>CM035110.1:26386152-26714162 GCA_020205505.1 Panax japonicus | reverse complement strand
GTTCTGATTCCAGACCAAGAGGCGGAGGAAAGGAATCAAAGGCGCAAACAAGAGATATATAAACATCTGTCAAATATGTGCGTTCTGGTCCATACGGAGGGTATGAATAGAGACATCCCAGATGCTGATTGTCCAGACATCATGGTCATCATCCAAGAGAGGAGGATGATAACAACCCCTTCATCACAGCTGTCCACCAGGACTTCACCCTTGGCAATTAGAGCAGCACTCCTTGCATTTGTTGATAAGGGTAAAAAGGATAGAAACTGTGTGCCTCAAAACAGTTATACATCACCCATTCTGAGTCGCCAAATACATGGTACAGAATACAAATACAAACTAAATTATACAACATGAGCTGAGATTTTTAACACGAATATTGTCTTCTAAACAATATCCAAACTCAAATGGAGTCCTAATTACAATTATTATCATATATTTATAAAATAGTGAGGACTACTACAACACAATCTCGGACCCTCACTCCATTCCCGACTAGTCCCGGCTACGTTCTCATTTTCTGAAGAGAACAATGAAAGCAAAAGGGTGAGCTCAACTAGCCTAGTAACAAATATTATGACTAAGATAATGCAGAATAAATTATCATTAGCTTCAATAGTGTTAAACTAATAGAATAAATAAAAAACAAGTTTGACTAGTGAAACAAGCATTCCATTAGAAGAGTCAAGTAGAGCATGATATCTACTATCTTCTATGATTTAAAAGTTTATCATCAATTTTATCGCTGAGACTCAGCTTAATACATAATCCACGTCACTCAATTATACATGCACTATGGGGTAATGATATTCATTAGTATCACGTCCATGAATTATTCATGCACTACGGAACAAAGATATTCGTGTTATCACCAATGGTCGTGATCATGCCAACAACTGTCCATCAATACACTATGGGCCAATGATTACTTTTACAACATCATTTGTAACATTACGGGTCATGATTACACCGAATAATCCCTGGTCATAATCATATCAATCAATAGTCCATATATGCACTACGGGCCAAAGATGATTTTTATCACAATATAAGCATGAGGGTGGTGACAATATATAAGAATTCAATTAAATGAGAGCAAGGATAAATTTTAAAGATTTAGAATTCAATTTATCCAGAATTCAATAATCTCTAAATTGTCAACATGATACTGCGTTGTGGAGTAAAATTCAGAATAATATTATATCAAAAATGATTTGGATGGAAAAGAAATCAATTTTTGTCATGAATAGTACCCCAGGTGAATAGTGCCCAAGTGAATAATACTCCGTGAATAGTACTTTGAGAATAGTACCCCATGAATAGTACCTTGACATGAAAAGATCAAAAATTATAAAGAATATCCAGAAAAATATTCTAGTGGAACGATACTAGATGAAACGTAAATTTTAAGGATATTCCACTAATTTCAAGGAGTATAGAAGTAATATCTTAAAAAATGAGAGTAGAATTCGAAATCAAAAACAAAATTATTACTTACATACTACTGAGAATGGAAGAAAATATTATTTCTTTCGAGTATTGAACAAAAATATATCCCTTACCTTCAAAGGAGAGTATTTCTGACTGGTAAGGCTATGATATTCTTGAAGAAAACTTTCACTATTTTCTACACTCAAAGCTTAGTTAAACTCTAAAGAATATGCTCAATATTATAGAAGAAAAATTTTCTGATTCTAGTATGATTTTCAATTCTAAACTAAGCATCCTATTTATAGGAGAATGGAAGGATACTATTAAGGAAAAATCACGAACTGTGCAGTGGGGGAAATCACGGGCGCAACGAATTCGTCTGAAATAATTTTGATTTTACTATGCAAATACTGTGTAGACACTATGCATAATAAATATAATATATTCTAGTTTTCATAAAAAAACAAAACTTATAAAATATATTTTATATATACTCCCTTCATTCAACGTCATCCTTACTCCACCCATCATCACAAATTCACATGCACGCACCTATATATATATATATATATATATATATATAATATATATATATATATATAATAAGTAAATAAACAAAACTGAAATAATTTTCTCCCGATAATTTTGAAAAATGAGTAAGTGGAGTCCATGTATAATCCAAATTTATAACAAATACTTCATAAAATCCCCTCTATTATTTTTAACAATATTTATTTCATTAATATTATAACTTGCAATATTAATAACCAGATCCTTCCTAGGAAAGAGGGGGCTTTCTAATAAAGATTTCTCCCTATTGGCGCGCAATTAGGTGACCAAATCTTTCCTCGACAAAACTTTCTTGGCATTGTCAATAATGAAAATAATAATATGAATAATGTGTCGTCTCAATTATTATTTAATATATAAAATATTGTTACAATAATTGAATCAATAACGTGAGATATACAGCAACTACTGTGGAAATAATTTAACAAAATTGAGTGACTTCTCATGTTAGCACCAATAATCAAGATACTGTACAATACCGTGTGCTACTATGTAATCGCGCGTGTTACTGTACTTTTATCAGCGGGTATTTCAATAGTTAACGGTAAAAATCTCTCTATTATTTTATAAAAAGATATTTTTGTCGTTTTCTAACTTCGATAATAATTCTGATGTGGGGCCCACCAATGATTGTGCCATCGTACGAATATTCCCTATTAAAAAATATTCCCCAACCAATCAAATATTTTATAACAACTTACTTACTTTACAAAATTTATAAATATTACCCACAACTATAACATTATATCAAATCCACACCATAATATTCAAAATGATATTTAGAGAAAATTAATCTTTATTCATGAAAGTTGGGGTCTTACAACCTCTCTTCTTATGGAATTTCATCCTCGAAATTGGGGTACGTACTTGGTATATCAGAAGAGGTGAGGATACCTTGATTTCATTTCAAATTCTAACTCCCAGGTCTTTTCCTCAACATCATGGTTTCACCACAATACCTTGACTTGAGGTATAACCTTGGAGCGTAGAATATGTTCCTTCTTATCCTAGATTTTAACAGGTACCTCTTCATACGTTAAATCTTCCGTTATTTTGTCTGGTTCTAACTCAATAATGTGGTTCGGGTCTTCCACATATTTACGTAACATAGATATGTGAAAAATGTTATGAACACGAGACATATTTGGCAGTAAGGCGAGTCTATAGGCCACGGTTCCTACTCGGTCGAGGATTTTAAATGGGCCAATGGATCGAGGATTGAGCTTTCTCTCTTTCCAAATCTTGTAACTCCTTTCCATGGAGCAACACATAACAACACATGCTCTCCAACATTGAATTCCATGTCCCTTCAATGAAGATCAACAAAACTCTTTTATAATCTTGTGAGGTTTTTTTACGTTACCAGATCATTGATTCTTTTCCATTGTCATGCGTACAAATTCCGGTCCCAACAACGTTGCTTCACCCACCTCATCCCAGCATATTGGAGAATGACACTTGCATCCATACAACGCCTCGAATGAAGCCATGCTTATACTTGCTTGATAACTGTTGTTGTAGGAGAATTCCACCAATGGAAAGAACTTGTCCCAACTTCCTTTGAACTTAAGGACACAGGGTCTTAATAAATCTTTAAGAGTTTGAATAGTCCTCTTTGAGTTTGAATAGTCCTCTTTGAGTGTCAGTCCGTTTCAATATTATAGAAAAAGAATTCTCTGATTCGGTGTTATTTTCAATTCTAAACTAAGCATCATATTTATAGAAGAATGGAAGGATACTATTTAGGAGAAATCACGGACTACACAGTGGGGGAAATCACAGGCGCAACGAATCCGTCTAAATAATTTTGATTTTACTATGCAAACACTATACATAATAAAAATAATAATTTATTTTTCATAAAAAAACAAAACTTATAAAATATTTTATATATATACTCCCTTCATTCCATGCCATCCTTACTCCACCCACCATCACAAATTCACATGCACACACATGCACACACCTATATATATATATATATATATATATATATATATATATATATATATATATATATAATATATAATTAAATAAACAAAACTGTGATAACTTTCTCCTGATGATTTTGAAAAATTAGTAAGTGGGGGTCCATGTAATAATCCAAATTTACAACAAATACTTCATAAAAATCCCATCTACTTAGTTTTAATAAAATTTATTCATCATTAATATTATAACTTGTAATATTAACAACCACATCATTAATTCCAAAGAAAGAGGAGGCTTTCCGATTAGGATTTCTCTCTACTGGCTCGCAATTAGATGACCAAACCACTTTCCTCGATAAAACTTTCTAGACATCGTTAATAATGCAAATAATAATATGAATAACTGTGTCATCTCAATTATTAATTTAATAATATAAAATATTGTAACAATAATTGAATCAATAACGTGAAATACTATGCAGCAATTATTGTGGAAATAATTGAAAAAAACTAAGTGACTTCTCACGTAAGCATCAATAATCAAGATACTGTACAATATTGTGTGCTACTATGCAACCACGCATGTTACTGTACTTTTATCACCGGTATTTTACAGTTAACGGTAAAACTCTTACCATTTTTTTAAAAATATATTTTTTCATTTTTTAACTCCGACAATAATTCCGTTGTGCGGTCCACTAGTGAGTGTGCCGTCGTACAAATATTCCCTGTTAAAACGAATATTCCGACCAATCGAATATTTTATAACAACTTGCTTACTTTAAAAAATTATAAATATTACCCACAACTATAATGTTATATCAAATCCACACCATAATATTCAAAATGATATTTAGAGAAAATTAATCTTTATTCATAAAAGTGGGGTCTTATAAAAACATCCTCTGTCCTGTAGATAGCAATAACTGCTTACTTATGTTGTACAGTATTCGCAGTTTTTTGTCATTTCGTGCTAACACTTTGTATGATTAAACAGTTTTATATATTTAGTGAAAGCATTTTGTTTCAGGACTCTAAAGTTATGTGACGCCCCCAAAATAGGTATACATCACCCATTCTAAGTTGCCAAACACATGGTATAGAAAATAACTACAACTTTAATATTACAATTGTCGTGCAAAATACGACAACACATACTGTGAGTTTAAATACAAATATTGTCTTCTAGATAATATCCACACTCAAATAAGTCCTCTTTATAATTATTCATAGACTATTTTACAAAAATAGTGAGGACTACTAAACAACTGTCTAGGACCATCACTCTATACCCCGACTAGTTCCTGCTATGTTCTCGCTTCTTGAGAAGAAAAATGGAACAAAAAAGAAAAGGGTGAGCTCAACTAGCCCAATAAAGAATATTATAACTAAGATAATATACAACAAATTATCCTTAGTCAACAGAAAAAAATTTGATAGAATATAATAGACAATAAGTTTTAGATCAACAATTGCAGCAGAAACAACAATTCATTAGAAGAGTTAAGTAGAGAATGAAATCTACTAATATAATAATTGGATAAGATGTGATTAATTTATAAAATATTATTAATTGATTAATAATATTATTAAGTGAATAAAATATTATTAAATAATTAATAATATTAATAAGGGATTAAAATATTATTAAATGGTTAATAATATTAGAAAGTGAATAAAATATTATTAAAGGATTAATAATATTAGACAAGAGTTTAAAACAATGATTATATGATAATAATATATTATCAAGGGATAAAATATTACTAATGAGTAAGGTATTATTGAATGTTTGATTACATGATTACATGTTAGATAATTTATTATAAGAATAGTGGTGTTATGAGTTATAATATGTTATGCTAATTGAGAAATCAATATGATTAATGATAGGTCTTTCAAACGAAGTTAAATTAAATTGTGTAGGAGTAGTCAACGACCAAGACAAGTTTCTTTAACTCAAACTCGAGTTATTATCTTTCAAGCATGTTAGTCGATAATTATTGTTGGTTATTCACATCCATAATGATTATTGTTATTCGCACACAGTGCAATTGATTCATGTTCTATTATTTGAACTGTTTACGAACTATGTCTCAGATATTTGTTTTGGCGAGACTAATATTTGTTAAAGCATGAAATGTTCTATTTATTATGAATTGATTTATTATTAGAAGATTTATGTCATTTATTTTGGCTAGATCAATATGGATATTATATGTTGAAATCATAATATTTCTTTAAAAGCAATCCAAACCATATTGTTTTGGTACGGACTCATGATGTAAGACTGAGATGAACAACCCTTATAAAAAGGGGAACTTTATTATCGGGCATCCGATTATTGTGCTATTTTTGAGTGTTATGCATAATATAGGGTACAATGGAGCTGATCACTTTAAAGTACTCGTAGAAGAGTATAATTAGTTTTTATAACTAACTTATATTCTTAAGGTAATTTAGTTTAATAACTAATAATTCCTCTATTAGTTCATGATCCATTGTGATCACTCAGCATGAAATCTAAGATATCCCACTTTATTGAATATTATTGTAGTATTGTTAATTCTTCATAATCAATTGAATATTATTGAAACTTCAAAAGAATTTTACTCTTCTATCCTTGATATGTTATTCAGCATGAAATTTAAGAAAGTCTTGTTATTGAAAATGATTTATTATTTAGCTACTTCGAAATCCTTTGAACATTGTTGAAGTTCTATTAAAGCTAGACTTTTCTATTCCTGATATATATCTTATTGTATACTTTAACTTGCTGAGAAACTTGTTGCTACCCTTGCTTAAATAAAACATTTCAGCTAAGGACGACGTAGCCAAAGGGTAAAAAAAGACAAATGCAAAGGCAAAGTTCAAGAATAGTTATTGTGAACTTTAATTATATTATGTTACTTTATGTAAATTAATTATGTAAACCTTTTGAGTATCTAAGGGTATGTAAGATATGTTAAGGTTAGTTTACCTGTGATATTGTTATAATTTGTATTAAGTAATGGTATGAATGATGTAATTCATCATTTAATGGGTAGTTAGTTGTGATATGTATGATAGATCGTGAACACCAAACCCGAGGTTAGGGAACCCGAATTTGGGAGCGTCACATTAACCTAGTTATCCTGATTTCTATTCCCATTCATATACATATATATATATATATATATAAACAGTGAGTTCCATATAAATATTTTATTGTATATATAGGGTTTATTTTTGAGTTCGAGGAAGCAAAATTAGAAGTTGTTCTAGGTCATTCAACTATTTCGAGTGTTGATTAGTTGGGTGAAGATTCGTTGAATCCTGGAGTAAGATTTCATCAATGACCTTAAGCACCGAGAAAAGTTCTCTGAGGGACGAATTTTCTACTTAAGGACAGTGCACTGCACGCCTCTGCTCAACATAATTTGTTATAACTCAATAAGTCCTTCTTTAGCCTCTCTTTATTTTATAATTGAATCCTATATTTATTCATGTTTCTCCAACAATCTTAAGTAGAAATATGGATTCTGTTATGCTTACCGCCACTAAATATGTCCCTGATTTGACCAAAGTTGAAACCTTTTAATGGATCCAATTTTAAACGATGGCAAAACAAATTACTTTTGATTATGGACATTGCTAAAGTTGACCATATTTTAACCAAACAGAAACCAGTTGAACCCCCTAAGGATGCTACCAATGAACAAAAGAAAGAATATGATTCTTCTATTAGTACTGGACTTCTGTGATAAAATTTGCAAGGCTATCATTCTTAACTCTTTACTGAATTAACTTTTGATATCTACTATTTATATAAACATGCTGCTGAATTTGGGATGCTTTAGTTTTGAAATATGTTGTGGAAGATTGTTAGTGTCAAGAAGTCCGCAATTGGTAATTTTCTTAATTTTACATGACCGATGAAAAAGATGTCTCTTCCCAATTCATGCTTTTCATTTTGTCTTAGCCGAACTTAATAATGAAGGCATGATTTTACCTACTCCTTTTATGTTGGCTCCCTTATAGAGAAATTTCCTGATTCTTGGAAAGATTACAAGAATACTATGAAACATAAAAGGAAAGATATGACTTTAGAGGAGTTAATTGTTCATATTCGTATTGAGGAAAAGAACAGAAATTTAGATAGAACTGTCAAAGCCAAAGAGTTGCCTTCCAAGGCAAATTTGGTTGATGACCCGTAAACCTTGTAACTCGTTCAACAAACATCCTAAACATGGGCATAAGTATAACACCTTTCCGAAGGCAAAAACAATTAGTTCAAACACAAAACCTCAAAACCTAAAGGTGATTGTTTCGTGTATGGAAGGGTCAGGTCATTATGTTACTCAATCCAAGTTCAAAAAGGGAAACAATCAATCTATTCCTCCGAGAGCTAACTTAGTTGAGGCAGACAATACTATTGTGCCGGTTGTCTAAGAGGTGAACATGGTAGTTGACAAAGAGGCATGGGTAGTAGATTCTGGTGCTACCAACCATATTTGTGCGAATCGTGGTGGCATTCATCTCTTACACTCCCTTAGAGGAAAAAGATGAACATGTTTACTAGGCGATTCAAGGCCTGCACCAGTGATGGATAAAGGGAAAGTAAATTTAAAATTGACTTCTGGAAAGATCCTTTCTCTTATCGATGTTCTTCATATTTTTGAGATTCACTATAATCTCGTATCTGTTCGAATACTTGGGAAAGTTGAGGTTAAGTTTATGTTTGAATATGATAAGGTCGTGTTAACCAAAATGGGTGTTTGCAGGAAAATGGTATCTTAATGCTGGTTTATTCATTTGAATGTACTTGAACTCATGAATAATAGTGCTAGTACTTCTTTTGCTTACTTGGTTGAATGTGATGATATTTGGCATACGAGATTAGGCCATGTGAATTACTAATAAAAGATGAAAAATTTGGAATTTAAAAGATGTTAAATTTCAAATACCAAAAAATGTCAAGTGTGTGTGGAAGCCAAAACTAATAAATAACCCAAACCGGTAGAGAACTGACCCTTTAGTTTAATCATTCAGACTTAGGTGATATGTCTAGCAATACTTCTAGAGGTGGTAAAAATTATTATGTGACCTTTATAGATGATTATTCTAGATATACTAAAGTTTACCTTCTCAAAGATAAAATGAAACTGAAGATAAATTTTTAATTTATAAAACTGAAGTTGAAAATAAATTAGATAAGAAGATTAAAGACTCAGGTCCGATAGAGGTGAAGAGTAATATTCTGGACCCCTTAGTAAATATTGCAAAGAACAAGGAATTATACATGAGGTAATACCTCCCTATTCTCCAGAATCTAGTGGGGTAGCCAAAAGGCAAAATAGAACACTAAAAGAAAATTATGAATGTTATGTTAGTAAGTTCCAGGGCTCCGCTAAATTTGTGGGGGAAGCTCTTCTTTCTGCTTTTCACCTGCAAAATAGAATCATTTATAAGAAAATTACAAAAAAAAACACCTTATGAACTTTGTGAAAAAAATATTACCTAACTTGAAATATCTTAATGTACACCTTATGAATTTTGGGAAAAATATTTACCTAACTTGAAATATCTTAAAGTGTGGGGGTGTCTTGCTAAGGTAATGTTAATCGACCCTAAAAAAGAAAAATTGGTTCTAAAAAATGTTGATTGTTTGTTTATTAGTTATGCTAAACATAGTGTTTGCTTATAGATTTTTTGTTTTAAAAAGTGACGTATTAGATCATAATACAATCATTGAGTCAAAAAATATTGATTTCCTTGAAATATTTTTCCTTTGAAATCTAAAGTGGATCAACCGTTAGTAAAGCTTCCTACGAGCTCTTATATAGTTCCAATTAAGGAATCTAAATTTGAACCAAGGAGGAGTAAGCGTACTAGAAAACCCATTAATCTGGGAGATGACTTTTTTTACGTTTTTATTGGATAATGACCCATTAACCTTTAGAGATTTTGTATCTTCTCCGATGCTCCGTTTTGGAGAGAAGCCATAAATAGTGAGATTGAGTCTATTATGGCTAATCACACTTGAGAATTAGTAGATCTTTTTCCTGGTTCTAAAACTATTGGTTGTAAATGGATTTTTAAAAGGAAATTAAAACGTGACTGATCAATTGATAAATTTAAGGCTAGGCTTGTTGCTAAAGGTTTTAAACAAAAGCAAGACAGAGACTTTTTTGAGACTTATTCACCGATTGCAAGAACATCATCCATTAGAGTTTTAATTGCACTAGCCGCTATTAAAAATTTAATAATTCATCAAATGGATGCTAAGACTGTGTTTCTTAATGGAGATTTAGAAGAGGAGATTTATATGGACCAACCTGAGGGATTTATTTCCCTAGGCAATGAGCATAAAGTTTATAAATTAGTTAGTCTGAGGGAATGATAAATTTGATAGTGTGAAGACTTCTAATGGATATATAATAAATGATGGAGATAGATGTATATACCAAATTTAATAATGAGAATTTGGTGTTATTATATCTCTTTATATGGATGACTTGTTTATTTTTGGAACCAATATTGATGTTATATATGAGACTAAAAATATGTTATCCACTAAATTTGATATGAAAGACTTGGGAGAAGTAAATGTTATTCTCAGAATTAATTTGAGAAAATTTTGTAATGGGTATATATTTTCTCAAGATCATTATGTGGAGAACATTCTTAAGAGATTTGGACATTATAATGTTAATTCTGTTAATACTCCATACGATTCTTGTTTGCATTTAAAAAAATATGAGGGACCAAGTGTATCTCAATCAAAGTATGCCCAAATATCATCTATCTATCTACCCATAATAAATACAAACCATGCAATAGATAGAAATAAAAATCTTCCCTTTATAGGTTTACAACATCTGAATCATAAACATAATCTCAGGTTGAACTAACCTTAAACATTTGTGCAGAAATATAAACAATAAGTCTTAAACAACATCATTAACTCAAGTCTAACATAAATACATCATCAAATGAAATAACAAGTCTTCAACACTGGCTAACTTTGCCCTTGCCTTTACTAGTGGAAGGTTCGTCAGTTCTTTTGTTCTTAACTGCAATGTTATTATAAAGCAAGAGTGAGCACTATTGCCCACAAGTATAACAATGAAATAACAGTATAATAACATGCGAGTGAATTAAAGACATCTGAATAAAAGTTCAACTTTTGAATCAAGAATGAATAACAAGAATCAAAAGAATTCTGAGGGTCATAAGAACTTGAACTATGTCCTAGGTTAACAAGGGTTATACTTGAAACCTTTAACAGTCATAAGACTATGGACCTTTCTTCTCGTACTTAGGGGGATCAGCCCTTAGTACCATACTGTGCACAATATCTTAACGCTAACGCATAAGTAAATCCCTTTACAGGGTTGTTCATCTCAGTTTGACATTCGAATCCGCAGCAAAGGAAGTTTGGTTTGGATAATTCAATAAGGGTTCTTAAATTTAGAACGTTTATCAACTAAGGACTAGTTGAATCAATAAAGTTCACTAGTCTAATAAAGTTCAACAATAATGATATTCAATTCGAATAATAATCTCAAGAAGTAGACAATAGAACAATTATTGTATAACTGAATCATGCTTTGAAAATATAATAAATCTTTAATATAACATTCGAACTTGAATAATAGTAATGATAATTTACTCGAGGTAAATAATAAACTTGAACAATAATGACAAGTAGGGTTAGGAAACTTGCCTCGTGCGTAGGCTAAACGATTACTACTTCCGTTCACCACAAATCCTACACACATACCATATGTATTCACGACATTCATTAGTTACATTCTTATTTAATTATTTAATATAAACTTCACTTTATTTAACAAATCATTACCCTTCTAATTTAATTACTTAATTAAATTAGAATATTTTCATTCTCTTACTATTATTACACTCGAATAAATTATTTCATAATAATTTCCATCGAATATTTATGTTATTCAATAAATATCTCAATTAAAATATTTTAATAATAATTTTCATCGAATATTTATTTTATTCCATAAATATCTCAATTAAAATATTTAATTTATTTATAAATATTTTAATAATAATTTTCATCGAAGATTTATTTTATTCCATAAATATCTCAATTAAAATATTTAATTTATTTTATAAATATTTTAATAATTTTCATCAAATATTTATTTTATTCCATTAATATCTCAATTAAAATATTTAATTTATTTTATAAATTTTTTAATAATAATTTTAATCAAATATTTATTTTTATTTTTTTATTATTTTTTTTTGACCGCCGGGGCGGGGTAATTTAGTTTGGTAACGCCCCCCGGGGGCGGGGTTACCCAGGCTCATTTTCTGCAGTTTCTGCAGTTCTGCAGTTCGCGGACATAACAAGGCCAAATTAGGCCAAAAATCAATCACAAGTAAAATTATACATGAATATGACCATAACTTCTAATTTCCTTGTCCACATATTAGTTTAACCATACCTAAATACTAGAATTTATACATAATCATTACCCAACATTTATAGAGTAATTTAAACCCATTAAAACTCATAATTACAGAATTAAAATATGTAAGTTATACTGTTCTTGATGTTCTTGAAGGTTTATGAATAAAAACATAGAATTTACTACTATGGATTCGTTATAAGGTCAAATCCAACCACTCAAGTTTTATTTTGTTCGTTTTAGCATGTATAATCATATATAAGTGTAAAATTTAGGGATAATATATGATCAACGCATTAAATTTGTGCGTAAGGGCCATATGGCTATATCACGTACTCTGTAAATTTTTAGAATAACAAGCCAAAATCATACGTTATAATCTTATGAAACCAATGATATGAAAGCACAATATATATATATATATATATATATATATATATATATATATATATATATATATATAACATGCCTTACAACTCGAATTATTACATATATTCACATAACACCATAATTTCCCAATTACAAAGAATCACAGAAAACTTAAGCCATATTCATGAAACTTAAAAGACGTAAATTATAAATTGGGTTGAAGAAAATTACCCAAGCGTATAGTGAAATAGTATGAGATGAATTGAAACCCTTCTCAAACTCTTCAATCACTCAACTCACACTTTACTCAACAATTTCTCAACTCTGTTTCTCTTATCCCTCTCTGCTTAATGTCAGACTTAGGAAATTAATGAAGAAGGAAGATGTATTTAATAAATAAAAGCGACTGACGCTTTGTGGCCAGTTACCCAGTCATGGGTAATTGCCCTCAACTCCTACTAAGGCCACGTTTGGCTTAACAAGAATGGGTTTTAAAACCATTTAATTTAATAAAGCCTTATAATATAGTTTTAAATTAATTAAATTAATCTATCATAACTTCATCAATTAATTATTTAATCTAATAATTTATTCATCGAAACATATTTATTCAATCCAATAAATATTAAAATTAAATTACAAAATTACGGTTGTCACATCTTTCCCCTCTTAAAAGGATTCTGTCCCCAGAATCACAACTCAAAAATTTGTCCCGTTACATTCTCCCCCCTTACAAAGATTCTGTCCCCAGAATCGCATATAACAATCTAAGTAAATAAATGAGGATAATTCTTCATCATATTCTCTTCGAGTTCCCACATAGCTTCTTCAGCGTTGTGGTTCCTCCAAATTACCTTAACAAACGGTATTACTTTATTTCTCAGAACTTGTTCTTTCCGGTCGACAATTTGAACAGGAATTTCTTCATAAGATAAGTCTTTGTCGAAATGTAGGGGTTCAAATTCAATCACGTGCTTGTAATCGGGTTTGTAGGGTCGTAGGACTGATACATGGAAAACATTGTGGACATTCTCTAGAGATGGAGGTAAGGCTACCTCATAAGCAACTTCTCCGACCCTTCTCAGAACTTCAAAGGGTCCGATGAATCTTGGGCTCAATTTTCCCTTCTTTCCGAATCTAATCTTTCCTTTCAAAGTAAAGACCTTTAAGAACACATAACTACCTGGTTCAAACTCAACACTCTTACGGTGTGGATCGGCGTATTTCTTCTGTCTATCTTGAGCTACTGTCAACCTTGCTCGAATCACCTTGACTATCTCTGTTGTTTGTTGTACCAATTCCGGGCCTAGTAGTTGTCTTTCGCCAACTTCATCCCAATATAGTGGAGTTCTGCACTTTCTGCCGTATAATGTTTCATAGGGTGGCATTCCAATACTAGTGTGGTAACTGTTGTTGTAACTGAACTCTACTAATGGTAGGTGATCATCCCAATTTCCTTTAAAGTCCATCACACATGCTCTTAGCATATCTTCTAATGTCTGAATCGTTCTCTCACTCTGTCCGTCTGTTTGAGGGTGGTAAGTTGTACTCATTCGCAATTGCGTACCCATGCATTCCTGAAGACGTTTCCAAAAATTTGTTGTGAAGCGCGGATCCCTATTTAAAATAATTGATACCGGAACTCCGTGCCTCGAAACAATCTCTTTTACGTATAGCCTCGCCAACTGATCTAAGTTGAATCTTATTTCGATCGGAAGGAAGTGTGCAGATTTCGTCACTCGGTCAACGATAACCCATACTACGTCGTAGCCTTTCTAAGTCGTCAGAAGGCCAACCACGAAGTCCATTGTAATATGTTCTCATTTCCACTCTGGGATCTCTAACGGTTGCAACAATCCACTCGGTCTCTGATGTTCCGCTTTCACTTTTTGACAGGTCAGACACTTGGCAACACATTCTGCAACATCACACTTCAAATTCGGCCACCAAAAATGTTGTCTAAGATCTTGGTACATCTTGGTACTACCAGGGTGAATCGAATATTGTGAACTATGAGCCTCGCTTAAAATATCTTACTTAATCTCTTGAACTGGCGGTACCCAAATTCTATTATCAAATCTCAGTATTCCTTCCTTATCCATCTTAAATCTTGGTTCGGTTCCTTCAGATATCTTCTTTGTCATATTTTTACATTCTTCGTCCTGAAGCTGAGCCTCTTTAACTTTATCCAGTAGGGTTATACCAGATTGCATCTGAAATATTTTCTCATCAATCTCCATAGGATACTTCACTTCTAATTCCAGTTTTTCTATTTCTGCAATTAGCTCGTCCTGAGCAGTCAACATCATCAACTTCTCCCGACCCTTTCTACTTAAGGCATCGGCAACGACATTCGCCTTACCCGGATGGTATAAAATCTCACAGTTGTAGTCCTTAATTAACTCCAACCACCTTCTTTGATGTATATTCAAGTCCTTCTGCGTGAAAATATATTTTAGACTCTTATGGTCCGTATATATTTCACACTTCTCCCCGTAGAGATAGTGCCTCCAAATTTTCAAAGCAAAAACAACTGTATCTAACTCCAAGTCATGGGTCGGATATCCCTTCTCGTAATCCTTCAATTGTCGTGATGCATACGCAATGACTTTGCCGTTTTGCATCAGCACACAGCCAAGTCCTTTATGTGATGCATCACTATAAATTACAAAAATTTCCTGAATCATCCGGAAGAGATAACACAGGGGCCGTACTCAACCTCTTCTTCAATTCTTGAAAACTTTCCTCACACTTATCCGTCCAAACAAATTTCACAGCTTTTCGAGTTAAATTCGTTAACGGAGTTGCGATCTTAGAAAAGTCTTGTATGAACCTTCTATAATATCCTGCCAATCCAAGAAAACTTAGTACTTCCGGTAGCGTCCTCGACTGATCCCAGTTAATCACGGCTTCGACTTTGGATGGATCTACCGAAATTCCGTTTTTATCGATCACGTGCCCAAGAAATTGCACTCGTTCAATCCAAAATTCGTATTTCGAAAACTTGGCATACAACTTTTCCCTTCTCAATACTTCCAACGTTAATCTCAAATGCTCTTCATGTTCTTCTTTGGTTTTTGAATATACCAAAATGTCATCTATAAATACCACTACGAACTTGTCCAAAAACGGCTTGAACACACCATTCATTAGTCCCATAAATGCTGCAGGAGCATTTGTAAGACCAAACTACATTACTAAAAATTCATAGTGACCGTATCGTGTTCTGAACGCAGTCTTTGGTACATCCTCCGGCCTCACCTTCAATTGATGATAACCGCTTCTCAAGTCTATCTTGGAAAAGTATCTCGCTCCCTTCAATTGATCAAACAGGTCGTCGATCCTTGGTAATGGATATCTTTTCTTAATCGTGACCTTATTCAGTTCTCTGTAGTCAATGCAGAGTCGCATCGATCCATCCTTCTTTTTCACAAACAACACCGGCGCTCCCCACGGTGATACGCTCGGTTGAATGTACTTCTTGTCCAATAATTCTTGTAGTTGTACCATTAATTTTTTCATCTCTACTGGTGCCATTCAGTATGGTGCCTTCGATATTGGAGCAGTTCCGGGTGCCAAATCGATTACGAAATCAACCTCTCTATCTGGTAGAAATCCTGGTAAATCGTCTGGAAATACGTCGATGAAGTCCCTCACAATCGGTATTTCTTCTACCTTCAGATTCTCTTTTTGACTGTCGACTATGTAAGCTAAGTATCATACACAACCTTGTTTTAACAACTTCCTGTCCTGCATCATCGTCAGACAACTCGCTTGTCTAGGCAACTTGCTACCATAAAACACAACCTTTGATGGAGTCATAAGGTTAATACGCTTCTTTTGGCAATCAATTACAGCCCCATAATTGGATAACCAGTCCATACCCAAGATAACATCGAATTCTCCAAGTCGAATAGGGATAAGATCTACGTTCATAATGTTACCCTTAATATCCACCCTATAGTTCTTGTGTACGTATTTAACAGGGATCACTTCTCTATTCGCAATTTCTATGTTCATGGGGTATTCTAACTCATCCTTAGGCAATTCTAAGTTCTTAGCAAAGTCATCGGATATAAATGAACAAGTAGCACCCGATTCAAATAATACATAAGCATTAACTTTATTGATCGGAATGATACCTGACACCACATCGCGAGACTACACTTCATCCTGAACTGTCATGTTAAATGTTCTGGCGGTCGATCGGTTGGTTGCAGTTGGTCCTGTGATAGTCAGAGTGCTTCCACCATTGTTTCCTCTATTCCCTCTTGATCTTGTTCCTCCAGATCCCTTCTTAGGACAATCCCTTGCAAGATGATTCTTCGAGCCACAAGTGAAGCAGGCACCCTTCTTTGGTTTAGAACAGGTAGGTGCTATGTGGCATTCCTGACTACAATTGTAGCATACTCGTTTTCCCTTCATGCAAACTCCCAAATGAGCTTTTCCGCAGGTTGAGCACGCTTCAATCTTCTTCTTTTGCCCTCCTTGTTGACTTCTAGATGACGAGTTATCAGACCACTTTCTCTTCTGATTATTATTACCTCCCGTGCTACTTCCACCAGTCTTGTTAATTCCTTCATTTTCACTCTTTTTCTTCTTCTGATCCTGATTATATTTAGATACTGCATCGCTTCCACCTTCAGCGAGTATGGCCTTCTCTAACACTCCAGCAAAGGTGTTCAAGTGGAACATTGACACCTTGTTATACAACCAGGGCTTCAGTCCCTGCTCGAAACGTCTTGCCTTTCTCTCGTCAGTATGCACTTGATATGTGGCGAACCTAGCCAATTCGTTGAACCTTGCCGCATAATCTGCTACGGACATATTCCCTTGTTTCAACTCCAAAAACTGAACTTCCATTTGGTTTTGCGAACTAGTCAAAAAATACATCTCGAAAAACATCTCCTTAAATCTCTCCCAGGTTATTACACCTTCTCCTCCCCGTACTTTGTTTGCCTGCCACCAATAGCTGGCTTCAGACTTTAGCATGAATGTTGCATATGCGGTGTTCTGGTCTTCCCTTACTCTGGTGACGTCAAAGACCTTCTCCATCTCCATAACCCACGTTTGAGCCTCAATTGGGTTCATGGAACCTTTGAACTCTGGCGGTCCCACCGCCTTGAAGTCTTTAAACGTTGTGTTTGGTAGAGCTTGAGGTTGGTTATTCATGGCTCCAGTCAGTAAGTTCACCAACTGCTGAACGGGATTAGCGTTGGCATTATTGTTATTATTGGTTGACTCTTCCTGAGCCGGGTGACGTTGTTGTCTTCTCCTTGGCGGCATTTTTCTATTAAATAAACGCTTATTGGAACTTTATTTATTTCTCTAAATAGTTAAGGCATTACTTAACAATTTAACATATTCATTTAACACATCATCTCAAACAACTTGATATATTTTCATTCAAATCAAAAGTTTTAACATTAAACGATAGCATAACTGCTATTTACATCAACTATCCTGGAATAAAGAATCCACAGGATTAAAACATTCAAATATTCTTTCGTTCATAAACACGTCAGAATTTACATCTAAAAACTAATTAAGTTCTTTATATAATTAAGCAAATCATATCACTGTCGGTTAAGGTGCTGAATAGCCTTGCTACGCTCCTCTTCTAAGATGCGATACATCGTCCTGCGATACATCATGTACAATGGTAGTCCTTCGAACTGGATTGGGTACCTCAAAACTTGATCTTAGGTTTCATTCATTGCCTTGTTAAGTGTAGAGTACGTTTCCCCAATCTTCGCTTTCTTTGCACGACTATCATCCTCTACACGATCAGCTCGACGCGATTCTCTTACCCAGCCTTCCTCTGCTATGTTCAGCCTTTCAGAGGTTTCCTTCAGTTCCTTCTTCAGTTTCTCAATCTCTTCAGTCTTATCTTCAGTTTGACCCTTCTCATGGACCAAATCCCATTCTATATTTGCCAGTCAAGAGTGAAGAGTCGAAATCTCCATCTCCTTCTCCTCTAGAGTAATATGCTGAATAACCGCTCGCTCAGTCAAATCTTGGACCTCGTCTCGTAACTCCACGTTACGGGTATAACGTGTCATACATCTCAGCATCAACGATGTACCGTGGTAACTCCTCTTCTTCCTCTTCCTCAATAAATTCCTCCTCAGGATCCTCCTCAGGATCAGTCTCGGGCTCATTCTCCTGACCAACAACGGTGATCAATGGAGATGACTCCCTCTGTACCAGCTGCTCCCTAACGACATGAATGTCTCAGGGCTCCTCCTCTGTCGGTATATAGGTACACGGGGTTCCTCCTCAGCTTGACTAGCTTCTCCAACATTCGACATCCTGACAACAAAATTTTAAGTTTTAGTTACTAAGTCGTATCATCTAACGCATACTTTAACACATAAACACATAACGTCTTTTATTATCTTTAATGAATTACATAAATTCATTTCTTATAACTCGATAAGAGTTTTCCATCACTATCTTCTTTCTATAAGGCTACTACCTTAGGTTGTTCCCCCACCTAAGGTTCATAACCTACAGCTTTGATATCAACCTGTGACACCCCCAAATTTGGTACTTCGAATCCACGGGATTTGGTGTTCACTGTACAAATATCATCTATCTATCTACCCATAATAAATGCAAACCATGAAATAGATAGAAATAAAAATCTTCCCCTTATAGGGTTACAACATCTGAATCATAAACATAATCCCAGGTTGAACTAACCTTAAACATCTATGCAGAAATATAAACAATAAGTCTTAAACAACATTATTAACTCAAGTCTAACATAAATACATCATCAAATGAAATAACAAGTCTTCAACACTGCCTAACTTTGCCCTTGCCTTTACTAGTGGAAGGTTCGTCAGTTCTTTTGTTCTTAACTGCAATGTTATTATAAAGCAAGAGTGAGCACTATTGCCCACAAGTATAACAATGAAATAACAGTATAATAACATGCGAGTGAATTAAAGACATCTGAATAAAAGTTCAACTTTTGAATCAAGAATGAATAACAAGAATCAAAAGAATTCTGAGGGTCATAAGAACTTGAACTATGTCCTAGGTTAACAAGGGTTATACTTGAAACCTTTAACAGTCATAAGACTATGGACCTTTCTTCTCGTACTTAGGGGGATCAGCCCTTAGTACCATACTGTGCACAATATCTTAACGCTAACGCATAAGTAAATCCCTTTACAGGGTTGTTCATCTCAGTTTGACATTCGAATCCGCACCAAAGGAAGTTTGGTTTGGATAATTCAATAAGGGTTCTTAAATTTAGAACGTTTATCAACTAAGGACTAGTTGAATCAATAAAGTTCACTAGTCTAATAAAGTTCAACAATAATGATATTCAATTCGAATAATAATCTCAAGAAGTATACAATAGAACAATTATTGTATAACTGAATCATGCTTTGAAAATATAATAAATCTTTAATATAACATTCGAACTTGAATAATAGTAATGATAATTTACTCGAGGTAAATAATAAACTTGAACAATAATGACAAGTAGGGTTATGAAACTTGCCTCGTGCGTAAGCTAAACGATTACTACTTCCGTTCACCACAAATCCTACACACATACCATATGTATTCACGACATTCATTAGTTATATTTTTACTTAATTATTTAATATAAACTCCACTTTATTTAACAAATCATTACCCTTCTAATTTAATTACTTAATTAAATTAGAATATTTCCATTCTCTTACTATTATTACACTCGAATAAATTATTTCATAATAATTTCCATCGAATATTTATTTTATTCAATAAATATCTCAATTAAAATATTTTAATAATAATTTTCATCGAATATTTATTTTATTCCATAAATATCTCAATTAAAATATTTAATTTATTTTATAAATATTTTAATAATTTTCATCAAATATTTATTTTATTCCATAAATATCTCAATTAAAATATTTAATTTATTTTATAAATATTTTAATAATAATTTTAATCAAATATTTATTATTTATTTTTTTTTATTTTTTCTATTTTTTTGACCGCCGGGGCGGGGTAATTTAGTTTGATAACGCCCGACGGGGGCGGGGTTACCCAGGCTCATTTTCTGTACTTTCTGTAGTTCTGCATTTCGCGAACATAACAAGACCAAATTAGGCCAAAAATCAATCACACGTAAAATTATACATGAATATGGCCATAACTTCCAATTTTCTTGTCCACATATTAGTTTAAGCATACCCAAATACTAGAATTTATACATAATCATTACCCAACATTTATAGAGTAATTTAAACCCATTAAAACACATAATTACATAATTAAAATATGTAAGTTATACTGTTCTTGAAGGTTTTTGAATAAAAACATAGAATTTACTACTATGGATTCGTTATAAGGTCAAATCCAACCACTCAAGTTTCATTTTGTTCGTTTTAGCATGTATATACATAGATAAGTGTAAAATTTAGGGATAATATATGATCAACGCATTAAATTTATGAGTAAGGGTCATATGGCCATATCACGTACTCTGTAAATTTTTGGAATAACAAGCCAAAATCATACGTTATAATCTTATGAAACCAATTATATGGAAGCACAATACATATATATATATATATATATATATAACATGCCTTACAACTCGAATTATTACATATATTCACATAACACCATAATTTCCCAATTACAGAGAATCACAGAAAACTTAAGCCATATTCATGAAACTTAAAAGACGTAAATTATAAATTGGGTTGAAGAAAATTACCCAAGCGTATAGTGAAATAGTAAGAGATGAATTGAAACCCTTCTCAAACTCTTCAATCACTCAACTCACACTTTACTCAACGATTTCTCAACTCTCTTTCTCTTTTCCCTCTCTGCTTAATGTCAGACTTAGGAAATTAATGAAGAAGGAAGACGTATTCAATAAATAAAAGCGACTGACGCTTTGTAGCCAGTTACCTAGTCATGGGTAACTGCCCTCAACTCCCACTAAGGCCACGTTTGGCTTAACAAGAATGGGTTTTAAAACCATTTAATTTAATAAAGCCTTATAATATAGTTTTAAATTAATTAAATTAATCTATCACAACTTCATCAATTAATTATTTAATCTAATAATTTATTCATCGAAACATATTTATTCAATCCAATAAATATTAAAATTAAATTATAAAATTACGGTTGTCACATTTTTCCCCTCTTAAAAGGATTCTGTCCCCAGAATCATAACTCAAAAATTTATCCCGTTACATATTCCTTTATGGACGAGACCAGTTTCATCTGTGTCTCTACATTTTGATTGTCAAGCTGCTATAGGCAGAGCTAAAAATAAGAGATATAATGGCAAGAGTAGGAATATACGCCTAGGACATAATATTGTGAGACAACTGTTGTGTGGTGGGATTATATCCCTTAACTTTGTTCGGTCAGAGATAAATCTTACGGATCCTCTGACAAAGCCACTAAGCCAGAAGCTAGTGAGCAATACATCGAGGGGGATAGGACTACTGTCTATTACAGAAATCAATAGTGATGGTAACACAACCTATATGGTAATCCTGAAAAATAGGTTCATATGGGTAACAACAAGTTATTGGTTGATTGGTTGAGACACTATCCATTTTATACATATTTGAGTTCATCCCTATGATGTAGGATAGTGTAATTCTACAGTGTTAGAGGTTAAGTTATATACTCTTAATGATTTTCATAGTCCCATTGGGTGATGTGTTTAACTGTAGAACACATTTGATAAAAACACTTATATCAGTGTAGAGGTGGGGCCGCCTCTTATAAAAACAAGACAGGTTTTCTAGAGCGCTCATGAACTCCTGGTATGGTGCAAGGCCAAAATCTGCCAAATCGCGTAGAATAGCTTCAATTATAGCTTGTAGTGTTAGTAATATGATTACTGATTCATAATAAGGAAGAAGGTTCATTGAAATTTTTATTTCACTGAATTCCTTGTGAATCAAGTCTTATTTATTCTATACATTGGTTCATGGTCCAAAAGATACCAGTGTTAACGCACTGCATTCTTATATTTCTTACTTAATTTTTATTTTTATTTTTACTTTGTAATATGTGGGGGATTATTGTATTTTATGCAAAATAAAATATTATATAGTTAAATAAAATATACATATTAGTTTATTAATGGAGATTTTATAACTGTTCAAAATGTGGAGATTTTGTAACTGTTCAATATATATATTAATTGACCTATTATTGGAAATAATGCTCTTAATATTACCGTTGCCATCTTTTCCTTCTATAAATAAAGTTGAGCTCTTACTAATGAATATACCAACAAAAAGCCGACTTACACCAACATAAAGCTACTGTCCTCGTACATCTTCAAAAAAGTGTTGCCCCTTATATACAGGGAATATTTTATTATATATATACGGTTTATTTTTGAGTTCGAGGAAGGAAAATTAGAAGTTGTTTTTGGGTAATTCAACTATTTCGAGTGTTAATTAGTTGAATGAAGAGTTGTTGAATTCTATAGTAGAATTTCGTCAGTGACCTTAGCACCGAAAAAGGTTATCTGAGAGGCAAAATTTCTACTTAAGGACAGTGCACTGCACGCCTCTGCTCAACATAATTTGTTATAACTCGAAAAGCCCTTTAGCCTTTCTTTATTTTATAATTGAATCCTATATTTTATTCGTGCTCTCCAACACAGGTTTGTGAACTTAACATATGATCACGTGAGGGAAGAGGGGGAAACAGGGGAGTTGGGCGAGCAGAATGAGGGCTCAAGCAAAATATGCATAAAAGAACTACATTCTGCATTTGTCGAACTAATTGTATTCGAACTAATTGTATTCGAACTTTTATTTGTTCCTCCTGTTGAATTATTTGTTTGTTATTTGTTTCCTAGGTAAAAATTATTTATTCTTTTTGAACTCGAATTGTTCATTCTTTCAAAATCAATGAAAATCTAAAAGCTCTTTTGGTAACTGTTTCTACTTTCAATTGTTAGTTTATACTTCGAGTAATATTACAAACATAAATTATTCTATAAATATTTTATAAACTGCTAATGTGACATACTCCACCTCAACATATTAATCAACAAATTGCTACAATGTAGTCTTTACTTTTGAAATTAGTAGCCTAAAACATTATTTGTTAGGATTAAATACTTTTTAGGTCATTGTATTATAGGTCGACTTATAAATGGGTCACTGAACAAAAAATTTACTATTTACTTCCGTTAAGTATGTTGACTTTGGACGAAATTTGACATGTAAGCTGCAGATGTGTAAAAAAATTCTGATGTGGCACAGATCAGTCCCATGTGGCTTTCATTATGTGGAAATGGAGGAAAATTTTCAAATGTAATAATATAACTTAAAAAAGTTGGCCAAAAAAATAAGAAAATAAATAAAAAATATATTTAATTAATTTTGTAATTAATATCAAATGAATTTTTATTTAATTCTTTACAAATATAATAATATAAATTAGAAAAGTTAGCCAGAAAATAAAAAAATAAATGAAAAATATCTTTAATTATTTTTGAAATTAGTATCAAATTAATTTTTGTTTAATTATTTAAAAATATAATAATATAAATTAGAAAAGTTTGCCAAAAAATAAGAAAATAAATGAAAAATATATTTAGTTATTTTTGTAATTAATATCAGATTATTTTTTGTTTAATTATTTACAAATGTAATAATATATATTAGAAAATATTGCCAAAAACAAGAAAATAGATGAAATATATATTTATTTTTTTGTTATTAATATCAAATTATTTTTTTAATTATTTACAAATATAATAATATAAATTAGAAAAGTTGGTCAAAAAATAAAAAAATAAATGAAAAATATCAAATGAATTTTTATTTAATTCTTTACCGATATAATAATATAAATTAAAAACACATAATTTTTCAAATTTGTCTAAAATATAATTTCAACAATCGTTTCCTTCATGGACAACCTGAAATCGGCGTCCCAATCTCCAACTCTCTATCCCTCCACGAATAATCATACACATACATATATTGATTTCATACATATAGACAAATACATATAATTTCTCTCCCTATTTTCTCTCTACAGTTGTTTACAGATTCGTTGAATCTAGTTCGTGGTCGTTAGATTAGCAAAGGTTTGTGACAGATCTTTTGATACCGAATTTGAATGATTTGTATATAGTCATCGTTTTCGTTAGTTATTGTGGCCAATGATTGCATTTAACCTGTGAAGATTGTGGTAGTTTGTTTCAGGATTTGGGTGGTGGTTTTTCAGGTCAATGGGGGGCGGCGGTGGATGAGGGTGGTGGTTCATGGTTAAGAGAGAAAAAGTGTGTGGTGGTGATTGAATTGCCTCAATTATAATTGACATGTATTATCAAAAAAAACTAAATAAATTTGCAATGAATTTCACATGTCCAGTTCTGTGTGAATATTATGCTGATATCTTTAAAGTAATGGCGTCCTCAATTTTATTATAATTTTTTTTCATTTCCCCCTAAATATATTTCACATTTTCTTTAATTTTAATTAACATATTTTTAGATTTTGTACTTTATAAATGGCTTAATTATAAATAAAATTTTATTTGATATTAATTAAAAAAATTAAATATATATTTCATTTATTTTCTTATTTTTTGGCAAATTTTTCTAATTTATATTATTATATTTGTAAATAATTAAACAAAAATTCATTTTATATTAATTACAAAAATAATTGAATACATATTTCATATATTTTCTTATTTTTTGGCTAACTTTTCTAATTTATATTATTATATTTATAAAGAATTAAATAAAAATTAATTTGATATTAATTTTAAAAATAATTAAATATATATTTTATTTATTTTTTATTTTTTGGCAAATTTTTCTAATTTATATTATTATATTTGTAAATAATTAAACAAAAATTTATTTTATATTTATTACAAAAATAATTGAATATATATTTCATTTATTTTCTTATTTTTTGGCTAACTTTTCTAATTTATATTATTATATTTGTAAAGAATTAAATAAAAATTCATTTGATATTAACTACAAAATTAATTAAATATATATTTTTATTTTCTTATTTTTTTGGCCAACTTTTTTAATTTATATTATTACATTTGTAAATTTTCCTCCATTTTCACATAATGAAATACGCATGGGATTGATCTGTGCTACATCAGAATTTTTTTACACGTCTGCAGCTTACGTGGCAAATTTCATCCAAAGTCAACATACTTAACAGAATAGTAAACTTTTTGTTAGTAAACTAAATTTCAGTGAGTTGACTGTAAGAAGAAAAAAAATCCAGTGACTCATTTGTAAGTCAACCTATAGTACAATGACCTAGAAAGTATTTAACCCTTGTTTGTTAACTGCTTTAGTTTCAGAACAATTGGGAACAAAAGCTGCGTCTATTCCACAAAAAAAGTGAAATTTGTTAGAAATAAAGGAGTGGAATGTGGAAAGTGGAAAGTGGAAAGTGGAAAGTGGAAAGTTTGGAAAATGAAAAGTTCTCTCCTTATTAATCTTCATCAATTATTGAAAGATGAAAAGGTTATGTTTACCTTTTTCTTTCTCCCACATGCCTATATATATTCACATCAGATAGAAGAAGTGTGAAAGGAGAATAAGGAGAAGTGGCAACCAAAATTATAGAGAGAATAGTGAGAGACGCACTATCTTTGTAAATACCAAATGAATTATGGATGACCGCTTGAATACAAAAGATTATCTATATACATTTTGTTTGATATACATCTTATTTTATTTATCATTTTATAACGCGTTATCAGCACGAATTTCTACCCAATTTTGGAAAAGGAGTTCTCTCAACTCAATGTAAGTATTTCGAAATAGTACTTTGTATTTCTGATCTACTTGATCTATATTTTTGAAGGATATGATTTGAGGTGAATGATAGTCCTTGTATTATGTAGTTGTATTATATAATGCTTAAAATCAATGAATCAAATTGTCTTAATCCCTTGTTATGTGGTAAGGTAGAAAGATTATACTCGTCAAGGAAATGTGGGTTGTGCAATAATGGATAAATTTCATAAATTTAGAACTTTTATTTGATACAGGGCAACTCAATATAATACTGTAAGATCTAAGTTTTAACCCTTCCTTCACACAGGTGTTGTCCTTTGTGTAAGTTTGTAGGTACGTATGACCAACACATAATTACGCTTTTTGAAATTGCACAACATTGGCTCTATAAATAAGCTTTTATTTGCTGAGATAAATGACAAAGATAAACTGGGAAGATCTCTTATCATTGCTTTGCCCGTTGTGTCGCTAAATGTCTCTTGACCTCCATATGATAGTAGAACGAACAAGAGATCTCTTTCTTTCTTTTTTCTTGTTTTTATCAAAATTAGAAAACAAAATAAATTACGATGGTAACATTTTAGAAAATATTGGACTTGGCAGTAGGGAAAGGAGGCCTCGATTGTGAATAACTAGGCTTGAAATTTTAAACTGAGTAATATATTTGATATATTTCTAATGATCTTTTGCTATATTTCTTTTTGGCATTGTAGTATATTTGATATATTTCTAATGATCTTTTTGATATATTTTTCTATGAAGTTACAATGACAAATATACTTAGTAGTGTTGGTTTGTTATTTAGTTTTAGTGGACAAATTTAGTTTCGTGTTTTACTGCATTTCTATAAGTTGTTTCATTACAATTAAATCTGAACATATATAATTATTTAATTTGATGGGTAATATGTTTAGTTATTTAATATTCAAATCTTATAAATTTGAATTTGTTGCCCTTGATTTATATCGAGCAAGAATTATTTGTAATGGAACTTAATGCTGAGATTCATATAAAGGCAAAGAACCTTGGAGATACAATTAAAGTTGACAATTATGCATCCATGCAGGATCATGCAAAATTAATGATTTGTATTTGCTGTCATCTTCATGAAAAATTAAAATATGTGTACATTACAGTAAAAGACTCACGTGTCTTATGAAATGATTTTAAAGGAAAGATATGAGAATCAAAATTTGTAACTCTCCCAAAAGCTCATTATAATTGGTTACACCTGAAGTTGCAAGATTTTAAAAGTGTTGAGTGAGAACAATTTTACATTTTTTTAAAAATAATCTCACTATTAAAATTCTGTAAAAAAAATACTGATGAAGACATGTTAGAGAAAATATTTATTATATTTCATGCCTCGAATATGCTCTTGCAGCAGCAATATCGAGAGTGGAAGTTCACAAAATATTCTCTGAAGCGATAAAGGAAACTATGTTCTCAGAAGTGATATTATGTCTTCTAGTGGATGTACAAAATAATGTGTTTTTGCTGAAAAACCAACGATCTCGTTCAACCGATTCTATTACATTTCCTGAAGTGAATGGAACCTCATTTGATAATTATAGAGGAAATTATGGTTGTGGTTGTGGTTGTGGTTGTGGTTGTGGTAGTGAACGTAAAAAGAACAATCAATATAGAAAAGAGAATGTACCCGTCGTACTCCTAAACATTTGGTAGATTTGTACCAAGACTCCATAAAAGAAAAGTAAATGGAATTAAAATAAATTTTATTGATCATAATGATCCTGAAGATCCCATAAATTATTTTGACTTTTCAAATGGAGTGAATATAACTAATTTTGATATATATGATTTCCTTGATGATATGTTGATAGAAATGTTCATACCAATTAATTATTTTTATTTCATTATAATAAGTATTTTTATTATATGTTTCAATTAATAAAGTTAAATTTATGTTTTACATATATGAAGTTGTATGGGCCAGAAGCTCATCAAACTTAATTAAAGACTCTAGAAGAGCAATTATTCATCAAACATAATTGAAGACTCTTGAAGAGTGATTATTCATCAAACTTAATTAAAGTCTCTGGAAGAGCGATTATAATGTTGTCAAGGGGCACAAAACTTTGTATTGATGATTCGTTATATTCCTCTGAGGCAAGCAGAAATTTATTCAGCTTTAAGGATATATGTTATAATGGTTATTATATTTTCTTTATATTACTTCAATAGTATCAAGCCAGAAGCTTATATTATAAAAATGTATATTTTTTCTTTTGGGTTATATTACTAAAATGAGAATAGTTGAAACAAATGTTGTAATACACCAGAAGTGTGCAATACACTACAAGTGTTCGGATCAAAATATTTTTATGATTTGGCATGATCATTTAGGATCAATAATGATGCATTGAATTATTGAAAACTCTCATGAACATCCCTTAAAGAACCAGAAGAGTCATTTACCTGTTGATTATATCAAAGTAAATTAATTATTAAACCATCACATTTAATATTTGTTATTTAGTGTTCATCTTTCTAAGAAAGAATTCAGAGTGATATATGTGGACCAATACACCCACATTGTGGTATATTCAAGTATTTTATGTTTTTACTTGATGCATTAACCAAATTGTTATATTTATGTTAAACATCATGTTGCATATACACATACTCAAAATGGTATAGCTGAATCACTTATCAAGAGACTTCAATATATTGCTTGACTTTTGATTATAAAATCAAAATTACTTGTTTATGCTTAGGGTCATGCTATTTTACATGATGCATCATAACCTCAATAAGTGATATTTTAAGGTATATTTTGATGATTGTTATTTTAATGAAACAGTCTTCCCACCATTAGGGGGAGAAAAGTCGTTGCCTGAAGCACGGCGTGAGATCATTGCCTAAAGCATGATGAGAGATTAATTGGAATGTTTCAACGTTATTTAATTTTGATCCTTATACAAATCAATATGAACTAGAAGTTCAAAGGATTATTCATTTGGAATGAATTGCAAATCAATTACCAGAATTATTCACCGATAATAAGAAAATAGTGATATCTCACATTTTAGCTGCTAATACTCTAGCAGGGATTGAAATCCCTGTAGGACAATCAGTTAATACAGCAGCAAATTGAATCAAAGTCACACTTGAAACGTGGAAGAATGATTTGTGTTAAAGATAAAATTCCCCATAAGAAGAAAGTACAAGAAAAATAAGTTGCAGCCTATAAAGAGGCTATACCCATGAAACAGGCTACAAAATTTATCGATCTATCCAAAACTTATGAACAAAAATATTCTGTAAATAAAACTCTTGAAGAGTTATCCCCTTAAGAGGATGAGTTATCCCTTGAAAAGGATCAGGTACCTAAAAATAACGAAATCTCGATACATTATGTATATACAGGAGATGGATATATTGGATAGAAATAAAATTATTATCGACAACATATTTTCATATAAAATTGTTCTTGATATTACCAGAAGTAATGATCATGAATATGAACCACAAATTGTTGATGAATGTAGAAATGTTTGGCCAATTTGGAAAGAGGCGATTCAAGCACAATTAAATTCACTAAGTAAATGTAAAGTTTTTGGACCTGTAGTCCAAACACCTAAAGGTGTAATGCCAGTTGGATACAAATGGGTATTTGTACGTAAACAAAATGAGAAAAAAATTATAAGAAACAAAACGCGACTTGTAGAACAAGGTTTCTCGTACAGACTTGGTATTAATTATGAAAAAAAATATACTCCTGTAATGGACGTAATTATATTCAGATTTTTAATTAGCTTGGTAGAAAAAGAAAATTTGAATATCCGATTAATGGATGTTGTTACAACATATCTCTATGGATCATTAGATAATGATCATATATACATGAAAATCCCTGAAGGATATAAAATGCCTGAAGCATATAATTCTACATCTCAAAGTATGTATTCTATTAAGTTACAAAGATCTTAATATGGGTTAAAGCAATCCAGATGTATATTGTGGAATAATCGCTTGAGTAGATATCTTTTGAAAGAAGGATTTGAGAATAATCCAATTTGTGCATGCATTTTTATCAAAAGATCATAATATGGATTTGCTATTATTACTGTATTTATTTATGAAAGATCTTGCTCTAGAAGAGTCTACAAAAATAACAAATTTGATATGAAAGATATTGGTAAGACAGAATTTTATCTTGGCCTAAAAATTGAACTATGGAATTTTTGTTTATCAATCAACATACACAAAAAAGTACCGAAACAACTTTACTTGGATAATGTTAATCCTTTGAGTACTCAAATGATAGATTAGTCACTTGATATCAAGAATGATCCATTTTGACCACAAGAAAATGTTGAAGAAAATTTTGGTCCTAAAGTACCATATCTTCATGAAATTGGTATTTTGGTCCTGAAATACTATATTCTAATGTAATTGGTGCTTTGATGTATCTTGCAAATTTCACACGACCTGATATTGCATTTGCAGTTAACTTACTAGCAATATGGATCAAAACCACAGTTAGTTGGATCTGCTGATGCAAAGATTATCACAATTCATGAAGTAAGTCGTGAATGTGTTTCGTTGAGATCAGTAATTCAACATATTTTGTGTGAAATATGGATTATCATCGATCATAAATAGTCAAACGCTATTATATGAAGATAATGTCACTTGTATCACTCAAATTAGAGGAGGCTATATCATGGGTGATAGAATCAAGCATATTGCACCAAAAAAATTTTATACACATGAGCTCCAGAATAGTGGCGATATTAATGTCAAAGAGATACGATCATGTGATAATTTGGCTAATATGTTTACTAAGCCATTACCAACTGCGATTTTTAAGAAGATGGTGCACAATATTAGCATGCGTTGACTTAAGGATATTTTTATCATGAATAATGGAAATTCTATGCTCTCATGAGGGGAAGTAAAATGGATATGTGCTGATTGTACTCTTTTTCCTTCGCTAAGGTTTTTTATAAAATCCCAAATTTTACGAATAAATATTTAATTTTCTCAAAATATTTTTTCAAATTATGGTGTGGATTTGAGATAATGTTATAATTGTGGGTAATATTTATAAATTTTAAAAAGTATGCAAGTTGTTGTATAATATTCGATTGGTCGGAGAATATTCTTTTTGTCAGGAAATATCAATACGACGGTACAATCATTGGTGGACCCCACAACGGAATTATTATCGGATTGAGAAAATGACAAAAATATTTTTATGAAAATAACGGCGGAAGTTTTACCGTTAAAACTGTTGAACTACTAGGTAGTAAAAGTACAGTAATACGCGTGGTTACATAGTAGCACACGGTATTGATTATTGATGCTTACGTGAGAAGTCACTCAGTTTTGTTCAATTATTGCTACAATATTTGCTGCATAGTATCTCACGTTATTTGATTCAATTATTGTCAATATTTTATATATTATTAAATCAATAATTGAGACGACGAAGTTATTAATATTATTATTTGCAATATCAACGTTGTCTAGAAGTTCTGTCAAGGAGAGGTTTGGTCACCTAATTGCGTGCCAATAGGAAGAAATCCTTATTGGAAAGCTCCCTCTTTCCTGGGAACAACCTGGTCGATTAATATTGTGAATTATAATAAAGGTAATAAGTTTTGTTTTATTATTATTATAAATGTAATAAAACAGAAAACTTTTTATATAAAACAAAATACTTTTATAAAGTTATTTGTTTTATTAGACTATAAATAGAATATATAATATTCTATTATGCATAGTGTTTGCATAGTGTCTGCATAGTATTTGCAAAGTAAAATCTTTTTATATAAAACAGAATAATTTTATAAAGTTATTTGTTTTATTAGATTATAATAGAATATATAATATTCTATTATGCATAGTGTTTGCATAGTGCATGCATAGTGTTTGCATAGTAAAATCTTTTTATATAAAACAGAATACTTTTATAAAGTTATTCATTTTATTAGATTATAAATAGAATATATTATATTTAAAAGATTTTGTTTTATTATAATATTTTATTAATACTGCATAGTAAATCAATATGGACCGTCCGTTTAAAAGTAAATCAATCTGAACAGTTCATGAATTAGTTACTATTCAGTCCATTCTCCTATAAATAGAAGCTCATTCCTTCATTATTTCTTACGAATTCACTGAAACTCTAGAGAGAGAAACTATAAAGAGAAAGAAGAAAAGTATTCTACTACTTCACTACTTCTATATCCAGTTTCTTCTAAGGTAAGGGGTATTATTTCTTTCGTATTCATGAAGAGAGCTTCTGTTATTCCATTCTTTATTATATGAAGTACCGCATACGTGGTGAAATTCTTCTGTTATTCCATTCTTTATTATGATGTTGAAATAACATATCTAGGCGAAGTACCGCATACATGGTGAAATTCTTTTGTTATTCCAATATTTATTATTCTGTTGGAATAAGCCGTATACGCGGTCTACCATATACTTGGTGAAATTCTTCTGTTATTCCATTCTTTATTATTATGGTTGAATAACTTGTCTATGCGAAGTACCGCAAATATGGTGAAATTCTTCTGTTATTTCATTCTTTATTATTCTGTTGGAACATCATGTCGGTGCGTTTACGCATGACCTGGTTCCGTTATTTATTATTCTGTTGGAATAACTTGTCTATATGGATTATCACATGCATGGTGAATGATTCTTTTGTATTCATTCCTTATTAAATTGTGGAAATGATCTGTCTAAGTGAATTATCGCATGGCGGATGAAAATCCATTTGCAGTTTCATATATTCTCTTATACTCAGTTGGTTAAAGCTTTGACTTCTATACTCCACGAAATTAGTGGAATATCCTTGATATTTGTGCTTTATCCAGTATCTTTTAATGAAAATATTCTTCTGAGCATTTTTGAATTTTTACTCCACAAAGTAGTATCATGTTAACAATTTGGACGTTATTAGTTCCTGGATAAATTAATTCTTGAACTTGTTTTATTGAATTATTATGTCATTGTCATCATCCTCATGTTTATATTATGTTGAAAGTCATATGTGGCATGTAGTACATAGATGGACTTGGTATGATTATGACCAGAGATTATTCGGTATAATCATGACCGTAATGTGGTGAATGATGTGATAAAAGTCCTCATTGGCCTGTAGTTCATTGGTGAATAATTGTTGGTATGATTATGACCAGGAATTATTTGGTATATTCATGACCATTGATGATTACATGAATATCCTTGGCCGTGGTGCAGGGATGATGCAGTTTATTTATTAAGCTGAGTCTCAACGATAAAAATTGATGAAAACATTTTAAATCATAGAAGATAGTAGATATCATGCTCTACTTGACTCTTCTAATGGATTGCTTATTTCGCTGTAGTTAAACTTGATGTCTATTGTATTTTATCAGTTTAACATTTTTGAAGACTAATGATAAGTTATTCTGCATTATCTTAGTCATAATATTTCTTACTGGGCTAGTTGAGCACATCCTTTTGCTTTCATTGTTCTCTTTAAAAAATGAGAACGTAGCCGGTACTAATCGAGGAACGGAGTGATGGTCCGAGATGATGTATTAGTAGTCCTCACTATTCTATAAAATAGTGTGTCAATAAATGTAATAAGGACTCTATTTGGGAGTGGATATTGTCTAGAAGGCAATATTCATGTTTAAACTCTCAGCTATGTTTTGTCGTATATTACATGACGTTTGTATAATTAAGTTTGTATTTGTATTCTGTACCATGTATTTGGCGACTCAGAATAGGTGATGTATATCTATTTTGGGGGCGTCACATTTTTTCCTACTGGGTTTTCCTTTGCAAGGTTTTAATGAGGCAATCCTAAGGCACTAGAAGTTATTCAAGAATATTGTACTCTTTTCCTTGGCTAATTTTTTTTCCCGCAGGGTTTTCCTTTGGTAAAGTTTTTAACGAGACATATTTTTTGAAAGTGATCATCCAAGGGAGTGTTAGAAATAAAGGAGTGGAATGTGGAATGTGGAAAGTGGAAAGTGAAAAGTTTGAAAAATGAAAAGTTCCCTCCTTACTAATCCTCATCAGTTATTGAAAGATGAAAATGTTATGTTTACCTTTTTCTTTCTCCCACATGCCTATATATATTCACATCAGATAGAAAAAGTGTGAAAGGAGAATAAGGAGAAGTGGCAACCAAAAAGTATAGAGAGAATAGTGAGAGACACTATCTTTGTAAATACCAAATGAATTGTGAATGACCACTTGAATACAAAAGATTATCAATATACATTTTATTTGATATACATCTTATTTTATTTATCATTTTATAACAAAATTACTAAAAAAATTCCTTATTCAATTTTGGCAACAAACGGAGCCATTATTTAAGGAAGTCCAGACATCTAATCTCATCAACAAAAAAAATTAGAACTTTATTTCTTTATAAATTAAGATAAAAGTAAAATTTTAACATTGTTAACAAATAATGTTGCCTGTTACCTGATATATATTTCCAGTAGTGAAATCAAATGATTAAAAACAAATAGAAAGTAAAAATATGAAAGTAGAAACAGTTAACAAACAAGCGCTAAATTTTAAAAATTCGTTCTTACAATAAATGTAGTTTGTCAATGTGATCAGGTATGAACTACTAATGTTTTTACCTCATCGGAATATTTGCAGAACTCAAACAGAAAGGATGCCGCTGTTGAAATCTAGATTTAGCCAACATCGCTTGATAAAACTAACAATTTAATTATATAGATCGTACCACATGGTCCACATGTAAATATTTGCAGACCTCAGCAAAAAGAACTCTGAAATAATCTAGATTTAGCCTAAAACCATATTGCTAAAATAAACAGTCTAATTACATAAATTGTAACAGGAAACAAAATCTTGATATTTACGTTCTGTTAAATAGTTCGGTTACTAAAACTATTTACCAATACAAAATTTGCTAAAAATGCTAGACAATACTTCTTCAGATATATCTTCTCCACTTATCTGCCCAAGAGCCATGGCAGCTTCCCTTAAATCAATCGTCCAAAAGTCTAAAGGCAATTCCTCCTCTATTGACGACTTCAACCTTACAAGAGCCTCCTTGGTCCGAAGAAGCTGCTCACAGTGCCTCTGATATTCAGTAAATCACAAACAAACAAATGAGACCTCAATCAAGAAGTTTAAATTAAAAAAGAAAAAAAAAACTGAACTGTACTGAACTAATTTGTACAGTATGATATTTGAAGAAAAACAATTCATAATGCTTATAAGAGTGTCCGAGTAGATTTCATATGATATTAACAAAGGGGCAAGCTTCCAAAGGCATATTAGTTATCTACGGGAATAAATTGAAGTTTATAAAAATTATAGGAAGCAAGGATACGGGTATACTGGAGCCCGACACGAGGTACAACAGTTTGTCAAATCTTTAAAGTGGGAACAAAGTTTGTGTAAACAAAAAAGTGAAGCTTTTTTACTTTCCCTTTTTACCCTTAAAAATTAAAAAAAGAAACCATAAATCCTTTTACTCACGTTTTCTTCTCTCCGAGTAATATTAGTTACTTTTTAAAACTCAAAAACTTCCCTTTTCTCTCTCCCCTCCTTTACTATCCCTATTATCTCTCCATTTTCTCATTCATTCTACACACGTGGTATGTGTCAGGATACTAGTATATATAAAGTCAAGCATGGATATATCATTAAGAGTCGTGCTACATATGTCCACAAATTTATGTCGATAATAAATACTGACATGTGCGCATATATGGGATAGACAAGAATTAAAGAATGGTCTCACTCTAATTTATTCTATCTTATCACTTAGAATTCCACACTAATCGCAACTCAATTTAGTCATAAATTTATCGACATATAAATCATTTCCCTAACATTAATTATCATGGAGTGATGCAGATCATTGATCAAGGGGCCGGCACACAGCCTGTCATCCTCACCCCTGCTTCTAGTTAATCAATCTGTGATGTGGATTTAATGGGATACCACTCAAGCACTAGTTCGTGGTGGCACTTTGAAGCGAGTGAAGACCCGAGCCATCATTTATGATATAAACAAATTGAAAATTTGATTTGTAATCCCCCTCCAAAATTTTGAAAAAAAGAAAATAATAAAACCACCAAAATCTACCAGTTCAAAAAACAAATAACAAAACGAAATAGTAGAAGTTGAAAAAGATCAAATTTAACTTTCTGTTCAACAAGTAAAAATAGCAGACTTAATAATTTGAACACTGAATTTTAGAAGCACTAGATTTTATGCAAGCTATTTCAATTAAACAAGATGAGAAATCAATATGAACTCCGGGAAAAAAAGAAAAAATAGTAGTAACTATAAACTCCATTAGAAATAAAAGATCAACATTACAGTTTTAAACTACAATTTCAAAATTGAATCACTTTAACCTTCAAAAACAAAAAATTGCAAAAGCATCGAATTTTACAATTTAAAAGAGAGTGAAAATGAAGGAAGGGGGTTTAATTGAAACCTATAATACTCTTTGACCCTAAAAGATTTATTGGAAGAGTATGTTGGTATTCCAATATTATTATTATCTCAAACAATGTTACTTGGTGCACGGATTGTTTCGGTTTATAGAACCGATATGCGATAATGGTACGCTACGTAGGCTAAAACGCGCGGTATGCTAAGGTAGCTTTACATGGACGCTTATAGAAATTCTACTAGAATCTAATGTCATGAAGAAAAATTTCATAAATTATTCTTACTTGCATCAAATAAATTGATTATTCTATAACTAATTTAGTACAAATGTGATGTTTGAGCATTCAATGCTAAGGTGGTGTTTAATTACATCGTATTGCCTTTAAAAACTTGTTTTGTCAAAAATTGATTGCCTATGTAAGCCTCTATTTCGGAAAGACATGAAAGCATGTTTGTATCGAAGAGGAACATTTGAATTCCTAACTACACGAGTACCCTCACAGATTTAAAGAAATTACTTTCCATATTTGTAGTTGATTTCTTCTTCTCTAATTTCATACGAGACCATCAACGCCTTTCTTCTTTGTTATTCCTAACTACACGAGTACCCTCACAGATTTAAAGAAATTACTTTCCATATTTGTAGTTGATTTCTTCTTCTCCAATTTCATACAGCGAGACCATCAACGCCTTTCTTCTTTGCTATTCCGACAAAAGTTCTGGCGAGATCCCCTTCTTCCTTGAGCCTCACATCTCTTCAATAAGCATCAAGCTTGTTGACAATAAGGATCAAATTCCCCGTTGTAGATTCACATAAATTGGTTATAGAAGAAATTGATTTTTCTAGATCCTCTGCTCATTCGTAATTGCATATGGTAATACATGTTTGTTGTCTCAGTTCTGTAACTACGAATTTTTGTGGTGTTTGTGAATAATATGAGTAATTGGGTTATTTTAGATGGATAGTTGTTAGCCCTTTAATGGGTTGACACGGACTTCGCATGCGAGACGCCCAAATAGCATGCCAAGCCTTGACACTCATTTGTGGGGCAAGGCGTATGTGTGTGGCAGTGAGCAGCAGCGTGTGGCAGCAGGCGTCAGCCAAGGGCGCTGGGCACACTTAGTCGGCAAACGGGTTTGACTCTTAGTCAGTTGGCAGCGTTGTGCAGCAGCGGGCGACACTAGGCAGCAAGTTGAGTCATTGTGCAGCAAATGGGATATGTTAGGAAACTAGCAAATCTACATGGTTTGCATTATGCTTCCTCAGACAGGTATGATGTCTAGTCGTGACACTTTGAATATTTTCATAAGTGCTACTATAAGGGGGTGGTCCGTGAAGGTCATCCGAGACCATGGGCATGTACCATGGGCGATGCGTGCTGGACGTTGGGACATTGTTGGGCTCCCCTACAACAATGTCAAACATCGGATTGTTGGCTTGGATCAAATCAAAGACTTGTTCATGGGCTGGGCATGAACGAGCAAGAACGTTGGGCATTGCACAGGCGCTGAGCTTGGCACGTCAAAGCATGGCATGGGTTGGTGCCCAGCATGCAACGAGGCTAATGCATGTGGACATACGCATGGGCTAGACGTGCACAACAGACTTGGACAACACCTTGGGCAAGTGCTGGGCTAGTTGGAAATTCGTGGGCTAAATGGACAGAGCATTTTGTGACAACATAATTGGGCAACTTTGTGGACTGAGACACCAACAATGTGGGCTGACACTGGTGGGTGAGGACATCAAAAAGGTGGGTTGAAACTATGGGCAGTTAGGATTGGCTAACTAGAGCAAGACCCAACTGACAGGCAGTTGTTAGCCGTTAACCTCCATGCACATGACTGACATGTCTCCAGCCAGTTGCACATCATGGGGCGCACATATCTGCTAGTGGGCAGTTAGAAATTCAAAATACTGGTTTCCTATTGGTTCTGAATGTCCTAGCAGTTGGGGGTGTCAACTGCAGCCTAATGTGTATTTATATGTACAACAAGGGGCTTGGCAAGGCAGAGATCACTGAGCAAGTGTGAGTCTGCGAGCCCCTAGTCATATATTGTATTCCTTGTTATTGAGTGAGCAAATAAAGGTTGGGACGTTGTTCTGTAAACACTGTGTTGGCTTGTGTGCATGGCTTGATCATATAGACTGTGCTTCTGTGATTGACAGGTTGCTGACTGGTTGGGCGAACCAGTGCATCACTAGAACATAGACGCGAAAAAAATAGTGTCAAATTGTACATCCTGTGACAATAGTTATCTTGTGTTTATGATAAAGAAAAAATTATATAAATCATATATCAAATACCATCTCAGTAGAATCTATTTCATATATACGAATATAATTATTTTTAAATGTTTTTATACATATTAAAGTTTGTACAAAGTTCATTTAAATAAAAAAAAAATCAAAATTAGATTTTAATCTTTAATTATATTCTCCCTCTGTCAGTGTTATTAAAGGCGCACCTAGGCGTGAGGTGCAATGACACGGGAGAGGTGAGCCTAGCTTGGGCTGAGGCGTATCCCCTTCAATAAGGCGTGCGCCAAAGGCGCAGAGACGCAGAGACGCTTGGCGCTAACTTTATCAAAGCTACGAGACAAAATCTCATCTGTTGGCTTTTTAACTTAAACTCCATCTTAGTCGTTGATCTTCTACATGGTTTTATCAAAAGCAAACTGAATCAGCAACCAACAACCTTTAATTTAGTGATTCCTTCTCCTAATTTTGAAAGTATAAACATAAGAACAAGTGTTCGATTATCCCTCCCAATTGGCAATTTTTAATAAGCGTAATAGGTGTATACAACCTTCTGTGTTCTTAAAGAGATTTTATTCTTCTATTAAGATAATATGTGGATGATTTACTGAATGTGAACATGTCCATATATCAGTGAATGACCCATGTGTCCACTACTCCACTAACTTCTTATTCACGTGTCCACTAACTTGTTATTGACACCACACTCAAACCTATTACTGAATGAGATCATGTGGTCCACTAAAGTAATAAATATATTATATTTAATTTTTTATATTATACTATCTTACAATATCTAATATAATCATTATTATCAAGTAAATACATATGACAATCTATATATTGTCTTAATATTTTACCAATGAGTAGGCTATATTTTATTTTCAGTATATTCCACCTTTTAATGTGTAATCATATATTTTCACTACAATTATCATTTTAAATCAAAGTAGAGCAATGTTTTTCCAAGTAATATTTCATGTATAATTTAGACTTTTTATAACTAATATCTGCTTTTACATTAGACAGCAACATCAAAATGGCTTCTTGAACTTGTTAAACTTGATTATAAGTTTGAATAATTAATTGACATAATTATATACTTGTATATATACTCGTATATATATTTTGTAATATTTTTCAATTTGTGCGCCTCACTTCGACAATGTGTATCCTTCGCCTCGCACCTAGGCCTCGGGGAGACCTTAGCGCCTCGGTGCACCTCACGCAATAAATAACAATGCCCTCTGATGGGGACTCCAAGTCAAGAACAAAAAATAGATTTTTTATATTTATTATTTAGAGTTTTTATTGTTTAATATAAAAGAAGTTGATGTGATTTATGTATTTTATTTATTAGTGGGAATTTAGGATATTAGCAAGTGATTATGAATTATTAATAAAGGTATTTTTGACGTGTAGTATTTTATTATTCCCGGAGTAAAATTAGGGTTTGAATATCTTTAAATAGTGATTAATCCTCACATGTTAACAGAATAATTGATATTGAAGTGAATTATTTCATTCATACTGTAGATGTATCCTACTATAGAGGTATTTTATCTATCTTGATGTTAATACGTGGGGTGGATACACTTGGGAGATCCTAGTGGTCTAAACATATAATTTATATCCTAGTTTATTTTTCGTTAATTCTTTATCTTAAATCAGCCCTACATCATTTTGGTATTAGAGAATAAGGTTTCTCCATTAATTTTTCAGTTTTTGGGAGATCTTGGGTTGTTAAAAAAAATATTGTTCATCGATGTCAGAGCTACTGTCCATTGCCAGAGTTACTGTTAATCACGTGATTACTGTTCTCAGGAAAAAAAAGACAGAGAAAAACTTGCCTTGCTGCTTTGTTTCTTGCCCATTGTCTAAAGGGGGCTGCTTGTGGATGTTGCTAATGATTGTGGTAATAAGAAAACATGGTAACCCTAATCTTATAAATATCATTCCAAAATTACAGTTTACACCCCATGGTTTTCTTATCTTTTCAATTTTGGCCCCGTAGTTTATACACTTTTTAATTATACCCTTTCCTCCTTTTTAAATCAGCCCCTAAATTCATACCTTAGCCCCTGTTTTTTTATTTTCTTTTCAGTTAGGCCCTCAAGTTATAAAAAAAAAATGTTTTATTTTATTTATTTTATAAGCCAGTGTCCCAAACACCCAATGTCTCAAGCCACTAAAGAATTGATTGCCGAAGCAAAAGAGTATATTAGGTTTCTTGACGATGAAAGTGACTGAATATACTACCTTATTAATACATGTGATCATAGATATTTGAAATACAAGTCGGAAGAGCTAGATGGGATATGGTTGATGCACAAGATTACCTTGAAAAATTGGAACGTCGATATTAAGATGGACAAAGGAAAGTTGAAACAAGGAAACGTCAACAAGCTAAGGCAAGAAAATGTCAATAAGTTAAAACAAGAGAACTTTAGAAGTCTACACGTGATATGGTTTATATATGTTCTTCTTTAAAAGATCACATCTCTTCTATAAAAGAAGGCCTTACCGACTTGCGGGCACATCTTCTTCAAGCAGAGCAAGAGAAAGAAAAAGAGGATGTTCCAAATCTTGGGCCTACAAACAGTTGTGACGTGTCCATGAAAATTCTTGAAGTTCCAAAAGTTGAACTAGAGCTCATGTATGAGGAACAAATTGAGGAAACATCTAACGTTTCTTTTGAGTTGTTCACTATCGAAGAAAGGACGATTCGAGAAGTTGATTCAATCCAAGTTGACATTGTTGACTTCGTTGTTCCAAAAAGCTTATTTTCAGCACCTTTGAATACGAAAGTAATGCTCTCATCATTTCTCTTTCCAAAAATTTTTGAGTCTTACTGCGTGATGATGTTGTCAAAGGTGTTCCAAAATGTTCTTTCGCTGCAGAGGAAATCATTGCTTATTCTTTCATATTATAGATCGAGGTCGAGTTTTCTCTAACAAGAGTGGTTGGGACTTCAAGTCAAGAACAAAGAAGAGATTTTTTATATTTATTATTTGGAGTTTTTATTTTGTTTAATATAAAAGTAGTTGATGTGCTTTATGTATTTTATTTATTAGTGGGGATTTAGGATATTAGTTAGTAATTAGGAATTATTAATAAGGGTATTTTAGTCGTGTAGTATTTTATCATTCCCCAAGTAAAATTAGAGTTTGAGTCTCTTTAAATAGTGATGTAATCCTCACAAGTTATTTAGATTATAGAATATTGATATTGAAGTGAATTATTTCATTCCTACCATAGAGGTATCCTACCATATAGGCATTTTATTTATCTTAGTGTTAATACGTGGAGTGGATACACTTGAGAAATCCCAGTGGTCTAGACGTGTAGTTTAGATCCTAGATTATTTTCCGTTAATTCTTCATCTTAAATCAGTCCTACATCATTTCTTCCTCAAAATAATGAGTAAAGTAAAATTTGCACACATATTAACAAAAGTAAAAGTAGAGGAAAGAAAGTAAAAACGTTCTAAATTTATTATTAGTGACCCCACAAGATTATATAAAGTGATGAATACTTTTATTTTTTATACTAATAGACCGTACTAAATGACCAAGTTACCCTTTACTTTATTTACTTTATCTCATTCTTTTGAAAACAAAATATATACACCTTTAGTTATCCTTTTTGAGGACGGTTAATAAATATTTTTGCGTAAAATTGACATTTTGATAGTGGATGTATATCATAATTTTTCGCATATAAATGTTTGAATTATTCAAAACTATACATAAGGTTAAATTGGTAAAATATTGTTATTAAGATGTTTTAGAAAGTTCAATTATTAGACAACTTTGTTCATTTTGTCTCTATTTTGAACAGGCACTTTTTATACAGACCTTTAAATTATATAGATCTTAATTATGTAGTTTTATCAAACAACATCTAAATTAAAATATCAATATTTGTAATGAGAGGCAGAAACAGAGAAATATTTTGGGACACCAAATCTAGATTTTCGAGACATAGAGTACCATGTTTGGGAATACAAGAATTAATACGTAGTTCGCTAGGTTAATAAGAGTATCTAGTAACTCTAGTTCACAAGAAGTTGGGTAAACTCAGATCCTTAAACAATTTATTCTAAGGATTACTGATCCAAGCTCAATATATTTTATTACACATGCCTACGTTATAATATGCTAGTTGCACCCAAGTTGAGTCATTGTAGGGCTCATATAATCCTCTATAACTTGTATGCAAAGGCCGAAGAAACAGAACTACAAAAGTTCAATCCAAAGCCTGAACATACACATTGGTCTGTGAGTTGGCTTCTTGACAAGAGTCAATAACCATGTCAGAGACATAAATCCCAACATACTATAGCTTTATCAGTGGCAATGATAACAAAAAGGTCAGACCAAGGCCATTATAGAAGTTCAACTATGACAATTATCAGCTACGGCTTACCCAAGAAAAGCTAACTTCACAAGGATTCCATAATCTAGTCTTTTCCAATCACTCAGCAACTTATTATATCATTAAAGCAAAAAAATGAAATAGTAACCAATTGTAAAGAGCAAAGCATATTAAGCAGGAAAACTGAATTAAATTGATTAGTATCTAACCTGGTTCACCACCCATTTGCGCCCCCCTGCAGGAATCATGTCAAGACCAACAATTTCCAGAATTGCTGTCTCAAGATCTTGAATTCCTTGACCAGTAACAGCACACGTAAAAATTTGCTTGTTGAAAGAAAGGCCACTAGTATTGACCCATTGGGAGTAAGTATTTGGAACACAGTCTATTTTATTGATTACAAGGATCACTCGAGAAGAAGATTCAGATGCGCCCTGTAAACGGTAAAGGAAACAAAATTATATAAACTACTAGATAAGAACTTGGTTCTAAACTTACACAAGGTATAATAGACAGTACAACAAATGTTGTTTGTTGATGCAAGTCTTCTGATATTTACTTCCCACTATTCCCAGTTTACCACACCTCTGAAGATAATTACAGCTCCATTATACATGTCCATATCAATTAACATATCCAATTATCTCTCTCTCTCTGTAAATATGTGTATATATATATATATATATATATATATATATGTATTATATACATAATTATCTCTAAACATATAAATGTCTCTAGAAAGAATTCGTTCTTTTCTGCTCCAGTTCAATTACGGTCTCTAAAGACTTGTAAGATTCTCCCCAACTAAATCAAATCCACATGCTGGTCTTATTTCTTTTCTCAAAAATTATCCACCACTCCCCTGAACAGGATTATAACTTGCAACCTACATCCTATAGGAGTAATAAGTAACCATAAAAAATAGACAGATAGGTAGGCGAGGACCTTATTGCAGGTAATTATTTCAATAAGTTTCCTGTCTTCCAAAGTCCAACCATCGAGCGCACTTACTGTCATTATAATGACATCAGCACCCATAGCAACTGCTTTAGATCTCTCTACACCTGTGACAACAAGATGCATAAACTGCTAAGGCCAAGACTGGCAACAAAAACTGGAACCTCATAGTGGTTGCTTCAATACTTTTTCTAAGTATAAATTGCTAACATAATGTATTCCATAAAGATGTTCCCCATAAAAAAGGCTTACCAATCTTTTCAACAATGTCTTCAGTTTCCCTTATACCTGCCGTATCAAGGAGGGTGACTGGTATACCCCGAACAGTAATATTAGCTTCTACAACATCCCTTGTGGTTCCAGCAATATTCGTAACAATTGCCCTCTCACTCTGCATACTAAAAGGTAAATATGGCATGCAATAAGAGGAAATGTCATGAGAAGAGTCGAAGGCAATAAATGACAAATCAAGTACTCAATTGTAAGATAGGTGGTCCCAGCCAAAGCCCAAAGTCCTTCATGGAATTCTTATTGGGTCAAGAAAAACAAAAATGAAACAAAAGCGGATGAAGAGGCGAGACTGTATCGTATTACAATAGGTAATAAAGACAATATCAAGTCAGCGACGATAATAATTAAGATCACAGTTACTTTAGAATTTAATGCTAAATACCACCATCCAACATAGTATACACCAAAAAGGATTAGAGGGTGTTTTAGATTTTCCAACACTGATATTATGGAATAATATAAAGCACTCAATCAGATTTAATTGAAAGATGATGTCTCACTTGGTCAACCAATTGAGTAAGCATCCAATAAGTGCCAAATTAATAACTAATTTAGGTTGGAGGAGGTGGTGCTCTTTTATAGAGTTGGTACATCTGTACCATTAAGGACTATAAGAAGTTGATTATGAAGGTCAGCTGGATGCAGAAGTTGCAGTTCAAGTGGGTTTGAGTGGGAGATTGCAACTCTAAGTTGTTTCATAAGGTGGATAGTGAAAGGAGGATGATATTTATTAAAAAAAGATTGAGGGAGATTAAGGAGAGCTCTGAGGAGCAGTGGGCGTATCACAGACATTGCTATGAGTTGTTACTAGTTTTTATAAATCATTGTTCAGGGAAAAGTATAAGGAAAAAGACCTATATTTAAAGGATTAGAGTATTCCACGATTGCTAAGGAGTCTAGTGATAAAATCGTTTGAAGAGCAAGAGGGGAGACGGGCTGTGTTTGATATCTCATCTCCTGTTTGTTAATGATACGATTAAGCCTGTCAATGGGCCGAGCTAGGTTACGCTCAAGTAGGTTCGAACTACATACTGAGGGTTGTACGGTGAACCCAAGCTCAGTCTGGCCCCTCCTCAGACTTAATTTCTCTGCGCAATCACAAGCCCACCCTTAATATTTTGTTAATCAATATATATTTATTCAATTCCATTTTGTACAAGAACACAAAAAAAATCAAAGCCACAGGACATTTCAAAAACTTCTGCAAATTAGGTTGGCATAAAGACAAAAGGAGGAGAGCAAAAGTACGATTTAATTGGTTGCATTTACTGTTTAAGGCTTACAAATTACATTTTGTATTGTACTTATTATGTTAGAATGTAAAAAACAAATTCGATGTATATATAATAAAATTTTAATTGAATTCCAACTGTTTGGGACAGACCGAACTGGTCGAAGTTAAATTTATGTAAGCCAATCCAAGCCTTATTTTGCTTTGACCTCAAAATTCAACCCAGGTTAGCTCTACAGACTTAAGTTTTTAACCCAACCCTGTATTAATCAGGCTAAGCTGCAGGCTCAACAGGCCAAGTGTTACTTAAATCGTGGTTCGATGCGGTACGTGGAACAAAATTGAGAACGGAAAACGTCACTTTTCCTGGTACGAAGTAGGGTAATGGTAGGTTTCTTCGAATCGCTTAGTTGATACGAAATATGTTGCGCATAACTTTTTAAAAAGATATAGTTAAAACTATTTTAGTTGCTTCTAAACGTAGTGTCACAATAAGAGCATTTTCAATGAGACTTACACCATGCCATAGCTTACTTTACACTCACAAGGCGCTTTGGCTACATTAGTTGGCATTTCCTAGAATCTTCTTTTATATATTAAGGTTTTTAATAGAGTGTTCTAGATTTACTCATGTGATTTATATACTTCGTAAATATCATAAATATTTTAGAAGTTAATTCTAGAAGTCGATCCTAGTATTCCATTAGATTTTGATTGTAGTCACCCAAGTGCTATATAAACGGATGCTCCTCATATATAAAGCATTAAAAAAGTTGTGAACATTCTTGTGCAACAGAAGTTTAAGTAAATAGAAAGAAAAAAAATTGGATCATCACATTTGATATTCTAGAACAAAAGTGCACCATGTCTTAGAACGTTTGTACCAAAACGCAATTTACTATCAATATAAAATTTTGGTAACCATGGCCAGGTCACCGGATCCATGGACAGGCCTAGACACAATCTTTTTTCTGGTCTGAGGAGGTCCAAGGCATTTAGAATGTAATGTCTAAATTGAAAATTGTTTAGAGTGTTGCCATGATATTAATTGGCCATTGGTTGGAGTTCTTTATGGAGTAGGGGGGAAGAAGAGAGAAAGTAAAACTAGGAAAAAGATCAAGACAGGGATGGAGAGAAACATAAATATGATTAATAGAAACATTGATTCTTATAATCATAAAACCAATCAACAATAATTTTAATTTAGCCTATGAGCATAAATCGACCCTGTTATTATTCTTGTGAACAAAATTCTTTTACAAAGCAAGTACATCTCAATGTGGCTCAAAATTAAAACAGTTACGGAGCTTTACAAAATTAATAGAGTTATTTAGCCTATGAGTAAAAGGAAAGGAGAAAAGCTGCTTTAGAAGCTTTTAAGGAGGTATCAATTACTACCAGAAACAACAGTTTCAAACAGGATTGTGAGTCTCCTAAAATATATCAGCCATTGGGTAAGGTTCTTAATATGAAATTCTAGTCTCAAAATTATTTTAGGGGATGTTTTTCATATGAAGAACCCGACACTACATATAGAGCATTTAACTTGATCCACATTGAGATGTACTTGTTTTGTGAAATAATTTTGTTCACAAGAATAATAACAGGGTCGATTCATTGTTAAAACAATTTCATGAAAGACATTGGTAATCATAGCAAGTAAATTTCAGTTAACATTAGCAAAAATACCATGGTTGATTCACTGTGTACACACACTTCCACGCATTAGCAAAAATCAAACTAAATAGCTACTCATTAATTCATATCAGCCTATTCATTACAAAAATATATAAAATTACAACTCAGATGCAGTAGAAAATTAACTTATCAAATCTTTAAGGCAAATTCAGTAAATGAACATACAAAATCTTTCAACATCTCAAAAATTTGAGCTACCAGTTCAAAACTACTTTTTTAACAAACCAATTCAATACCATGAATTCAACTAAATTCTAAACAGAAATTCTACCACCTAATAAACCATAAATTTCTTACGCTAGAAACAAAAATTACAAAATTAATACATTTATGGAGCTTTACCTTCGTGTAGAGAGAGAGAAAGAACATTAAGAGTGTCGATATCGCCGGAGCTGTGTCGATTTGGCCGGAGCCGCGTCGAAATCGCTGGAGCTTTACCTTCCATTTCTTTGGTTCGTAGTGAGAGAGAGAAGAGTTAGAGAGCAAAAGAGGTAGTATGTTTGTTTTTGGGATGGGTTTTATTTTGTTTATATAGCTGTTTTGACACCCCACCCGATCAAATGCAACCCACGTGTCTTTTTTGCTTAAATTCGTCTTTGGTTCGCTGGAGAGATGATTGTATATATATATATATATATGTTACTTATTATAATAGCATAAACAACGATTTATTGTACAAGTTAACCAGGATTTTTTGTTTGGTCCCAAGTTAACTCATACTATGAATTTTTTTAACCCTATATATCTTATCTAATAGTTACTATTATCTTATCTAATAGTTACTACTAAATTAGTAATTATCCATTTATATAAGAACTAATATATCTAAATGTCCCATATTGTGTAGTGTTCGGCTTATTTAAAATCAAAATAAGTCATCCCTTCCAAAATATAAATTAATATTAAATTTTAAATATCAATTATACGTATTTTTTATTTCAAATTTGAGTGTAATTCATTCAAGTTTTAAAATAATAATTCTTATAATTATTAATACTTATTAAATATTTTATAATATTTATAATTGAATATAATAAATTAAAAAAAATAAATTCTGTTAGGAATAAGCATGTGAATGATATTCCTGTTTATATATGATTTGATTATGATATATATATATATATATATATATATGAATATGCAAGTATGCTTGCATTAAGAAAAGATGTAAAGTCCTTTGATAGAGAATACAAACATATGTACAAGGACTTAGAATGAATTGATCAAATGTGTTAGGTTGATCCTATATAAGCAAAACAGCTTTGTGAAGTCCTTAAAAAGAAATAATGTACAAGGACTATAAATATAGAAAGATCAAGCTTGTTAGGTAGATCTTATGATGTAATAGATAGGCTTGTCTGATCGTCGAGCACTGCACCAGAAATCGTAGTCTGCCAGGAAAGTCAAGGAAAACTCGAGAGTTGTCGAGGCAGAATCGTAGTCTGCAAGACAGTAGATTTCGGAGTTCGTAGACTGCCAGGAGAGACGAGGAAGGATCGTAGTGTATTGAGAAGAACTTCCTCAGAGCCATAGTTTGCTGAGGAAGTCATGTGCAGAATCGTAGAGACATCCTGGCAACAAGCCGACCGAACATCCGCCGAAGCTCAGACAAGAATCGTAGACTACACTCAGAGTCATAGAGTCTACTAATCGTATCAGAGGCAGATATCAGATGAAAACATCAAGCACAACGACATAAATCGTAGAGTGTCAAGATCTGATCTCGGAGTTGTAGTGTCTGCACAGCGAGCTGAATCGTAGAGTGTAGAACTAAGACTTCAACAGATGTGCTCACAACACCAAGGCAGAATCGAAGAACAAACATGATTCTCAAACATTTGAGCACTCCCAGAATATCCAAAGGAACGAAGCCTTTGGTTGGAACTGCAAGGACACATCCCACTTAAAGGAAACCAGAGGGCACTCAACAAATAGCATATAAGCTAACAGAAGATCTAAGCACCAACTTAATCTACATCCAAACTAAGTTGTGAAGCTATTTGAGATGAAGTCTTCCACACGTTGATCAGAAGAAGACTTCAGTAACTGACTAAGGAAAGTCAGCAAGTACAGTAGCTGTCAAGAAAATAGAAGACAACGATTTTGAAAGCAACCAGAATCGTAGTGTTTGCTAAACAAAGAAGGAACTGATGGAGTGTACACAAAGATACTGGTCAGCCTCTGAAGAACAAGGCTAAAGTGATTAAGCATTGGGTCAGTCCATTGATAATAAGGAAACGGGAGATCACAAGGAGAAAGCGAGCTGGATACGCCACAAATCTGAAGTGTCTTGCTATTCAGAAGGGGCCAGAACAAAGACTCAAGCCATCAGTATCTGAGAGCAGTCGAAGCAAAGAGGAGTGTTGAAGCACTTTACAAGTGAAGGAAGAGGTGTTCTACATTAAAGATCCAATCAATACTCTTCAAGATCGTAGTGTTATCTCTACCTATCAACTAGACACTACGATCTAGTCCAAGAAGGTATGCATCAGAAACGTAGAGTTCGGTCGTCTGAAGGTTGAAGCATTGACAACGGTTCAATCTGAAGATTGATGGTCGAACAGGGCTTCTTGGAGAGCATCAATGCAAAAGGACAACCTCTGGTCGAGAAATCAGAAGAAAGAAATAAAGTTGACTACCTGCCCGAGACATCAAAGTGACATCTCTGACAGGGTAGGTGAAACAGTAGACTGCAGTGTTAGAAAGTCAGAAAAGGGGATGTCATTTCACATCTGCAGTCTATATCAAATAACTCGAGATCTGCGAAACAATTCAAAAGGCTTTTAAAGGCTACTTTCCAACGGAAAGATTGGGAAGGAGTATAAATCAACAGAGCTTCAAAGATCAAGAGTTGCTTATTTTTTTGCTAAGTTGCAGAATCGTTGAGTTGTTGGAATGCTATTGTTGACTCTACGAGTTCCACCAGAGATCAACAAGAACAAGTCTCAGTGACAGTGAGACTACATAGGTGGAAGTGAAGCAGCCTTGAAAAAGGACTTAAACAGATTAGAGCTTCACTCAACAAAGATGAGAATGCCACTGAAGATGGCAGCTAAGCTGAAAGCCGAGGACAAGAAGATAGCATTCAAAAAAGTGGCAGAGTACAAAAAAGATCAAGAAAGCCACTCTACAGATCACCATGAACCAAAGACTGAAAAAGAACAGATGCAGAATCATGTCTGTAAAGCATTCAAGAAGGGTTCAGGAATTGCTAAGTGTCGGATGAAATCTGCCAAATGCTCAGAGACTTAGCAAATCCTGATGGTGATAGTGCACAGCTGACATCAGATGAAGATGAGCAGAAAAGAGTAAAGATCAGTTGCACCAAAAAAGATGTAGCCCAGACTCCAAGCATAATGCCAAGAGGACTACGCCAAGCTGCTAAGTACATAAGATGTTCAAGCTTAAAGACATCTTAGCAGCTCAGCACCAACAACAACAACTACAACTACAACAAGAAGCCAGGGCCTGAGGGGTCCTTGTCCGAAGGGACTAAAAAGAAGTTACAAGCCTGCTGGGCTTGAAGAGTTCCTAGGGAACTAGAGCAGTTCCAAGGCTGCTGGCCTTGAAGAGTTCTTAGTGAATTAAAGTTCCAAGGCTGCTGGCCTTGAAGGAATCTTAGTGATTCAGGGAGCTGCCCTTCCTTAGTGGAAATCCTGCTAGTTGAAAGCAGAAAAGTGGATTAGGAGCTTGAGTCTCTGAACCACTTAAAATCCCTTGTCATTTACTTTGTCATTTACATTATGTACTTAACTGCTATAACTGTTATGTATGTATTAACTGCTTACAACTTAACTAACTCTAAGAACAATGTTTGTATGATTATGAATATATCAATGAAGGGAATCTTTTACTTATTCCGCTGTGCTTGAAAAGGTTCTTATGTTTGTCATATGCTAATTCATTAGTAATACAAAATGAAAGTGAAAAGAATTTGAAATTAAAAGGATCTATTCAACCCCCTTCTAGATCTATTGTGTGCCTACTGGGAACTAACAAATTCATTTAACTTTTCTCAATACAATTATAAATATTATAAAATATCTAATAAATAACTAAATATTTTAAATCGGGTTTAGAAAAATATTTATTATATTCTAAAATGGGGAATATTATTTAAAGGTTATACTATCAAATTGAGAGATATTTATTACTTATTATAATAGCACAAACAACCTTTTATTGTACGAGTTAACTGGGAAGTCTTGGTTGGTCTTGAATCGAGTATACTTGGATTTAATTAGTTGATGTTTTTACTTTTATTTATTTTTATTATCTCATAAGATATATATGAGAACTAGTAAATTCCATCTCTTTGTAGGTAACTCATTCATTTTTGTTATTTTTTTGGTTTGACCAAAAAACGAATATGAATACTATTATTGCCTAAGATTATATATCTAAGTATTTTGATAAATAATGATGAAAATAACATTACTAAGTCCCTTTTGTTTTAAAAAATTCGTATACAATTTTCTTTTTAGTTCAATCCAAGATTAAAGATATATTTTTATTTTATGACTATAAAGTGACGTTGGTCTTAATTTGTTATTATTTTTTAGTATTATTTATAGCATCACACTATCATTACTTAACTAATATTCAAGGTACGTTTGATGATATGAATTATAGTTAATAAATAAAATACAATTGTCAGTCCCGTGCCAAGCACGGGACACCGAGCTAGTATACTATAGAAGTCGTGCTTATCTTCCAATACGTTTTATATTTTAATTTCATCACCAATTATCATTGCAAGCAATTTAGTTGAAAAACAATTCTCTCAATAGCTATTTTACACGAATACAGCTGATTAATTTGAGATATTGTTCAAAAGCGAGTTTTGATCGAGTCTAAAAACTGTGTAGAAAGTTATTAGATTAACATCAACATAACCTAATAGCATTCGATCTAAAGCTCACAAAGTTATGTATATAATGTTTTTATTTTCCATTGCCATTAGTTACTTTAGTTTTTCCGGGGAAAGAAAAAAGGACTATGCTAATCTTTGTCCCCTCTCCATGCCCATGGCTACTTATCTTTGTCCTCTGTGCAGGTTTCTCCGCCAATCTCTTCTGGCCAATTTCTTCCTAAAACGGCAAGCAGACTACGTTTATGGATTCAATCGTCGGTGTTGATGTTATTGAACTTATGAACCCAGTGAATGACGTGTGTAGGTTCAACTTTGAATTTGTGTTATCTGTTTAATTTTCATTAAAGTGGAAATCAGATTACTTATATTTATTGTCTAGACTTAAGAAATTGCAACAGCCTATTTGGTATTTTCACAGCAATCAGGATATTTCTACAAATTTGGTAGTAGCTAGGTTTAAGCGAAGGTAAGCCACTTCCCTCCCTCACATCTCTCCACACAAATACATACCATATGCTTTTCAATCTCTTAATTTTATTTCTGGTGTTAATTTAAGAATTTTTATTCGTCGATCTACCTCCAGTGCAAGCTAACAAAAGCACTTTAATTTATGTAAGATATTGTGTATTCAATGTGTGAAAAACTGAAGGGCATTATGTTCAGTGAAGATTTGGGTCTTTCATTTGTATAGGCTGTTGATATTGTCTGTCATATCTCAACATCATGAAAGCTGCTTCTAAACAATCATTATAGTATATTAGAAGTTTTTCATATTAGCGATTTTCAATTCTTTCTTGATCCAGTATAACATAAACTATTTGTATAATGATATGATTTCACTGGTTTGAATGAATAATTTTTTGTTGAAAATGTATATGAAATTGACTAATTTTAGTAGGCAAGATATTGGGCCTACTTACCACTTCATTGCCATTAGTTATGCCAGATTTTATTTCCCAAGATTATGTTCTGCATTTCTGCCAACAAACCTATTTGGTTCACTTTGAAAAGATTGGAACTTGGAGGTGAAAATAAGAACAGAATGGATACTGAATCTGGTCTTGAAATTGAATTGGATGAGAGCTTACAGAGTAACTTTGATTTGAGAGGGATAGAAGAATTAGAGATTGAGTATATAGACGTTTCAACTTTTGACCCTGTTAAAGGTTTGTCTTTAACTGTCATTTTATGAACTCATTCTATTTGTATTCTGCATAGTATTTTTTTGGGTATTTAATTATGTCTAGAAATAGTTCACAGAAGTTAGAACACACATTTCGAATGCAATTTATATTTTTATTCATGTCACTGCAAACTATTAGTTGTTTCAAATGGTCTAAGTTGGTTATTATTTGTGTTGACTTGTTCATATTCTAACCTTAATGTTTTGATGCTGACTTGATTTTTGTACTAAATCGTTTACTGTAGAATTTCAGGAACTTGATAAAAGAATCCTTGGTGATTTGTTTAAAGAAATTGAAGACATTTGTGTCCTAAGATTTAATGTAAGGTCATTGCAAATATTTGATTTTCCAATTCAAGGCTCTAGGTCATATTATATGCATTTTATAATTTATTTAGATTGAAAAAGAAATTTATTTTAGGATTCTAATTTTGTGATAAAACTGATATGAATAAAGAATCCTGATAAAATGAGTTTGTTGAGCTAATTGTGATACACGTGGGAATAGTTTAACTTGGCAGCATATATATATATATATATATATATATATATATATATATATATATATATATATATATATATATATATATATATATATTTGGAACGTAGTAATTTTTCCGTTACTTATCCTCATTCCTGATGCATTCTGTCAGATTTATTTAGTTGAGATATTTGAAAAAGTCAAGTGTAATGACGAAGTGTTATATATATTCTGACTTGCTAAAATCATATATCCTTATTTAAAGGAGGTATACTCGGATGGGTTGTACTGACTAAATCATAATATTATCCTTGATCCTCTCGAACGGGAGTTATTTTTAATTTAAGAATATGCCATGCGTAAAACGGTAATATTTTTTATGGCTATAAATTCAATTGAGATTTATCAGTTTAATAAAACACACGAATAAAACACATGAATACTATTGCACTAATATACATTGAAAAGTCACAAAATTATTTTGGTGCAAATTACTTGGCTGCTATGTAATTAAATTCATATTATCTTTCAGGAAATTTTCGTGAGCTCTAAATTGGTGATATCTCTTTACTCTTTGATCATTGCATACATTAGTTGAGCCTTGCATTGTTAAATTGATTATTTGCTTTGATCATTATACCTCTATATTTGTAATCTTCTTATTTAGACCAAGTGTTGTCTAATCCGGGTGGATTAAGAATTGTTTACAAACAGGTTCAAGGAAGCATGGGTGCTTAAGGGGTGCATTGGTGCACAAGAAGCAAAAGTGCTAAAGTGAAATTTGTAATTCTAGTTTTTGAAAGAATCTGTTTTGTAAAAGGAGTCGTTTTAAAGAAATAAAGTGAGTCTCCAATACTAGTTGGTATTGGACGTGAACTAGGCTATTATTATAGAGGGTAATAACTGAACCACGTAAAAAATCTTAGTGTTCATTTTATTACTTGTTTTACTTTATTTGACCACAAAATTTATTTAATTGCATTGATAATTAAAACTTGGATATTTTCATTATCTTAAGAAAAAGTGTTAACACTGAGTATTTTTACAAAACTATAAATTCAACAAGTTATTTTCATTAAACAATAAAATCAAATACTCAATCCAGTAGGCCGTATTTATCCAGCAAGCTGCATTCATTAATATAGTAGGCTGAATTCAGTAGTTTGGTTTAAGTTTAAAAATTGGTCATAGTTTGTTTTCACACTTATTCAACCCCTTTTAAGTGTGCCTTATCTGAATTTCATTTGGTATAAGAGCTTAGCTCTACTTATCTTGGTCTTAAAGGTGACTTGTAGGGAAAGATTCTAATATGACACAGTTCGAGAACAACAATCAAGAATGTCAATTAACCAATAGACCTCCTCTGCTGCATGGAACAGAAAACTACAACTTCTGAAAATTCTGAATGAGGATCTATCTTAAAAGAAATCCTTGGGAATGGTGGGTCGTAGAGAATTGACTGGTTATTCCAAGGAAAGATGACGGTACACCAAAGAATTTGTTAGAAATGGACTCAACCGAAACTTTCATGGTTTCCTATGATTTAAGGGTTATGAACACATTACTCAGCGGCATGGTACAATCTGAGATCGACAAAGTTTCCTCATGCAACATAACTAAGGAAATTTGGGACACTCCAGTAATGAGCCATGAAGGTACATCCAAGGTACGAAAAGTCAAACTGAGCATACTTATGCACGACTATGAAATGTTCAAACTTGAGAAAGACGAACCTATAAAGATGGCTCAAGCAAGGTTCCTAGTTCTCCTAAATTCTTTAAAGCTACTTGACAAATCCATTCCACAAAGCGAGATTAACCGCAAGTTACTTCGGGCTATGCCCAAGAGGTTTGCTTCTAAAATTACTACTCTTCAAGATTCTGCTACTATTTCTACTATGGATACTTAACTCTTTTCGGTGAACTTGAGGAATATGAACATCAATTAAAGAGATGATGAGGAGGAAACTCCTTGGAGAAAAGTTTTAGCTCTTAATGCAGGAAATGAAGAAGAGCTTGATTATGACTCGGATGAAGAGATAGACATGATGTCAAGAAGACTCAAAGGACTACTACAAAGGAAGAACAAAAAGAAAAATACTTTCAACTCAAATAAATTCAAAGGAAAGCAAACCGAGGAGACATGTTTTGAATGTGGACGTCCGGGGCAGTTCAAGAAAGACTGCTTTCAACTAAAGAAAAAGGAAAAACGAGTTTCAAGGATAATAAAAACAAAGCACTTGTTACTTTGAGTGATGAGGAGGAGTCCGGAGTTGAGGTCGATGCCAAGGATGAAATAGCTCAAGTATGCTTCATGGGAATAGAAGGTGAATCAAATGAGGTATCTATTTATCAGTTTAATTTTTTGAAACAAGAGAATGAAACATTAAAAGAAAAGAATGCATTTAGTGATGAATCTCTTTGCAAAACTATTCTTACTAATGAACTTCAAAAGGAAATAGATTCGTTAAAATTGTCTCTTGCTAAGTTCGTTCAAGGAGAAGAAAACTTAAATGTCATATTGGGTAAACAAAGACCTAGTTTTGAAAGAAAGGAAATTGGTTATAATCCTATGCATAAAAAGAGAGATCTGAAAATGCTAAAATTTAAATCACGTTTTAGATTAAATTATTGTTCTCCTTTCACAACATGTAGAAATTGTGGTATTAAAGCTCACTTGGATATAAACTATTTTAAGAAATGAATTCTTGATAGTGGATGCTCTCGCCACATGACTGGTGACAAATCAAAGTTCGTGGAGTTAAAAATCAAGAAGAAAAATGGAACAGTTACATTTGGAGATAATCGAACTTGCGAAATAATCGGAAATGGTAAAATTGGTAATATGATAAGGTCAATATTGATAATGTACATCTTGTTAGTGGACTTGAATTTAATCTTATAAGTGTTAGTCAATTAATGGATAATGGTCATCAAGTAAGTTTTGAAAAAGAAAAATGTACAATTTCTCATGGTACTAACAATACTACTCTAGTTGCACAAAGGGAAGAAAATATATATACTCTTGATTTTAAGCAACAAGAAGAAAAACTATGTCTTGCCTCTGTGCAAGATGAGGCTAACTTATGGCATAAGAGGATGGGGTATGTTCACATGGATTTAATCAAAAAATTATCCTTAAAGAATCTTGTCAAATGATTGCCAAAAATAAAGTATGAAAAGAAAGAAATATGTGTTCCTTGTCAACTCGGGAAACAAGTAAGAACATCATTTACGGCAAAGAACATGATATCAACTTCTTCTCCCTTGTAATTACTTCATCTTGACTTATTTGGACCAGAAAGACATGTTAGTATTAATGGTAAATTTTATGCATCTGTAATAGTTGATTATTTCTTTAGATATACATGGGTATTGTTTTTGAGAACTAAAGATGAAGCATTTAAAGAATTTGAGAAATTGATAAGAAATTTAGAAACAAAATATAGTCTCAAACTTGTAAAGATAAGAAGTGATCATGGCACCGAATTTCAAAAAGACTTTATAATGGTTTGTGATCAAAAATGAATTAGCCATCAATTTTCAACCCCAAGAACCCCTCAACAAAATGGAGTAGTGGAAAGAAAGAATAGAACGTTACAAGAAACAACTAGAACTTTGCTACAAGAAAGTAAACTTCTTAAAAAGTTTTGGGCCGAAGCTGTAAACACCTTTTGTTCTGTTTTGAATAGAGTACTTATTCGTCCAATTATTTTGAAAACTCCTTATAAACTCTTAAATAATAAGATTCCTAACATAAGTTATTTCAAAGTTTTTGGGTCTAAATGTTTTATTCTAAATACTAGTGATAACTTGGGAAAATTTGATGCTAAATCTTATGAAGAAATTTCATCAAGGCATATCGTGTATTTAATATTCACAAGCTATGTGCTGAAGAATCAATTAATATTACATTTAATGACTAACAATGATCTTCCAAAAGAAAAAAACGAGGATACTGGAAATTTGGAGACTTCAGCAAATCGAGCAAACCGGAAAGGTCTATTCAGCAAGCCGAATGAACGAATTCAGCAAGCTAAATTGGATAACTCGCAAGAAGTGGAACAAGAAACAACACAAGAGCTTGAAGAAGTTTTCCCCCAACAAGAAGAGGTAATACATGATGTCCAAATGCCAAAGACTGCAAGATATCTCAAGAATCATCCACCGAAAAATATCATTGGAGATATAAACAAAGGAATCACTACACGGAGAGGCTTGCAAAATCAATGTGCATTCTCTGCATTTTTATCACAAGTCGAGCCAAAGAATGCTAAGGAAGCTATCCTTGATGAAAGATGGCTAATGGTAATGCAAGAGGAAGTTCAACAGTTTGAACGATGCCAAGTCTGGGAACTTATGCCTCCTCCTGAAGGTGTCTCCATTATTGGAACAAAATGGGTATTTAAGAATAAGTTTGATGAGCATGGAACAATCATTCGCAACAAAGCTAGGTTGGTAGCTCAAGGATACAATCAACAAGAAGGGATCGACTACGAAAAAACGTATGCCCTAGTTGTAAGGCTAGAATCTATCCGAATCTTGTTAGCATTTGCTTGTTACAAGAAATTCAAGCTTTATCAAATGGACGTGAAAAGCGCATTCCTCAATGGATACATTAAACAAGAAGTATATGTAAAACAGCCTCCTGGATTCGAACATGAGAAGTATCCAAATCATGTTTATAAGCTCAAGAAAGCTCTCTATGGTCTCAAACAAGCTCCAAGGTCTTGGTACGAGAGGTTGAGTAAGTATCTTCTTTCAAATGGTTTTACTAGAGGTAAAATTGATTCTACATTATTTATTAAGCATGCAAATAAGGATATTATTGTTGTTCAAATATATGTAGATGATATAATATTTGGTGCTACTAATAATTTTCTTTGTGAGTGGTTTTCAAAGTGTATGCATAAAGAGTTCGACATGAGTTTAATGGGAGAACTGAATTACTTTTTGGGACTCCAAATCAAGCAAACAAAGGAGTGTATTTATATCCATCAAACCAAATACACAAAAGAGCTACTTAAAAGATTTGGTTTTGAAGGATCCAATTCAAAGGCTACACCAATGAGTACTTCAATAAAGCTTCCTTCTGATGAAAAAGGTATATGTAGAATTGACCAAATACCGAGGTATGATTGGCTGTCTATTATATTTAACTGCATCTAGACCTAATATAATGTTTAGTGTATGTCTTTGTGCACGGTTTCAAGCAAAACCTAAGGAATCCCACTTACAAGTTGTTAAAAGAATTTTCAAGTATTTAAGTGGTACTATTAATTTGGGATTGTTTTATCCAATTTGCAATCATTTTGAACTAATGGGCTACTCAAATGCCGACTATACAGGATGTCAAATTGATAGAAAAAGTATCAGTGGTGCTTGCACATTTTTGGGACAAAGTCTTGTGACGTGGCATAGTAAAAAGTAAACTTCAGTTGCGTTATCAACCACTGAGGGTGAATATCCAGTTGCAGAGAGTTGTTGCTCTCAAATATTATGGATGAGACAAACTCTATGTGATTTTGATATTTTATGTGATAGTGTGCCTATTTATTGTGATAATTCTAGCACTATTGACATATCAAAAAATCCTATTTTGCATTCACATACAAAACATATAGAGGTTAGGCATCATTTTTTAAGGGATAATGTTTCAAAAAGATTAATTAAATTAATTTCATTCCTACAGAAAATCAACTAGCTGATATTTTTACTAAACCCTCAAGTGAAGAAAGATTTTATATTTTAAGGAGAGAACTTGGAATGTGCATAGTATAATTTTTAATGCTCTCTGCATGTTATTAGAATACATCTATTCGACATTCATTATCTGTTCCTGAATCTAATAATACCAATGGCTATTTGCTACTAGGAAACGTATCGATTTATTTGGCTTAATACACGGTATTATCTCATCAAAATCTTGAACAGTCTTTTAGATATAATTACTTTGGAGATTTGAAAAGATATGATAGCTGAAGAGATTTATCTTCTCGAGACGTCTACTCGGTTTCCAACTCTTCAATATTAAATCATCCTCTTATCTCTCACTTTACCAAAGCACATTAGTTGGTGTTTTTGAAAACCCTTTTTTCTCTCATCGTGATAACCATCTCAAATCTCTGTAACAATGAAAACTCGAGCAAGCAAGCAATCTTCCGGCATTTCCATCAACAACGGCCAACAGACTCGGTCTCCATATAAAGTTAGAATACAGAAGAAGTCCAAGCGACAACAAAGGCAGGAGTCTGTGCATGTGTCGTCTGATGACACCAGTCTCTCAGATAGGTTAGATTCAAGCTTCTCGTTATTAAAATTTTCCGAATCGTCTCAACATGAGAAGATGAAACAGTCCCCAGATCCTTCTTCTCAACCTGAGTCTCCTTCGGTTCTGGTAAATTATATTTCTTTTCTAATTTACTGAAAAATTTCTTCAGAGGTCATAGTTTTGAAACTCATTTTAAAACCTCGATTGCTACAAAACAGATCGTTTATGAAAAAATTATGGATTTGTTTTATTTTAAAAACTCTCCTCTTGAAAAACTTTTTAATTCACGTGGTATATCTGCTATACTCTTTCCACCTACAAAAGCTTATCCTCGTTTGGTCCAACAGTTTTATACAAATCTTGAGTGTAATGGTGAATGTTATACATCGTTTGTTAAGGAAAAATCTTTGTTCTTCACTATTGTTGATTTTGGAAGTATTCTTAACATTCCTTCTACTGGTCCATGTACATTCACCTTGAAGGGTGCTGCAAATATCCCTTTTCCACCTCTTGAACAACTCCAAACTATTATGGATAATCATACTTTATATTCTCTTTTTACTCCAAAAACTGTTGATGTTTGTCTGACTGCTTGTGTCATACATAAATTGGTACGTTATAATCTGTTTCCTCGCCTTGGTCGTGGTGCAAATTTTACATATCAAGACGTGGTGATTGTGGCAATGATTCTTAAGGGTGTCTCTTTTAATTTTTCACTCATTATGCTATCTTACATGTTAAGTTGAATTCGTCAATCCAAGAAGTGTCTTCCATATAGCGGTTTTTTAACCAAAAATTTTCAGCATTTTAAAACCCCTTCTGATGATGAAATTGTTGTGTCAACCAATGACTTTGTTGATTCTGCAAATTTGAAACAATCCCATCTCTCTCTTGTCAATGGTGTGTTTATTCGGATTGTTCCTGATCCTTTACCTATCCCACATACTTCTGTCTCTTCTGATTTGCCTTATGATAATCCATGCCAAACTCTTTTGTTTCAGCTCCTGAAGTGTTAAGATTACTGACTCAAATCCTTCATAATCAAGAAACTATGCAGACTGATATTGTTGATATCAAACACAAACATAGTGTCTTAGAAAAAGGCAAGCAGCCCATACGGGCTAATGATTTACAATAGTGTTTTTCTCGAATGGAAGATGAATTCATTGATTTACAGGCGGGCTTGGCGATGGTTGAAGCCCTACAACGAAAGATCAATAGGAATTCATGCTAACTAAGTCAAGAAATGAAGTTTGTCAGTTATCAAATTGGTGAGTTCGCTGATTTTATGGCTACAAGATTGAATGATGTTGGTCAGAAGTTGCATTTTCAAAGGATGTATTCACCTATTCCTGAATGGCCTCGTTGCAATTGGATGGCCGAATATGTTGGTGATTTTATGGATCTTCCTCTTTCCAATGCTACTTTTATTCCTCGTCCCCCTCATTTTGCTGATACCTTGTCCTTGGAAGAAAGACTTCATCGCATTCTTCACATCCCTATTTTACTCGTCGTAGTCCGAACAGAGCAAATGTTGAAGATATTGATTGAAATTCTTTTTGAATGATGACAAAGGGGGAGACACATTGATTTAATGCTCTGGCTGGCTGGTTGATTTTCTGCTCTAAGATTTTTTTTTAAGACGATTTTTAAGATTTCTGTTATGTTTGTTTTAAGACTTTGATTCCTGCACCTGCACTGCACTAGACTTTTGCTACACCAGACTTTTTGATGAAATTTTGGGATAATTTGCTATTGAATAGTTTTGATGAATGTCTAGTATTTCTAACATGTCTGCAGGTTTTGAATAAGGCTAAACAAAAGGCATGATGGGTAATTTGATTTTATTTATATTCAAAAATACAGTTTTTATATATGTGCATGGATTTAGGGGGAGCTATAATTTTTGATGTTGTCATCATCAAAAAGGGGAAGAATGTTGACTTATTCATATTCTAACCTTAATGTTTTGATGATGACTTGATTTTTGTACTAAATCGTTTACTGTGAAATTTTAGGAACTTGATAAAAGAATCATTGGTGATTTGTTCAAAGAATTTGAAGACATTTGTGTCCTAAGATTTAATGTAAGGTCATTGCAAATATTTGATTTTCCAATTCAAGGCTCTAGGTCATATTATATGCATTTGATAATTTCTTTAGATTGAAAAAGAAATTTATTTTAGGATTCTAATTTTGTGATAAAACTGATATGAATAAAGAATCCTGATAAAATGAGTTTGTTGAGCTAATTGTGATACACCTGGGAATAGTTTAACTGGACATCATATATATATATATATATATATATATATATATATATATATATATATATATATATACAGAATGGATCCTGTCCGGGAGTCCGGACAGGATCTAAAATGCGGACCAATTTTTTTTTTTTTTTTTTTTTGCTTTTTTTTTTGAAACTAAAAAAAAAAAAATTATGGAACTGAAATTTTTCCATAATACAGTGTTTTGGGTGTGTTTTTAATACCTATACCAACCAATGTATGTACAGTCTGCCCAGACTGTACAGAAATGTTTTGGTATAGGCATCCAAATCACGCCCAAAACACTGTATTATGGAAAAATTTCAGTTCCATAAATTTTTTTTTTTTTTTTTTTAGTTGTTTCAAAAAAAAAAAAGCAAAAAAAAAAAAAAAAAGCCGGACGTCCGGACCTGATCCGGTCCCTATATATATATATATTTGGAATTTAGTAATTTTTCTGGAAAGCAATTAATTCTATTATATCGGAAGACTAGATATATCTATTTGTTTTAAATAGGTTTCTTATGAAAAAGTGATTTTCATGGTGGGTTGTAGATTGAATAAGTCATCCGTGCATATCTCTTGGAGTAATCTGTTTGCTAATTTCTTGGGACTAAGTATTGATTATATTAGAAAGATTTACGGAAGTATCACTATGATTACGTGCATTATTTATCATCATTCCTGATGCATTCTGTCAGATTTATTTAGTTGAGATATTTGAAAAGGTCAAGTGTAATGATGAAGTGTTATATATATTCTAACTTGCTCAAATCATATATCCTTATTTAAAGGAGGTATACTCGGATGGGTTGTACTGACTAAATCTTAATATTATCCTTGATCCTCTCTAACGGGAGTTATTTTTAATTTAAGGATATGCCATGCGTAAAATGGTAATATTTTTTTGGCTATAAATTCAATTGAGATTTATTAGTTTAATAAAACACACGAATTACTATTGCACTAATATACATTGAAAAGTCTCAAAATTATTTTGGTACAAATTACTTGGTTGTTGTGCAATTAAATTCAGATTATCTTTCAGCAATTTTTTGTGAGCTCTAAATTGCTGAAATCTCTTTACTCTTTAATCATTGCATACATTAGTTGAGTCTTGCATTGTTAAATTGATTATTTTCTTTGATCATTAGACCTCTATATTTGTAATCTTCTTATTTAGACCAAGTGTTGTTTAAAGGTATTTAATCCGGGTGGATTAAGAATTGTTTACAAACAGATTCAAGGAAGCATAAGTGCTTAAGAGGTGCATTGGTGCACAAGGAGCAAAAGTGCTCAAGTGAATTTTGTAATTCAAGTTTTTGAAAGAATCTATTTTGTAAAAGGAGTCGTTTTAAAAAAATAAAATGAGTCTCCGATACTAGTTGGTATTGGACGTGGACTAAGCTATTATTATAGAGGGTAATAGCTGAACCACGTAAAAAATCTTGGTATTCATTTTATTACTTGTTTTACTTTATTTGCCCATAAAATTTATTTAATTGCATTGATAATTAAAACTTGGATATTTTCATTATCTTAAGAAAAAGTGTTAACATCGAGTATTTTTACAAAACTATAAATTCAACAAGTTATTTTTATTTAACAATAAAATCAAAGACTCAATCCAGTAGGTCGTATTTATGCAGCAAGCTGCATTCATTAATATAGTAGGCTGAATTCAGTAGTTTGGTTTAAGTTTAAAAATTGGTCATAGTTGGTTCCCACACTTATTCAACCCCCCTTCTAAGTGTTCCTTATCTGAATTTCAATTTGTTTGGATTCACATTTAAGCAATTAGTTCAGTATCGATGTTATTCAAAATTAATTTTTGTTTTTGGGATTGTAGATTTTGGTTTTGTTGTAATGGGGCATGAGTTTGACTGCTATCAAGAATTGGGATTGGTTTATTGATGAACCTGGAGAAGACAGTGAAAACGATGATGTTGGTGGGAGAAAAGGGAAGAGCGATGGGAGGACAAAGAGGAAGAAAGGTTGAGGGGGCAAGAATGATGAGGAGTGGACAGATGAGACCGAAGAGGATAAGGAACTAATTATAAAAGCAAGGAAGGTTCAAAGACCAAAATATTTGACCGGATCAAAGGACAATGACATAACCATGAAGGATGAAAAATTGGTAGGAATTATCGACAGAAGAACAATAAAGTAGAAGAGGAAGATGAAGATGATGAAAACCTTGGAAGTTTTATCGTAGATGAAGATGATAAAGAATGTGGGAGGAGAAACAGAACGTGAAGAAGAAGAAGAAGAAGAATTTGATGAAGATAATGATAAAGAAGAATAAACAATTGATGGAAACTAGAAGGCAATGATGCTTGAGATAGTTTTTAGCTGTAAATTTGTAGACCCAGGTATCTTTTTTTGGTACTTTGTATTAAAAACAAAGTCTTGATTGTTAAATCATGCATCATATGTTTATTTTCATCAATATTTCTTCTTTAGTGTTATTTCAGTTGACTTCATGTGGTTTTTGCTAAAGGTGTGAAGAGTTCTATAAGCTTTGTAGGACAATGCAAACTGATATTAGTGCATTTGCCATTGTAATTTTTTATGAATCGGGTACTCACTAACCCACTAATTCTTCTTCTCAATTCTTACATAACTAAGTTTAAATTTTATTTGATTCCCTTTGAATGCCCAACAATTTAGACTATTGTTTTTTGGTTGAAAATGTATATGAAATTAACTAATTTTGGTTTAAGACGGGATATTGGGCCTACTTACCATTTCATTGCCATTAGTTCTGCCATATTTTATTTACCAAGACTATGTCTTAGCTAAAAACAAAAACTATTCCTACTTCCTTTTTTCCTTTTTATTTTCTTGCTAAGTGAGATATCATGCAAAAATGTATTGAAAAATTTAAATGGCAAGACCTTATTGCAAATAAAAGATATTATTTGATCACATGTTTGACAAATTATTCAACCTATTCTAACTAGTCTGTGCATTGCACATGTTATCAACTAGTGAATATACAAAAAGATGAATATTAATTAAAGATAGATCTTTTATATTCTATTATTTTAATTATATGAGTAGATGAATTATTATTGTAGGACTTTTAAATTTATTTAGTTTTTTCATTAGTAATTAATTATATACTACTTTAGTTCCAAAATATAATATCATAATTGACTTTTTAAAGTCAAATTAAAACATATTCAAACTCAAAATTGAAATGAATTCATTTAATTTTAAATAATACAATGATGAATATTTCGGGTGAAAGGAAAACTAGACCAAAAAGTGACCATGCTTGTTATTCTCTCACTCCTCCAAGTCTTGTTGATCGACTCACCAAGATACTAACATGATGAAGGACAGCTAGAAGTATCAATGAAACCTACGCAATAGCAACAAAATCTAAAAGGAGTGAGGAGACCACGAGTGTGGGATCCGAAAGCCTTGTTTCATGCTTCTAGCTCATGCCTCTCTTCTCAGTTGAAGCACAAAAAAATCATCTACTTGTAAACTACTCAGAAAGTTTTTTTTTTTTTGATAATTCGGGGGTCAGGGTTGAACCCAGTACCTCTTGCTTTGCAAGAGGCCTAGGATACCAACTGAGCCGAGGCCAGTTGGTAAAAATTAAATAATAAGTATTAATAATTGAAAGATTTATTGTTTCATAATTTTTACTAAATCATCTAAAATTTGAGTTTGAAAATAACTCAAATTCGCTTTCAAAAGTCGATAGTGATCTTATAATTTGGAACGAATGGAGTATTTAGTTAAATAATGTATATTAGAATAAATTAATTTTCTTATAAAGATCATTGTAGACAATATTAATCTGTTGTTATTTTAGATTACTATTTCTGCATAATAAAATATAATCACCAACTATATGATTTAATTATTAAATTTAAAAATTAAAATTAATTAGCCTTTAATAGAAAAAAATCAAATTATCAATAATATAATAGTTCTACCATAAGACCCATGTTTCGTATGGGGGATAATGAGCTAGTTTATAAATCATAAAGAAAAGTTGTAATTATTGTTGTGTAATAAAAGTTTATGATATAGGGGGGAAAAATTGGATCGCTACATTTGATATTCTAAAAACAAAAGTATGCCATGTTTTGAAACAATCATACCAAAAGGTCCAAAACGCAATTCACTACCAATTTAGCATTTTTTTAGCAACCATGCTATGCATAGCATCTCCGGACAAGGTCGGTAGTAACATAGCGGACAAGGTTAGTTTAGTTCTTTGTGCTTTTCAGTGATGGGTGTTTTTGGTGGGATTTCGTGTTCAGTTTTAAAGAGGGATTGGAGGGCAACCTTTTCTAAGGGCTTTGTAATTTTCTATTTTTCTTTAGGAAGATTTCTCAAACTTCCGCATGTCATTTTGTAATCTCCCCCTTCTAATATAATATTCTTTTCTATCCCAAAAGAATTAGGACGATAAATTATACGCACTTGATATTATTCTCTTTCAGTGTGAATATTGAAAATATTAACATAATTTGTGTTTTAATCAAATGCAGGATGACCTAATGATACTTCTTTTGATAATGGATTCCAAAAGAAACAAAATTTCTTTTCTAAAGCAGATTCTTGTGAGACATTACAAATTGGGCAGGAATAATATTTTACGACAGTTGCAAAATAGTGATTGTTTAATTAACTATATAAACACTCATGTGAAACTCCTTCAGCTATTAAACAAATATAACTATAAAGCACACCAGAATAAGGCAAAAAATAACTTCTCAGAACATACCTTGCTCCATGCATTAAGAAGGCTAGATTTCCCAACATTTGGCCTGCCAACAATAGCTATCTGCAGGAGTTTTAATAATGGGGAATTGGTGGTTAAAAATAAATTTGCATATTGAAGAAAGAAATGATGATGGCATGTATTTCTTCATTGTTCATATAAAATGCAAAGATATAGTACCAATATAATGGCTTGGTATGTCAAGGCAACCGTATTGCTGTTGAGTATATATCTACCACTTGAATATTTTATACTCTTTTATCTTTCTTCTACCAAGATCTACGACTATATTGTATTTATGATGTACTTTAGTATCCTTTGTGCTTGTTTCTGTTTATGAAGTAACTAACTCTGCATTGTACTTGTTTCTGGAGGTTAGTCTCCGTGGAGTGTGCTTTAGCAAATTCTTCATGCTGAACATAATCCTTTTGCAGGAATAAGAAAAAAATGTTTAAAAATAATGGAGGCTATGAAGATTTATGTAAAAGGAATCAGTCTAGTTATAGTCTAATATAGCCACATTACTAACATATAAACTATGAAATAGGATGGAACATTGATGACATAACTATGTAAAGAGAGAATCTAAATGATACATTTGCGAGGCAAGCAGAGCCGGTATCTTCCAAAAGGGCTCAGTCATAGGTTATTTTATGCATGCAAGAGTTTATCTGTTAGAAATCAAAGGTCCACATGATACCTGCAATCCAGATTGCAGAAGCTTGTCATAATTGGCAGTTTCAAGGGCATTCTCCACATTGTGAGACATGGCATGTATCTTATTCATAGCTAGATCCGCATCTAATGGTGGCATCTCATCATCAAAATCTAAACGAGCTTCAATCTCAGTAAGTAACTCTATGCACTGCATTCTTAGTGATTTTACCAAAGAAGAAAAACCACCCTGCCATAAACAACATGTTACTTCGAAATGTAAGGATTAATATCACGTGTCAAAAGCTTTCACAATTCATATAAGAAGATTTTAGTAAGTTGATATAATACTTTAACAGCTGTAAGTTAAAAATAATTTTAATGCTAAAACAATACATTCCTGAATTCCTGCCAATGCAGCATCTGCAGCAGCCACAGACTTAGCTGAAACAAGTGTACTCACACTTTCGGCTTGAGAAAGGTCTAACCGACCGTTCAGGAAAGCACGAAGGGTAAACTCACCTGATGAAAACAAAAAACTAATCAGATTTAACAAGCAGCTAGGGTGTGGATGTGTTTTCTGCATCATTCTAAAAATCATAACAAAATTATTGTGAATCTTTGTCAAAGTTGAAGAACTATGTTTCTTAGAAGAGGTACAAGGAATTCAAACCGGAAAAGCTCAATCATCTAGAGTATTCAGGTGGAACCAACTCTAAAATGGAGTGTAGTGTAGCCTGGGTGGACCGATCAGAAGCCTCAATAACGCTACCCAAAGAACTTCACATAGTGATAGGTCATGGTAGCTAGTGTTCAAAGGAAACAAAATTTGTGATGTTTACATGCATGAAAACATACACCTCAAGTTTAGAATTTTATTAAAACTTCAGTTGCACAAGACATCATGAAAATACAATCATCAAATGCTGTCTAAGTAGTCATACCTTGTCTTGACCTAAATTTGGAATTCCAAATGAAACATTTTGCAAGGACTTTCTACTAGAATTTCTTGAAACTCCGAGTCACGAGAGATTGGCTGCAATATGTATTCCTCTCCTCTATAACACTCTCAAAGGGTTCTTCTTCTTGATAAATTTGGGATAGAATTAATTAATAAGTGTAGATCAGCTAGGATGGTGAGAATAGAAAAGCCTGGAGCTTATTCTATCCAAGTTTCAAAATCCGAAATGTGATTAGCATTGTGTGCAAGACAATGAGCACCAACTTCGCCTAACCAAAGAAATTTATGCCTCTGAAATCTATATAGAAGACGCAGCACGTCATAAATAAGCACATGGCGAGGAGACACACCCGAGGAGAATATTTTGGTTTAAATGGCATGTGATCAAGTGTAAGCTAATTTGCAGGCAGAAGAATCTGTCTTTTGCTTATCAGTTAAGGTTTTGATAATCATGACTTAAATCATTCCAACCCCTAGCATTTTGGGGTCAGAAGCAACCTTGAGATCCGTTGTAACGATTGTGAATATCGCTTAGCCTTGTAATTAAGTTTATGAATATTATCTAATAGAATGATGTTTTTATAGATATTATTATGTGTTATGTGATTAAAGGTCGATTTTATGACCTAGATATGTGTACGTGTTAGAATGTATGTATTGTTGCTTTGTATAAGAAAATAAAATTTTTCTGAGAACGCAAAAACACCAATCACGCAGAAAACACTTTTTCGTTTTTTGATTTTTCGAATTATGTTATAGCGTTTATTCGGAAAATAGAGACGTAATCTCTAATTAAAAGTACGAAATGTAAAAGTCAATATTTTGACTAATCGGAAAAGTTACAAAAACTAACTAGAAACCAACTAAGTTTGGTCTAACCGAGCCAAGGGTAAGCCTATGGTTGAGCCTAGGGTAAGCCAGGGGTTGAGCCAAGCCTTGTAAGCTTGGAGCCAAAACAAATAGGATGAAGCAAAAGCCAAAAAGGATGAGAAATGGGGAGGAACCGGTCATGAAGAGGGGGGGGGGCCAAGGGGAGGCTAAACTTACCATTTATGTTTAAGTTTTTCTCTCTTGCAAGCAACCCAAATAATGCCCAACCACCCTCTTAAACCAAAAGTCTTCTTTTTATCATTTTCTAAACTCTTGGTTAGCCTAATTATGAATGATTAAGGTAGACTAGGGGATAGTTAGTAAGAGTTGAGAAGTTGAGAGGATTGACCTTGAGATGACCAAAGTAGGATGACCAACTTGTAAGGCTATCCAAAGTTAATTTATATATACACCCATCCATCATCTCTTCTCAAACCTTTGTTCATTTATCACTAAGTAAAAGAAAGAAAGATCAAGAGCCTGAGAGTTGAGAGAGAGAGAGAGAGAGAGAGAGAGAGGCTCGGGTATAGCGAGGAAAGGAGGAGCAAGCAAGTTAACAACTTTAACAAAGCTTAAGCAAGAGAACCAAAGAAGGTAACTCAAATCCTAGCTCTAAAACTTTTCTTTTAAAGCTTTTTATTTTGCTTGTTGGATGTTGTTGTTGAGGATCATAGTGGATCCGGAAGAAATTTGGAGGTTGTGATGATAGTTATGCATGTTAAATCACCGGTAATATGCACGAAAAGCAAATGAAAACCTATGCGTAAATGATGGAAAGAACCTTGTAGTGGACTAATAATCGAACTAGCGAAACTCATGTCCGTAGGCTATTTTTGAATTCTGAAAATAATGAAATGTGCGTACATGAGTTATGTGGATTAGCGATTTTAAAATCAATTGTAACAAAATTATGGAGAAATTTTTAGTAAAGCATGTTAGAAGAAGAAACCCTATGTCATATATAACTTTCAGACCATTTTTGTGGCTAGTTAACGCTTCCGAAAAATTGTGATTTTCTGGGAGTTTGAAAGAGCATAAAATAAGTGAGTCGTAAGCTCAAGAACGAGCTCAATCCGACTTCGGATGAGTAAGTTATGACGTGTTGAAATATAAACGTTAGAATCAAATTGCAAAACCTAGGTCACGAAGGATATTTGAGCCACTTGTTTGGCTTGTTATTGAAGCTGAAAAATTATTACCATCGGGGGTTTTATAGTTTATGTTACGAGCAAGAAAATAGCTCAAGAACGGACTCATTCTGACTTTGGATGAGCAAGTTATGAAATTGCAAAGTAGGTGCATTAAAATTGAAAAAAGTTGAAAATTTGGAAAAGCTAGAAATTGTTTTTACAAAGGTGGCGCTGCAGCGCCACTAGCAGGCTTATTTTGGGCGTCGCAGCACCAAGTGAGCATTGTGCTCACAACTGGAATATTGGGCGTACGCATAGGCAACTCGGGTGTGCTGGCGACGCTGTGCCAGTGTTTGAGACATTGTTTAATGTTTCAATTCAAATTAAAAAAAAACATTATAGGATATGAATTAAAGTTAATGTAAACCAATAATTGATGTCATTATGTGGCTTATTGGTATGTCAATGTGAACTTAATTGTGTAAGCTAATTGAAGAGCGAATTAGCGTAAACTATAAAAAACGCTTAAGGCAAGTTTCTAACTCTTGTTTAATTTTCATAATTGAGCAAGTTTTTAACTGATTTTCGTAATTGAGAAAGTTTTCTAACTTCATTCGACTATGTTCAATGAATGTTTTATGACGTTTTGAAGTTCTAATTTACGCAATGCCTATATGATTTTGTGTAAATTCCATACTTATTCCTAGACAGATGTTGAAATGTTTTATCGATTTGATAATAAATCTTTGAAAGATTATTGATGTTAAGTAGAGTTATCCAAACCGAATTGTTTTGGTGCGGATTCTGATTCAAGTATGAGATTGAACAACCCTAATATTGGGAAAGTTTTTAGTCGGATATTCCGGTAGACCCATGAGGCGGTCAAAACAAACGCATATAGTCGTTTAAAGATAGAATGTTGTACATCATAGAGTACAATAGGCTGATCATCTAACGTGCTCGTAAGCAAGACGGTTTATAGTTGAAATACCGTTAAACCTTTTTGAAAAGAAAAAGTTCAAGGTTTTTGTGACAGCTCAGTATGTCGTTTCAAAAATATTAAACGAAAGGGAATTGCTATTCCTATTTATTCGAGATGTTTCACAACTATTGTTCACTTGTTGAAAATTTCAGAGAAGAATGATTTGATTCTTGATTTTGTTGTTTATTCAACTGTTATACTTGTTAAGCAATTGAATGCTCATTCTTGCTTTAAATTAAATGTTTTCAGCAAAGTCAGAACGGATAGAAAGTTCCGCAAAGGACAAAGAAAAAGGAAAGATGAACAAGTAGAAGACGTTATGTAATAGCATTGTACTACCGTGTAATATCTAGTATTATTATGTTTTAAACATGTAAAGATCTTAGAACCTGGGATTGGACACATATGTTTATAATAATTTAGTAATTACATTCGTGTCTTTAAGATTATGTAGATAGATGTACGTGGTTGAATAGTACCGTGTAGCACTATCTCCAGGGTTTGAAGGTACCCGAATTTGGGGGCGCCACATCTGTACAGTGAGGGGTAGCTCAACCAAACACCCAAATTCCTTAAAATCCATTATTTGATCAAATGAATAATATATCATTCAATTTCCTTATATAACGCACATATATTATATGACGCCAAAGTCCAAATTTGAATGAATATAAGGAAAAAGTAAGAAGCTAACCTGGTTCTGCAAGCCTTGCCCCAGCTTCTAGACAGGATCTCAATACACGGCGCAAACACACCTCGCTGCCATGACACTGAAGCTCAATTACATCTTCTCGAGTGTAAGATTTTGGGGCCAACATGGGTACAGCCAAAACCTACAAAAAACAAAATCCTCACTAGTCATTCACATATATAATCCTACTAGTGTTAAGCAATAAGCACATTAGTGAAGCTATATATTGTCAGATAGGGGCCTTGGCCTCACCCAAAATTTCAAACAACCCAATTTAAATGTTCTGTGCGAGTGTATGTGCATATAAATATTATATATGCACACAAACGCATATATATACATACATATGGAGAATGATCAATAGCCAAAGTTGGTTATTATCCTTACAATCCATCTAGCACCCTCCGGAGATCGAGCAGCTGAGAAAGAACATGTCCTTTAAGCGTCCATCCAACAGTTTGGCGGAAGGTGCAAATAGTTGGGCGAACTGCTATAATTACCATCTTGCCCCTGTTTTGTTTACATACCCAAAAAGCTTCTTTTGGGATAAACTTTTTACCAATCCGCCTAACTGTTGGGAGTTTTGGTAAAAAGTATAACAAAACCTTAGGTTTTTTAACACTTGATTTTTTGGAGTGTAAATTATAAAACTTCACCACTTCATTTTTCTTCTTTGTTGGACAATATTTTTTCAATTTAATTTTAAGTTAAAATACTTAACTAAAATAACAAATAATGGTCTCACATATTGGAAAACAATAAGTTAAAGTACTTCATTCCGATTTCAATACTTTGAATGATGAAGCACATTAACTTATGTTTTTATTGATGTATTCTTAACAATGTAGTACTTGATAGCATTACTTGTTATTTGAGCCAAGTACATTATCATTAAAAAATATGTCAAATGAAAAAATGTTGTCCAACAAAAGGGAAAAATTAAGTGCTAAACTTTAAATAATTTAAACTCTCCAAAAAAATTAAGAGAAATATATACTACAAAATGTATAATCTAAGAGAAAGTTTTATGAGGATGTAAACATAACAGAGGCAAGACAGTAACTACAACAGTCTGCCCAACTGTTTGTCGTCCGCCAAACAGGAAGGTGCACAATTAAATGACGCGTTCATTCTCAGCAGTTCGATCTCCACATGGATAACGATGAATAATCAACTTTGGCAGCATTTGAGATCAAATATATACTTTTCATCAAAGTGTTTGTCTAGATACATGACTAATATAATTTGGTGTTTCACAATTACTAGTTGGGGTACATTCCCTACTTCTCGATTTGCTTTCATAAAACTGTAACAAATTATAATTAGATCCAAATTGGCTATGGATACTACTTTCTTATTGGGTAATTATGAACTTTAAGAACTTGTGCAAACTAACCCAAAACATAGATATATTAGCATTTGGCAGCCCGCCATACAAATCCCTGGTGGTGCCCTGATAAAGGGCACTACACAAAACCAGGGTACAGCATCTTTAAACTAAATTGTTGCCCTACACAAAATAAAAGTAGGAGACAAAAAAATAGATAGCAATAGTTCTCAATGAACAACAATCAATAATGACAAATGCTACCCAATACATATAATGCAAGAATTCTGAGACAAAAAACTAACAAACGTAAATAAAAATATCGAAAATGTGTTAAACATTCAATTTTTCTGTTTCTATGAATTTATAAAGCACCAATTATACCTCATCAACAACATTCCCGTCAGGGTCCAAGACCACACCATATTCCACAACATGGCTAGTTGGCTTCCAAATAAAATTCTCTCTCCTCTTCTTCCTCTTCATCGGGCTGAATACCCGCGAAGCAATGGTCACCGCTGAGGGACCAGACAACCTGACAATCCCCACCGCACCCGGAGGTCCACCCAGTGAAGTAACAATGGCTGCAATCGTGCTTGAATTTGCAACCGGATCGGAGTTTACAGCTCCAAAACCCACCCTCTCATCTTTATTGAGTACTACTGTTCTATCTGCAGCTAGAAAAAAGGGAAGAAAATTATATGCTCCCTAAATTTCCAAACTTTAAGATCATTATTCACTTCTTCTAAGATATTTTTAAACACAAAACTGATATAATTCATTTACAATTACTAAACAATAAACTTGTAATTATTAGTACTTTTTAAATTCTATACAATATTCATCATTAAATTGACTAACATTAAATTAATCTATGCCAATTTTGAGTTTGAAAATATCTCAAATTGATTTTGAAAAAAAAAAGCAATAATAATATTATATTTTGGAACTAAATTTCAATATATGTATGCATATTTATATATACAGAAAGCGAAGAGATATACCATTTGAAGAGATCCGGGGTTTACGGGTATTGGCTATTTGGGTGGGTATAGGGGAAACAGAAAAAAGGAGAGACATTCTATTGGAAAAGATTGCAGAGGAGGGTATGTTTGGTGTGGGTTTTGAAATGGGGTGCAAATGGGTGAACAGACGACGAACTGCTGGAAGAAGAAGAGACATCTCTAGTTTTTACACTATAATTTTCTGGTATAAATCAGACAGATAAACCCCATGTTTGTTGTGAAACAAGGGCTTGTTTGGATACGCTTCTTAGAAAAAGGGAAATTACAAGAATCTACTGTTCATAACTTACTTGGCAGATTCCACGCGCATACGCGTGGGATTTTTCATAATTATTAAATTAGTTGTATAAGTTATCATTTTCATTTTAAAATATATAATTAATTTTAACATTTGAGAAATAATTTTGAATTTAAAAAATCTGAAAATTTAAAATTCTTTATTTGATATTTTGAAAATAATAAATATTATAATTAAAAATATTTTGTAGTTATTTTAAATACAAATTTTTTATATTGTGAAAATTTCAAAATTAACACATTTTTTAAGTATGAAAACAATAAGTAATTTTACAAAATGAAAGACTAAATTGGTGAAGAATAAGTTAAATATAGTGATTCTAAATAACCAAGAGAGTACGTTAGAAGTAAAAGAAACTTTGGTATATATTTGGAAGAAGATTTGTGTAAACAGTATCCATTCTTTACCACTTTTACTCAGATAAGAACTGAAAGAATACTGTCCTTTGTTCTACTTCTTTTCTTTCAACTTTTCTTGCAGGTTAGTTTATCTTAAGTTAGTGTTTTATTTTTCTTTCAACTCTTCCTTACATGTTAGTTTATTGATTGTTTGTGTAGGACTGAATACATCTTAATAGCTAAATTGGTCATCTATTAAGTGTTTGAAAAAGAATTATCTAAATAGTTGAATCGGTAAGATGATTGAGCTGAATGGCTAAGTCGGATTTTTTTGACTGAATGGCTAAATGAGCAGCTGAATAAACTAAAAAAATTAAAAAAATAAAAAAAATATTAAGTAATATTAAATAAATTTATAACAACTTTCAGTGGCGGAACCAGAACGTTTTCATAGGGGGTCAAAATACATCAGTAAAAAAACTTTATTTATTAACGCTTGAAGTACTTTTTTCGGTTGCACGACTGAGAGGAGACAACTGTATCCTGCGAGTCTGCATAGTTTGAAAACGTCTCAAAATTTATTCGTTTTCAATTGTTGAAAAAATATAATAATTCAATGTGTTTGTAAAAATTGTGAGAATATAGAAATGAGCATATTTGATTTAATCTCTTTACAAAGATTTCTTGATTACATATTAACTAAAGGTTAATTTGGAGTTTCTCTCGCGAAGAATTCATGTAAAAATTGAGATGCTTATTATATCACCCACTAATTAAATTAAAGGCTAATTTGGAGTTTCTAATGCATCAAATAAGAAAGGAATTATGTTTTCATGTGACTTTTAATTGATTTTAACTATTGAGAGCACATCAGAATCGTTAAAATTTAAAAAATTATATTAATTTAAAGTTTAAAAATATCTTGATTTGACTTTAAAAAGTTCATAATAATTTTATATTGAATAAAACAAAATTGTCTCCCATTTATTAGTATTCATAAACAAAATAACTAATCAAGATCAATCGGATATTCCCGAAACTCACAAATAAATAAAAGTGAGTTAAAAAAAAGAACTCTCCCATATTTTCATATTAATTATTACCCCCGTTGACAAAAAGAGTGCATTAAGCTCGACGTTTAGTAAGTGTTACTATTAATATACAATGACAAAGTTATTTAAATTTAGTAAGAAAATCATATTTAGAATTTAAAGTATACTTACTTGAAAAAATTGGATTATGAAAAAACAAGACAGATAAATTCGAGTCTTTTGAATTCACAAAGTCTCCTTGAAGTAAATTTATTTTCTCACTGGTGCTAAAGGTTTTTGAATAATTATTTCCCAAGATAAAACGAATTTTTAACTAAGCACTTCGAAATTAAGAATTCTTCGAACACAATTTCTATGTTATGTATTTGAACCTTACTGTGTGATGATATGATATTGTTATGATATGATGAGTGAAAGAAATATACTGTGAATGAATGGAAAACCAATACACTGCAAAGTGCAGAATGCAGAACGGGAAATTCTATATGCAGAACAGGAAACGAGAAATAAACTTGTGAAGGAATGCACTCCCGGATAGAGTATTTATAGAATAATTTCGTGACTGATCAGATAGGATATGACCGTTGGCGCATCCATTCGTCAAAACGACGTAGTATCTGTGATGATAATAAATTAAACAGATTTTGTCCAAAAAATTATATATCACTACCCGACCCGACCCGACCCGCCTGCCCCAACCGGCGGTCGGCGTCGACAGCGCGCACGTGTGGGTTCGAACCAAGCCTTGGCTAAGTCCTCTCCCTTCCAAAAAAGTGGGGTGCCCCTTGGGACCCTTCCCATTGTGCAAACATCCCATATATAAGTTCTTCACATTTCCTTAAAACTTTCTATGTAGGACAATGCAAGTTACAACATTTCAAGTAGGTGACTTTGTAGTCAATTTTCTCATTCAATTCGTAATGAATTTGAACAAATAAGTATACCATGTTATACTCCTCGCGGAGGAGAACCCATTGGTACATGGACTCGACATTTTTGGAGTGTGGGTCCTGTTGGGTTTCGGTACAGAAAAACGCAGCTGAAATTGAACAATTCAAAGTAATTTCTGAAACCCCAAAACAGGATCCATGCGAAAATCAATTAATTCAGAGGATAGAAATTTTACCGATTAGATTTCCTAGAACCGATCCGGTTGAATCTCCAACGCAATTCAAGAGGACTGCGTCTCTACGGTATCCACACGAACGCTCTGCACGAATCGTCCTACGATCTGCAGAAGAGGGAGTGTGGTACTAGCCACCAAGGATGGATTTTCAGAACTTTTCTCTCTAACTTCTCTCTCAAGAGCGGCTAGGGTTTGGTTATGAAATGAGATGTGTGTACAAAGTGGAGGCTACATATCATATATATAGCGAAATAAAAACCACTATTCAAAACCCTAATTTGTAAAATCCGAATTTATATATATATATATATATATCTTAATTAAGTCTTACTTAATTAATATACCTATATATATAAATTATCCTATTAATTTAAATTCGTAATTTAAATATTATCAATCATATTGATATATTTAAATCCTTTAAATTAATTCCCTTTTAATAACGTTCTATGTGTGACCCTATAGGTTATTATTACATTGGCAATAATTTTAAAATCATATTATAAAATTATAAACAGTGAGCGGCATCTAGTAATGCATCACTGCTACCCAAGTAATAATAAGATCGATGATTCGATGCAACCTTTTTGTGACCAATGTTTCAATGTAATCTAATCCTTTTAACCTCAATATCCAAGATTAAACTCGAGTCATGGAATCTGTCATACTCTTCATAATTTAATCTGAGTTTTCTTGATCAATGAGTAGACTATATAAAATAAATCACTATTTGAGCATGGCCATGCATTTCATAGTCCTACTCAATCAAGAGGCCTATGGATATCATCCCTAATATATAGGAGGGTTAAATTCCATTTAGATCACTCATATTCCTCACACGATTCATGATGTACCCAATAATCACCTTTATAGTCCACCCTGTTAAAGGTGACATTTGATGATATCAAAGTACATAAATTCCCGTGTAGTAATATAGTGATTTCAGGTCGGAGGACCATTACATCATTGTCACTATGAGAATTGCCAATGACATTTTACAAAATATTCCACATAGAATTCTCATGGTGGGTCTGTCCAGTACATCGTTCTCTAACATGTACCTATGCATTGACTTAATATCTCATATATTTATGACCATTGAGATTTGGCCATCAGTCAATCCACATACTAGTCTCAATGCATTATTGTTGTCCCATCAACAATGATACTCGACTAGGGACATTTAAGAACAATGATACTAATAATAATTATATAATCTCATGTTCAAGTCACATACTTGCAACTATATAATTTGTATCACTATTCTAAGGATTTTTATTATGTTGTCATTTATATAACGTAGTAAATAAAATCATAATAAAAGCATTCATTTATGCAATCAAATATAATATCAAAACGTTAAGCAATTATATCAAATAATTGGCCTCTAGGGCATAATCTCTAACAGTCTCCCACTTGCACTAGAGCCAATCACTCATGTATCTAATACCCATGGAACTAGTGTGACCGTTGTAAGACCCCGAAATTTTTTAAATAAAAAGTAATTTCCTTTATTTATTATTTTGAAATAGTAAGGGTTGATTTGATTAATGTGGTTAGTTATGGGTAAAATGCGCAAATATCTTAAATAAGCAGGTGGTTATGAATATTCTTGCTGTCGGGGAATATTCGTACGACGACGCAGTCTTTTGTGGGCCCCATAACAGAAAGCGATTGGATGAAGAAAACGACAAGTATAAGTTGTTTATAAAAAACGGCGTGGTTGTTACCGTTAATACTGTTGGAATACCCGGTAGTTAAAACACAGTAATACGCGTTGTTGCACACGGTATTGCACCAATTATTGATTCTTACGTAAGAAGGCACTACTCAATAATTGTTACAGTAATTACTGTTCAGTATTTTATGTTATTGATTCAATAATTGCTGCATTGATATTTTATATTACTGTTGTTTCAATAATTGTCACTACACAGTATTTTTCATTATCGAAGCAATAATTCATATTATCTGAATAATATTATTAGATAACATTATTGGCAATGTCTAGAAAGTTCTGTCTAAGGAGAGGTTTGGTCACCTAATTGTGCGCCAGTAAGGAGAAATTCTTATTGGAAAGCCCCCTCTTTCCTGGGAACTGCCTGGTTGTCAATATTGTGATTCTGTAATATTATTTGTGAATAATTAATTATTGATTTATATGATGAGGAAAATATTGATTTTATGTGGATATAGATGGAGAAAATTGTTAATGTGACAATTGTTGAAAATTAATATTTTATCTTTTTCTGATAAAATAATTCATTTAAATATATTATTATATTTTAATAATATATTAACGGTGATATTTTTACGATGAATGTGGGATATATGAGTATATGAGGAGGAAGAGTATTTTTGTGGCATTAAATGTTTAGCACAAATTTTGTGTGTTGGTAGACCTATTTCTTGACTGAAAATTTGATTATAGCTTGTAAAATCGCCCGTTTGTGGATTTCGGTCAATTTCTGTTTGGAATTTGGAAAAACTTCCTTCTGTAAAGTTGTAGAGAATTGAATTTCCTATAAAAACTCGCGAGATTTGAATTTTCTGGCAAAAAGGGCTATTTATTATGAATTATTGAAGTTCCGGAGCTCCGAAATAATTGATTTTTGGAAGTTTAAAATATTTTTAATAATAAAAACGTTTTTTGTACTTCTTCTAGAAGGGAGCATGTGGTTTGTATTCAGTTTTGCAAATTCTAAGAATGGGCGTAAGAATTTTTTTATATATATTAATATTATATTAAATTTTCTGCTTTGGTGTTCTAAGCAATTTCCTATAAATAGGTGCTTAGGTTAGAATTGAAAATCACACCAGAAACTGAAGTTTTCTCTCTCTATATTATTGAGCGTATTCTTGTGAGTATTTTGAGTATACTTTGAGTATTGCTATACGGTGCAAGTTCAAGTCATAGCCTATATTCGGTGTTTCAACTATAAGTATTGTCTTTCGAGGTAAAGGATGTTATTTTCTTCTCAAATGATATTATTTCTTCAATATCATTATGCTGAAATGTTGGTTGGAACTTTTTATCAAATTTGGAATTTTTTCATGTCGGGGTTACTATTCATGAGTTATTATTCACGAGTTACTATTCATGAGTTACTATTCACGAGTTACTATTCACGAATACTATTCACGAAGCGTGCAGATGTTTTTTTGTGAAATTTCTATCTTTTGGTGTCGGAGTTACTATTCACGTATACGGCACTATTCACGTATACGGCACTATTCATGAATACGGCACTATTCACCGAAAACTGAAATTTCTTCTTTTTGTCTAAAATATCTATTGTGGATACTAGCTTTGATTGTATCCATGTTTTGATCATTCTTGAATTTTACTTCAGTATGATTATTTACGAAATATTTTTGAACTCGGATTGTTTAAAGTACGAATCCTTAATACTTGTTATTTTGTTTCACTGGATTCGTTTCCTTTAAAATATTTTTCATCATCCTCAGTCCTAAATGATGGTGTTACTGAATATCTTTGGCCTGTAGTGCAAAGATGGTTGATTTTGTTATGAATATCTTTGGCCTGTAGTGCAAAGATGAACAGGTGTTTAGATGAACATGACCGACTGATGAATATCTTTGGCCTGTAGTGCAAAGATGAATATTTGATTTGATTTGAGACATATATTGATTGATGTTACAGGGATAAAATATTGATGATGGACTTTTAAATTCATAGATGTTAGTAGATTTTATTCTCTACTTAACTCTTCTAATGAATTGTTGTTTCCGCTGCAGTTGTTGATCTAAAACTTATTGTCTATTGTATTCTATCAGATTTTTCCCTGTTGAAGACTAAGGATAACTTGTTGTACATTATCTTAGTCATAATATTCTTTACTGGGCTAGTTGAGCTCACCCTTTTCCTTGTTGTTCCATTTTTCTTCTCAGGAGGCGAGAATGTAGCGAGTACTAGTCGGGGTATGGAATGAAGGTTCTAGAGAGAGTTGTTTAGTAGTCCTCACCATTTTTTGTAAAATTATGTATCAATAATTATGATGGGGATTTATTTGCATGTGGATATTGTCTAGACGATAATATTTGTATTCAAACTCACAGCTTATGGGTTGTAAAAGTTGTAGTTGTTTCTGTACCATGTATTTGACAACTCAGAATGGGTTGGGTGGAATGGACCTATTTTGGGGGTGTCACAACCGTCGTGCTTCTGCTGCGACAAAGCCTTGGTCAGTGGATCTGCAACATTATCATCTGTTGGTACTCTTTCTATATGTACATCTCCTCTATCAATGATTTCACGGATGAGATGGTACCGCCTAAGTATATGCTTGGATCGTTGGTGAGATATGGGTTCCTTAGCCTGTGCAATGGCTCCATTGTTATCACAGTATAACTTAACTGGATCAACAATAGTTGGAACAACACCTAGTTCAGTGATGAACTTTTTAATCCATACAGCCTCCTTGGCCGCACAAGAAGCAGCAATATACTCAGCCTCTGTTGTAGAATCAGCTACTGTCTCCTGCTTAGAACTTTTCCAGCTAACAACGCCACCATTAAGGCAAAATACAAAACCTGACTGAGATTTATAATCATCATTATCAGTCTGGAAACTAGCATCTGTGTAACCCTTTACTGCTAGTTCGTCTTCACCTCCATATACCAAGAATGAATCCTTAGTCCTTTTAAGGTACTTGAGGATATTCTTGACTGCTGTCCAGTGACCTTCACCTGGATTCGACTGGTATCTGCTCGTCATGCTCAAAGCATACGAGACATCCGGACGAGTACATATCATTGCATACATGATAGATCCAATTGCCGAAGCATAAGTGATCTTTCTTATACGCTCCTCATCATCTTGTGATTGAGGACATTGGGCCTTAGAAATCTTTACACCATGATTCATGGGTAAGTGTCCTCTTTTTGCCTCTTGCATGCTGAACCGTTTCAGCACTTTATCAATATATGTACTCTGACTTAGGCCGATCAATTTTCTCGATCTATCTCGATAGATCTTGATACCTAAAATGTAGGCTGCATTGCCTAAATCTTTCATGGAGAAACATTTTTCTAACCATATTTTTACAGCTTGTAATGAAGGAATGTCATTCCCAATAATTAATATGTCGTCAACATATAATATTAGGAATACAATGTGACTCCCACTAACCTTTTTATATACACAAAGTTCATCTTCATTTTTAATGAAACCAAACTTTTTGATTGCTTCATCAAATCGAAGATTCCAACTCCAAGAGGCTTGCTTCAATCCATAAATGGATCGTTGCAGCTTACATACCTTTCTAACATCCTTTGGAATGACAAAACCCTCAGGTTGTGTCATGTACACATCCTCAAGGAGATTTCCGTTAAGGAAAGCAGTTTTGACATCCATCTGCCAGATTTCGTAATCATAAAAAGCTGCAATAGCAAGTAAGATCCTGATGGATTTAACCATTGCCACTGGAGAGAAGGTTTCATCATAGTCAACACCTTGAATTTGTTTGAAACCTTTTGCTACCAGTCGGCCTTTATAGGTTTGTACATTACCATCTATGTCGGTTTTCTTCTTGAAAACCCATTTGCACCCGATTGGTTTTACCCCTTCGGGTGGATCAACCAAAGTCCATACTTGGTTAGTATACATGGATTCCATTTCAGATCTCATGGCTTCAAGCCATCTCTCAGAATCTGGTCCATTCATAGCTTCTTGGTAGGAAGCAGGCTCATCCTGATCTATGAGCATCACATCGCCATTTTGAGTTACAAGATATCCATAATATCTCTCAAGCTCTTGGCGTGTCCTACCAGATCTACGAATTTCTTGTGTAATTTGAGCAGGTTCACTTTCCACAACATTTTGTGGTTCCTGCTCATGTTCCAACTCAAGTTCAATGATATTCTGTTGTTCTTGAATTTCTTCAAGTTCTACTTTCCTCCCACTGTTTCCTTTAGAGACAAATTTTCTTTCTAGAAAAATACCAGTTCGAGCAACAACCACTTTGTTCTCAGAAGGTTTGTAGAAATAATACCCTTTTGTTTCCTTTGGGTATCCCACAAAATTACATTTGTCAGATTTGGGTCCGAGCTTGTCAGAATTCAGACGTTTTACAAACGCCTCGCAACCCCAAATCTTCATGAACGACATACTAGGATGTTTCCCAGTCCACATCTCATATGGCGTCTTCTGAACCATTTTTGTAGGAACACGGTTTAGTGTGAATGCAGCTGTCTCTAGGGCATGACCCCAGAAGCTTATTGGAAGATCTGCATGACTCATCATTGATCGTACCATGTCCAACAAGGTTCGATTCCTCCTCTCAGACACACCATTCCATTGTGGTGTTCCAGGTGGAGTGTGTTGTGATATAATACCACACTCCTTTAGAAGGTCATCAAAGTCTTGGCTTAAGTATTCACCTCCTCGATCAGATCGAAGGGCTTTTATGCTTTTACCAAATTGGTTTTGAACTTCATTCTTGAATTCCTTAAACTTTTCAAAGGATTCGGATTTGTGTCTCATAAGATATACATATCCATATCTACTGAAGTCGTCAGTAAATGTAATGAAGTAATAAAATCTACCTCTTGCTAACGAATTCATGGGTCCACATACATCACTATGTATAAGTCCCAATATATCGCTAGCCCGTTCACTGTGTCCAGTGAAAGGGGCTTTAGTCATCTTGCCTAATAAACAAGATTCACATTTTTCATATGATTCAAAATCAAATGAATCCAAAAATCCATCTTTACGAAGTTTTGATATGCGTTTCTCATTTATATGGCCTAAACGACAATGCCAGAGATATGTCGGATTTGAATCATTTGATTTAAATCGTTTTGTATTTATGTTATAGATAGGCATTTCCAAATCAAGAATATAAAGACCGTTAAACAATTGTGCAACACCATAACAGATATCATTTAAGCAAAACGAACAACGATTGTTCTTAATTACAAATGAAAAACCTTTCTTGTCCAAACAAGAAACAGAAATAATGTTTTTGCTTATAGCAGGCACAAAATAACAATCCTCTAATTCTAATACTAGCCCAGTGGGCAAAGATAAATGATAAGTTCCTACGGCCAGTGCAGCAACTTTTGCTCCATTCCCAATACGTAGGTCAACCTCGCCTTTTCCCAAAGTCCTACTTCTTTGAAGTTCCTGTACATTTACAAATATGTGAGAACCACATCCAGTATCCAATACCCATGATGTAGAAGTAGACAGGTTAATTTCTATAACATATATACCTGGATCAGAAGTCACACTTCCTTTAGATTTCTTCACTTCTTCCAAATAAGCATGACAATTCCTTTTCCAGTGTCCAGGTTTTCCACAAAAGTGACAATCACCTTCTTTAGCCACCCCACCTTTAGGCTTTAAAGCCTGTTTGGTTCTGGGATTAGGTCTAGCACCAGATTTAGATCCTATCTTTTTCTTGGCCTTCCAATTTCCCTTAGCATTACCCTTTTGTACCATCATTATGGTAGCGGGTGCTGCCTTTTTCATGTTGTTCTCAGCAGTTCTTAACATGCTCAACAACTCAGTAAGGGGTTTCTCAATTTCATTCATTAGATAATTCATTACAAATTGAGAGTAGTTGCTGTTCAATGATTGTAAGACAAGATCAGTTTGGGCTTCTGCAGTTATTGGAAAACCCAACCTATCAAGGTACTCAATATACCCAATAATTTTTAGCACATGTGGACCAACTGGGTCACGTTCACCCATCTTGCAGTGATACAACGCTTTGCTTGTATCATACCTTTCCTGTCGAGCATGCCCTTGAAACAATTTCTTGAGATGCTCGATCATCTCATAAGCATCCATCAACTCATGTTGCTTCTGAAGCTCAGGGGTCATGGTTGCTAACATGAGACAACTCATGTCCAGAGCATCATCTTGATGCTTCTTGTAAGCATTATGCTCTGCACGTGGTGCAGTGACAGCTGGAGCTTCAGGAATCGGTCCATCAAGTACATATAGCTTACGCTCTTGTTTGAGGACAATCCTCAAATTCCTGTGCCAGTCTAGGAAATTAATCCCACTCAGCTTGTCCTTCTCAAGGACTGATCGTAGTGAAAGACTACTTGTATTGTTGATGTTTGCCATTTGATATCTACAATTTATAAGTGCCAAATGATAAGTCAATTTGCAGAGTTGATATTATGTAATTTGATAATAGTATATTCAAAATATACTCCCACTATTTTATTCAAATTAATAGCCCTCACCATTAACTTGAAAAGCATTTTTCTATTAAATCTTTCTAGTGAGCCAAGATCCATATTTCATTATGACTTAAGTTAGCTTTGGCTAATCTCTTAAAACACAATTATTTAGGTAGACAACGTTTTTGTCAATTATATCATATATAACTCTTGGATAGTTTGGTAAACAACATTTGTTTCTAGTCCATCTAATGGTACCCACCAAACTCTATGCCTCTAAGTCCTCAATCCTATTGAGATAACTTAGTTAAGTCAGGCCCAATGATTTTAACAGTTTGGATATCACAATTATCCTATCGCATCTTACCAAGATAAATAGGGTACTTTGTTTTGGCAAACCTACATCTATTGATCAAAGTCTTGATGAGTGTTTTTCATTGGAAGGCATCTGATTTAGACTTAATAATTTAATGAGGGATTTTATAAATTAATTCAGATCTCACCATTTTTAATCTCATTAAACATGCACATTATTTATCACATCATATCACATACAAGCATAAATAAAGTGCAAAATTAAATGTGTCACAGTTATGGCCCAATCCACTGTCAATCTTTTCAAGCTAATGAAAGATTGAAGGTCAATCTAAGGTGGTAAAAGACTTTAAAATAAAACGCTTCCTCAAGCATGTGCCTTCTCTCCATCAACATCTTTTATCGTATTCTCCATCTTGACATCTTCATCGATTACAGATTATTACATGATATAAAGAAACCTCGAGTTACATTCGAGGGGATTTAGATGAGAAGAGAATATTACATTAGAGTTTATAGAAAGGCACGACATGCAAGCCGTATTTTAAAACCAAAAACCACTAACCTATTGGTCAAAAGGCCATAACTGTGCACCATGCATATCACAATAAGCACATAACAATTTATATATAATTAAAGAAAACTATATATAACATGTAGGGGTTGTGACGCCCCCAAATCCAGGTTCTCTAACCTCAGATTCAGTGCTCACGATCCAAGGAAAAATCCAATTTTTCAAATATAACCAGAAATTGAAAAATTTAAAATCCATCAAAACCATATATCGTTATTATTGGGGACACGACCATCGTAAGGACACGACCATCGTGCGCTACGACGGGGGGGGGGGGGGGTCCAAGGGGGGGTCTCCCCCCTGGCGGTGGTCCGGCTGACCGATCAGCCGGCGGGTGGTCTCGCTGACCGGTCAGCGAGCGGGGCCGGGGGCAGCGCCCTGGGAAATTTTTTTTTTGAACTACAATCTGTATTGCAGAATTTTTCATATATTTTTAATCCACCAAAACCGTCATAATAACAATATACTTGGTACATATCATATATGTCCAGATTCAATGAATCATATTAAACCGAATCTGCAAAACAGAATATCATATACTCAATTTTAGATCGGTAAAATGGTATCATCATATATCATATCATATATATATATATATATATATATATATATATACCAATTTCAGATCGTTAAAATCAGATCATCATATATCATATATATCGATTCCAATTTCAGATCGGTAAAATCAGATCGGAAAAGTTTCAGATCGGTAAAATCAGATCATCATATATCATATATATCGATTCCAATTTCAGATCGGTAAAATCAGATCGGAAAAGTTTCAGATCGGTAAAATTTTTGATCGGAAATTTTTTTGATCAGAAACAACATATATCAAATATATCTATTCCAATAAACACGTAATCTGAATCAATCGTTTCGCAAGTAGCTCTGATACCAATGTTGGGTTTCGGTACAGAAAAACGCAACGGAAATTGAACAATTCAAAGTAATTTCCGAAACCCCAAAACAGGATCCATGCGAAAATCAATTAATTCAGAGGATAGAAATTTTACCGATTAGATTTGCTAGAACCGATCCGGTCGAATCTCCAACGCAATTCAAGAGGACTGCGTCTCTACGGTATCCACACGAACGCTCTGCACGAATCGTCCTACGATCTGCAGAAGAGGGAGTGTGGTACTAGCCACCAAGGATGGATTTTCAGAACTTTTCTCTCTAGCTTCTCTCTCAAGAGCGGCTAGGGTTTGGTTATGAAATGAGATGTGTGTACAAAGTGGAGGCTACATATCATATATATAGCGAAATAAAAACCACTATTCAAAACTGTGACAACCCCAAAATAGGTCCATTCTATCCAACCCATTCTGAGTCGCCAAATACACATGGTACAGAAACAACTACAACTTTTACCACCCATAAGCTGTGAGTTTGAATACAAATATTATCGTCTAGACAATATCCACATGCAAATAAATCCCCATCATAATTATTGATACATAATTTTACAAAAAATGGTGAGGACTACTAAACAACTCTCTCTAGAACCTTCATTCCATACCCCGACTAGTACTCGCTACATTCTCGCCTCCTGAGAAGAAAAATGGAACAACAAGGAAAAGGGTGAGCTCAACTAGCCCAGTAAAGAATATTATGACTAAGATAATGTACAACAAGTTATCCTTAGTCTTCAACAGGGAAAAATCTGATAGAATACAATAGACAATAAGTTTTAGATCAACAACTGCAGCGGAAACAACAATTCATTAGAAGAGTTAAGTATAGAATAAAATCTACTAACATCTATGAATTTAAAAGTCCATCATCAATATTTTATCCCTGTAACATCAATCAATATATGTCTCAAATCAAACCAAATATTCATCTTTGCACTACAGGCCAAAGATATTCATCAGTCGGTCATGTTCATCTAAACACCTGTTCATCTTTGCACTACAGGCCAAAGATATTCATAACAAAATCAACCATCTTTGCACTACAGGCCAAAGATATTCAGTAACACCATCATTTAGGACTGAGGATGATGAAAAATATTTTAAAGGAAACGAATCCAGTGAAACAAAATAATAAGTATTAAGGATTTGTACTTTAAACAATCCGAGTTCAAAAATATTTCGTAAATAATCATACTGAAGTAAAATTCAAGAATGATCAAAACATGGATACAATCAAAGCTAGTATCCACAATAGATATTTTAGACAAAAAGAAGAAATTTCAGTTTTCGGTGAATAGTGCCGTATTCATGAATAGTGCCGTATACGTGAATAGTGCCGTATACGTGAATAGTAACTCCGACACCAAAAGATAGAAATTTCACAAAAAAACATCTTCACGCTTCGTGAATAGTATTCGTGAATAGTAACTCGTGAATAGTAACTCATGAATAGTAACTCGTGAATAGTAACTCATGAATAGTAACCCCGACATGAAAAAGTTCCAAATTTGATAAAAAGTTCCAACCAACATTTCAGCATAATGATATTGAAGAAATAATATCATTTGAGAAGAAAATAACATCCTTTACCTCGAAAGACAGTACTTCTGGTTGAAACACCGGATATAGGCTATGACTTGAACTTTCACCGTATAGCAATACTCAAAGTATACTCAAAATACTCACAAGAATACGCTCTATAATATAGAGAGAGAAAACTTCAGTTTCTGGTGTGATTTTCAATTCTAACCTAAACACCTATTTATAGGAAATTGCTTAGAACACCAAAGCAGAAAATTTAATATAATAATAATATATTATATAAATATTCCTACGCACACACTCAAGAATCTGAATTCAGCAAATTCCAACACATTCAAAACCCACAAAAATGACAAAAACGTTTTTGTAATAAAAAATATTTTAAACTTCCAAAAATTAATTATTTCGGAGCTTCGAAACTTCAATAATTCACAATAAATAGCCCTTTTTGCCAGAAAATTCGAATCTCGCGAGTTTTTATAGGAAATTCAATTCTCTACAACTTTGCAGAAGGAAGTTTTTCCAAATTCCAAACAGAAATTGACCGAAATTCACAAACAGACGATTTTACAGGCTATAATCAAATTTTCAGTCAAGAAATAGGTCTACCGACACACAAAATCTGTTTTTAATATTTATTGCAACAAAAATACTCTTTCTCCTCATATACTCATATATCCCACATTCATCGTAAAAATATCACCGTTAATATATTATTAAAATAATATATTTAAATGAATTATTTTATCAGAAAAAGATAAAATATTAATTTTCAACAATTGTCACATTAAAATATTTTCTCCATCCATATCCACATAAAATCAATATTTTCCTCATCATATAAATCAATAATTAATTATTCACAAATAATATTACAGAATCACAATATTGACAACCAGGCAGTTCCCAGGAAAGAGGGGGCTTTCCAATAAGAATTTCTCCTTACTGGCGCGCAATTAGGTGACCAAACCTCTCCTTAGACAGAACTTTCTAGACATTGACAATAATGTTATCAAATAATATTATTCAGATAATATGAATTATTGCTTCGATAATGGAAAATACTGTGTAGTGACAATTATTGAAACAACAGTAATATAAAATATCAATGCAGCAATTATTGAATCAATAACATAAAATACTGAACAGTAATTACTGTAACAATTATTGAGTAGTGCCTTCTTACGTAAGAATCAATAATTGGTGCAATACCATGTGCTACTGTGCAACAACGCGTATTACTGTGTTCCACCGGGTATTCCAACAATATTAACAGTAACAACTACGCCGTTTTTATAAACAACTTATATTTGTCGTTTTCTTCATCCAATCGCTTTCCGTTATGGGGCCCACAAAAGACTGCGCCGTCGTACGAATATTCCCCGACAGCAAGAATATTCATAACCACCTGCTTATTTAAGATATTTGCGCATTTTACCCATAACTAACCACATTAATCAAATCAACCCTTACTATTTCAAAATAATAAATAAAGGAAATTACTTTTTATTTAAAAATTTTCGGGGTCTTACAACCTCCCCTCCTTATGAAATTTCGTCCTCGAAATTGACGTACGTAACTGGTGTTTCAAAAAGGTAAAGATACCTCGCTTTCATTTCCGTTTCCAACTCCAAGGTCATTTCCTCTATAGCATGATTCCTCTACAAAACTTTCACTTGTGGTATGACCTTCGTGCGTAGGACATGCTCCTTCCCATCCAACATCTTGACAGGTACCTCCTCGTACGTTAAGTCTTCAGCTATTTCGTCCGGTTCTAACTCAATGACGTGGTTCGAGTCGTCCACATCGGTACATAAAAAAAACGTTATAAACACGCGACATACTTGGCGGTAAAACGAATCTATAGGCCACAGTTCCTATTCGATCGAAGATTTTAAATGGACTAATAAATCAAAGGTTTGAGCTTTGCTCACATCGCCAATTCTCGCTTTTGGAATAACAACTTCTTGCACCTCCTTCTTCAAATTCATCAGCTCCAGTGTGTAGCTTGAACAGCTTTAACTTTATCGATTAAAGTCGATTATACTCGTATATCATCACGTGGATACCTAGAGTTTTCATCTCCATCTCTATTATTTGTAAGTTAAACAAAATGAGTCTTTGAAAATATCGTACTCGTATACAATCTTCTACTCAACACGTCAGCTACCACGTTCGCTTTTCTAAGACGGTAAGGTTAGAACATGTGCCGAAATGAATCTCCTCTTGAGTTCTTCGAAGCTCTTCCCACATTCCTTGCTCCATTCGAATTTTGTATCTCTACGAGTCAGCTGCGTTAGCGATTCGAGAATATCCTTCAACGAATCTCTGATAATAATCAACTAAACCTAGAAAACTACGTATTTCGATTACCGACTTAGGTTGTTCACAACTGTGACTCATATCCCAACCTTGGATAGCACGTTACAATAACACCTATTAGTTTACTATCGTATGAATATTGTCCCCTATGGAGAGTCTGGCTTCAGTGCATTCCACAAAGGAAGTCACCAGATAAAGGCTCGGGTATCAACTTCTACAGTTGGGTTTTTAACTCCTGAAGTTCAATAGGAGCCATTCGATATGAGATTTTAGAAATGGATTTTGTACCGGATTCAAAGTCGATACAAAATTTAATATCACGCTCTGGGAGTAAGCCAAGAAATTCTTCAGAAAATACGTTAGAAAATTCACTAACAACAGAAATATCATTCAAATCTGATGTACTTTTGTTCAAGTCCATGACATGGGCTAAGAAAACATGACATCCAATTTTCAATAAATGAATGACTTCATGGCTTGATATAAAAATGTTTGACTTCAATGGTTTGATTGCTTGAGTTCGAATATCAGGTTGCTTAGGAATATAAAAACTAACAACCTTACGAAAGCAATCAATTTTGGCATGATGAGTAGTTAACCTTAAAATCACATCAAAAACAAATATCTCTATAGAAATAAGGTTAACAGGTAATATGATAGTGCCAACTTGAATCAAGCAAGATTTATAAACAGTGGATGTGATGAAAGTTTCTCCCAACGGAGTTTCCACAGATAGGTCAAAGTCTAATTTCTTCGGAGTCAAGTTTAAACGTTGAGCGCAAGCAAGAGAGATAAAAGAATGGGTAGAACCGGTACCTAGTAAGGTATAAACTTCGCAAGAATTATAATAAACTAACCCGTGCTAACTTCATTCGGGTTCCTCGCATTTTGACCGGTCACGAAAAACGCTCTTCCAGGAACCGTTGACTTTGACTTTTCTGGGACAACCTTTTGAATCACCATCCCCGCTGGAATTGGTTTCGCTACCGTACACTCTCGAGCGATATGTCCTTCCTTTCCACAATTATAGCATACCTTGAACTGTTGTGGGCAGTTTGGGCTGATATGTCCCTCTTTCCCGCATTTATAACATACGACCGGTGGTCTTTCTCCTCCCTTGGAACCAGTTGCTGCTGGCACTGTCGTCTTCACATGGTCGTTGTTAAATCTCCTCTTTTTAAAATCTCCTCCTAACTCGCTTCTTCTATTTTCATGGCCGTGATTACCACCAGAGTGGTTACCACCTTTGCCCGTATTCTTCTTTCTTCGCAGGTTATCGTTGTTCTGATGACTGCTGTCATCAGTATGATCCTGGTTATGGTCCCTCGGTTGAACGTACTCGTTATCTCGCTCTAACAACTGAGCCCCGTTGACAACATCTGAATAGATAGAAAATTTATGAGAAATGAGATACTGACGTATGCCGGATTTCAAACCTCTCAGAAACATCCGCGTCATACGTTCCTCATTCTCCACCAAATGAGGTGCAAACCTGGATAACTCCGCGAACTTCGCCTCGTACTGGGACACCGTCATGTTATTCTGCTCTAGTCTAATAAACTCCACTTCCTTCATATGGCGAATACTTTCAGGAAAGTATTTTTCGTTAAAAAGTTTCTGAAACGTCTCCCATGACATGCTGAGTGCAGTTGGATGGGTACGCTTCACAGATTCCCACCAGTAGTCTGCCTCGCCACGGAACATAAAGGTGGCGAATGGAACCTTCTGTTCCTCCGTGCATCCCAAGACATCGAATATCTTGGTAATTTGCTTGATCCACGTCTCCGCATTAATCGGATCCGGCTTTCCCAAAAATTCTGGTGGTCCCAACTCTTTGAACTGCTTGGCTGTGACCACCCGTGAATTGCTATCATTTCCCCCTGTATTTTGAACACGAGTCTCCCTCGTCTGGTTTTGCATGAACTGCAAAAAGCTCCTAAACATCCCGTCGTTCATCATCTTCTCAGTGGCGTTGTTCACAGGAGGAACATTGCCAGCCTGTTGCACGTTCTCCTCGTTGATAAGTACAGGCATCTCCACGGTCTCATTTACTCCACTGTTAATATTCTCAGTCGACATTCTCAAATACTGCCATAAAACAAGGGTTAATTAAACAAATTAACAAATCACATAATACCCCTATGTTATGACCGACCAACAAATAAGCTTAGGTAGGACACACTAGCGAAGGATTTACTCGTCTCTCCCCTCCTAGTTCTTCCCCGATCTCCGCCAGAGATCATATCCCTAAGCTCTGATACCAACTGTGACAACCCCAAAATAGGTCCATTCTATCCAACCCATCCTGAGTCGCCAAATACACATGGTACAGAAACAACTACAACTTTTACCACCCATAAGCTGTGAGTTTGAATACAAATATTATCGTCTAGACAATATCCACATGCAAATAAATCCCCATCATAATTATTGATACATAATTTTACAAAAAATGGTGAGGACTACTAAACAACTCTCTCTAGAACCTTCATTCCATACCCCGACTAGTACTCGCTACATTCTCGCCTCCTGAGAAGAAAAATGGAACAACAAGGAAAAGGGTGAGCTCAACTAGCCCAGTAAAGAATATTATGACTAAGATAATGTACAACAAGTTATCCTTAGTCTTCAACAGGGAAAAATCTGATAGAATACAATAGACAATAAGTTTTAGATCAACAACTGCAGCGGAAACAACAATTCATTAGAAGAGTTAAGTAGAGAATAAAATCTACTAACATCTATGAATTTAAAAGTCCATCATCAATATTTTATCCCTGTAACATCAATCAATATATGTCTCAAATCAAATCAAATATTCATCTTTGCACTACAGGCCAAAGATATTCATCAGTCGGTCATGTTCATCTAAACACCTGTTCATCTTTGCACTACAGGCCAAAGATATTCATAACAAAATCAACCATCTTTGCACTACAGGCCAAAGATATTCAGTAACACCATCATTTAGGACTGAGGATGATGAAAAATATTTTAAAGGAAACGAATCCAGTGAAACAAAATAACAAGTATTAAGGATTCGTACTTTAAACAATCCGAGTTCAAAAATATTTCGTAAATAATCATACTGAAGTAAAATTCAAGAATGATCAAAACATGGATACAATCAAAGCTAGTATCCACAATAGATATTTTAGACAAAAAGAAGAAATTTCAGTTTTCGGTGAATAGTGCCGTATTCATGAATAGTGCCGTATACGTGAATAGTGCCGTATACGTGAATAGTAACTCCGACACCAAAAGATAGAAATTTCACAAAAAAACATCTTCACGCTTCGTGAATAGTATTCGTGAATAGTAACTCGTGAATAGTAACTCATGAATAGTAACTCGTGAATAGTAACTCATGAATAGTAACCCCGACATGAAAAAGTTCCAAATTTGATAAAAAGTTCCAACCAACATTTCAGCATAATGATATTGAAGAAATAATATCATTTGAGAAGAAAATAACATCCTTTACCTTGAAAGACAGTACTTCTGGTTGAAACACCGGATATAGGCTATGACTTGAACTTTCACCGTATAGCAATACTCAAAGTATACTCAAAATACTCACAAGAATACGCTCTATAATATAGAGAGAGAAAACTTCAGTTTCTGGTGTGATTTTCAATTCTAACCTAAGCACCTATTTATAGGAAATTGCTTAGAACACCAAAGCAGAAAATTTAATATAATAATAATATATTATATAAATATTCCTACGCACACACTCAAGAATCTGAATTCAGCAAATTCCAACACATTCAAAACCCACAAAAATGACAAAAACGTTTTTGTAATAAAAATATTTTAAACTTCCAAAAATTAATTATTTCGGAGCTTCGAAACTTCAATAATTCACAATAAATAGCCCTTTTTGCCAGAAAATTCGAATCTCGCGAGTTTTTATAGAAAATTCAATTCTCTACAACTTTGCAGAAGGAAGTTTTTCCAAATTCCAAACAGAAATTGACCGAAATTCACAAACAGACGATTTTACAGGCTATAATCAAATTTTCAGTCAAGAAATAGGTCTACCGACACACAAAATCTGTTTTTAATATTTATTGCAACAAAAATACTCTTTCTCCTCATATACTCATATATCCCACATTCATCGTAAAAATATCACCGTTAATATATTATTAAAATAATATATTTAAATGAATTATTTTATCAGAAAAAGATAAAATATTAATTTTCAACAATTGTCACATTAAAATATTTTCTCCATCCATATCCACATAAAATCAATATTTTCCTCATCATATAAATCAATAATTAATTATTCACAAATAATATTACAGAATCACAATATTGACAACCAGGCAGTTCCCAGGAAAGAGGGGGCTTTCCAATAAGAATTTCTCCTTACTGGCGCGCAATTAGGTGACCAAACCTCTCCTTAGACAGAACTTTCTAGACATTGACAATAATGTTATCAAATAATATTATTCAGATAATATGAATTATTGCTTCGATAATGGAAAATACTGTGTAGTGACAATTATTGAAACAACAGTAATATAAAATATCAATGCAGCAATTATTGAATCAATAACATAAAATACTGAACAGTAATTACTGTAACAATTATTGAGTAGTGCCTTCTTACGTAAGAATCAATAATTGGTGCAATACCATGTGCTACTGTGCAACAACGCGTATTACTGTGTTCCACCGGGTATTCCAACAATATTAACAGTAACAACTACGCCGTTTTTATAAACAACTTATATTTGTCGTTTTCTTCATCCAATCGCTTTCCGTTATGGGGCCCACAAAAGACTGCGCCGTCGTACGAATATTCCCCGACAGCAAGAATATTCATAACCACCTGCTTATTTAAGATATTTGCGCATTTTACCCATAACTAACCACATTAATCAAATCAACCCTTACTATTTCAAAATAATAAATAAAGGAAATTACTTTTTATTTAAAAATTTTCGGGGTCTTACAACAACCCTAATTTGTAAAATCCGAATTTATATATATATATATATATATATATATATATATCTTAATTAAGTCTTACTTAATTAATATACCTATATATATAAAATTATCCTATTAATTTAAATTCGTAATTTAAATACTATCAATCATATTGATATATTTAAATCCTTTAAATTAATTTCCTTTTAATAACGTTCTATGTGTGTGACCCTATAGGTTATTATTACGTTGGCAATAATTTTAAAATCATATTATAAAATTATAAACAGTGAGCGGCATCTAGTAATGCATCACTGCTACCCAAGTAATAATAAGATCGATGATTCGATGCAACCTTTTCGTGACCAATGTTTCAATGTAATCTAATCCTTTTAACCTCAATATCCAAGATTAAACTCGAGTCATGGAATCTGTCATACTCTTCATAATTTAATCTGAGTTTTCTTGATCAATGAGTAGACTATATAAAATAAATTACTATTTGAGCATGGCCATGCATTTCATAGTCCTACTCAATCAAGAGGCCTATGGATATCATCCCTAATATATAGGAGGGTTAAATTCCATCTAGATCACTCATATTCCTCACACGATTCATGATGTACCCAATAATCACCTTTATAGTCCACCCTGTTAAAGGTGACATTTGATGATATCAAAGTACATAAATTCCCGTGTAGTAATATAGTGATTTCAGGTCGGAGGACCATTACATCATTGTCACTATGAGAATTGCCAATGACATTTTACAAAATATTCCACATAGAATTCTCATGGTGGGTCTGTCCAGTACACCGTTCTCTAACATGGACCTATGCATTGACTTAATATCTCATATATTTATGACCATTGAGATTTGGCCATCAGTCAATCCACATACTAGTCTCAATGCATTATTGTTGTCCCATCAACAATGATACTCGACTAGGAACATTTAAGAACAATGATACTAATAATAATTATATAATCTCATGTTCAAGTCACATACTTGCAAATATATAATTTGTATCACTATTCTAAGGATTTTTATTATGTTGTCATTTATATAACGCAGTAAATAAAATCATAATAAAAGCATTCATTTATGCAATCAAATATAATATCAAAACGTTAAGCAATTATATCAAATAATTGGCCTCTAGGGCATAATCTCTAACAGGTCCCACCTTAAATTGAGCCTCAAAATGCTCTAGTGTTTAACTTTTCAAAGCCATTTCCAACATTCCCCCACATGAATGTAAAATTGGCTTTACAAAATGAGAAAAAAAAATATTATGAATTTGCAAACACTAGTTCGAGTACATGAGAAAAGATACTTCATCGGGTTAAGTAGCCTAGTGGCTTTGAACTTGCCCTAGTAAAATCTATCGGATTTACTTGGCTAATCAGTAGACTTGATGTATTTGAACAGTTAACTTTTCGTGTCAACCAAAATGATAGAATTCACAAAATATCTCTTCAGACATAGTTGGTTCTCACGATTGTGTTCATTTTGGCCTTAAAAATACCTCTTGGTTCCGTGAATATATTAGAGAATTTAGCCTTCAAAATTCTCACAGAAGTACCCCCCTTCTTACTCACGTAGGTGAATTCTATCAAGTGTATCCTCCAATACCCCACTTGAAAGTATTTCAAGATATAAAAGTCATTAAAATCGTAACTTATCCTGATTCTCGCAGCAGATATGCACTGTCTCATCATAGGAATGGTTAGAAGTAAATATTTCCTCAGTGCTTTACTGAGTATTACATAGTTCGGTTTGCCCATTGAACCTAGATCTTGGGATCTCCAGTCAACTAGGTTGGGTTGCCACTATGGCGACTCTTAATTAAACAATAGGCTTTAAACCCATTCCCTTCGATGAACTTTCCACTTGCTCTCTGGTTAAACATTTTGTAAGCGGATCCGTAATATTATCTTTTGACTTTACATAGTCAATCGAGATAATTCCATTTGAGAGAAATTGTCTAATGGTATTATGTCTTCGTCGTATATGGCGTGACTTACTGTTATATAAATGACTCTGTGCTCTTCCAATTGCTGATTGGCTATCACAGTTTATACATATAGCTGGCACAGGTCTTGACCAATTTGGAATATCCTCTACGAAATTACGAAGCCATTCTGCTTCTTCTCCAGCTTTGTCTAATGCAATGAATTCAATACACGTTTGTTTTGAGGATTTCCAAGATACCGATGCACCTCCAAGGGTAAAGACATATCCACTTGTGGATTTCGAGTCTTTATTATCAGATATCCAATTAGCATCACTATATCCTTCCAATACTGATGTATATCTTGTATAGTGCAGTCCATAATTTTAAGTATGTTTTAAATATCCCAAAACTCTCGAAATAACTTTTTAGTGATCTTTACTTGGATTACTCGTATACCGACTTAGCTTACTTACTAAATAAGCTATATCTGGTCTAGTACAGTTCATGACATACATTAAACTGCCTATTATACGAGAATATTCTAATTGAGATATGATATTACCTTCATTTTTGGCTAGATGAAGATTTATATCAGCTGGGGTCTTATTTAGAATTATATTATACTTATTAAAATTTTCAAGTATTTTTTCAATGTAATGAGTTTGAGATAATATAATTCCATCAGATGTTCTAGAAATCTTGATTCCTAATATTATATCAGCAACCCCCAGGTCTTTCGTATCAAATCTATTTGCCAACATACGTTTGGTAGATTTGATAACTTCATTGTTACTACCCATGATTAACATATCATCAACATAAAGACAAACAATGACATATTCCTTTTGAGTGCTTTTGACATAAACACATTTGTCACACTCATTAATTTTAAATCTATTTGATAATATAACATTATCAAATTTCTCATGCCATTGTTTTGGTACTTGTTTCAATCCATACAAGGATTTAACAAGTTTGCATACCTTCCTCTTTTGTCCAAGAGCAATGAAACCTTCAGGTTGTTCCATATATATTTCTTCATCTAATTCACCATTTAAGAATGCAGTTTTTACATCCATTTGATGTATTTCAAGTCTATTTAATGATGTTATTGCTATTAGCATACGAATAGATGTAATTCTTGTAACTGGAGAATAAGTGTCGAAATAATCCAATCCTTCCCTTTGTCTATAGCCTTTAATAACAAGCCGTGCTTTATATTTATCAATTGAGCCATCAGCTTTCATCTTCTTTTTGAAGATCCATTTATACCCTAAGGGTTTGGAACCAGGTGCAAGGCTCACCAATTCCCATGTATGATTTTGTATAATGGATTCAATTTCACTGTTAATTGCTTCTTTCTAATGAGAAGCATTTGGAGAGGATATTGCTTCCTTGTACGTTTGAGGATTGTTTTTTAACAAAAATGTTAGAAAATTCGGGACAAAAGACTTTGAACTCCTTGTTCTTTTGCTACATCTAGGTTTATCCACTACAGACTCTTTGTCTATATTTTCAGGATTATTACTAATAGCATCCAAAGGTCTTTTGTGTGAATTTAACTCTTTATTTATATTATATGGAAACACATTCTCAAAGAACGATGCATCTCTTGATTCAATAAAAGTATTAATATGAATATCAGAAATTTCAGATTTATGAACAAGAAAATGATAATAACTACTGTTATTTGCATAACCAATGAATACACAATCAATGGTTTTTGGTCCTATCTTAACCTTTTTAGGTTAAGGAACCATCACTTTTGCTAGACACCCCCACACTCTTAAGTATTTATAGCAAGGTCTATGGCATTTCCATAATTCATAAGGTGTTTTGTGAGTTTTCTAATGAGACACTTTGTTAAGAATATAATTGGCAGAAAGCAAAGGTGTTGGAAGAATGCATATCTTGATTTGATGTTTAAAGTAAATGATCATGATTATATGTAAAAAAGTCCTTAAAAGAATATATGTATAAGGACTTAGTGATAGATCAAATTTGTTAAGTTGATTTTAGCTTTTAAGTGTTCATCATTCTATAAACAAATGTATAGATAAAGAGATCAAAGATGTTAGGTTGATCTATCGTGAAACGTATAGATAGGCTTTAACGGGAATCGTAGTCTATCAAGCTGATCAACAGATTGCAGAAGCCAAGGCAAGATCGTAGAGCTTAGAATATCGTAGTGTATTTGCCTTGAAGGATCTCTTCAGAAATCGTAGAGTGGTCCAGACGTTTGTCGAAGCTAACTTAGATATCGTAGTGTGCTCTCGGAAACGTTGAGTCTGAAAGACGAGCAAATGATGATCGTCATGTGAAAAGATCGTAGTGTGCAAATCCTTGCGAGAAATTGTATGGTTCTCTTAAGAGCAAACACCAATATGACAAGACACTACGATATGGGTAGTAGAGTGTCATCTGCTTTGTGTCAGAAGCATCAAACCCCACCTTTTGTTTGAAGACAAATTCCAACAAATGTGGAATGAGTTTTGAACGTTGAAGCACTCACCAGTCCCAACGGTACAAAAAATATACTTAGTATTGATCAAAAGAACCGTATTCAAGAAGCTAAGAAAAGGACCATTGGGCAAAAGAAAACACCTTTTTAGGTGTTAGGTGAGAAAGCATTCTGATGTGTCAGTGGGCCAGATTGAAATTCAGAAGATGTGTAGAAAAGTACCCATCAAAGATTCAAAAATGTCAAACGTATTTAATGCTTCATCAAAAGGCTTCAACGGATAGATTTCAAGATCACATATATACAGAACACAGACAAATGAGAGAAACAAACAAGTATTGAACAAAAACGTGCAAGAACACTCAACGCTCAACTCTACGATCCGAGAAAGATAGAAAGCTTGCTCAGCTACTCAGTTCTTTCAAACAAGTGCTTAATAGCAACTGAGTAGTACCAATCACGTTCTCAACAACAACCAATCAACTGAAGTGAGAAGTTCCAAGTCTGAAGGACTTGAAGAGTTATAAGTGAATTGTAAAGAACCAAGTCTGCTGGACTTGAAGAGTTCAAGAGTGAACTAAGAAGTGCCTAGACTGCTGGTCTAGAAGGAATCTGTGAGATTCAAGAAGTGTAACAGACATCCTTAGTGGATTTTCTACTCAAGGAGTAGAAGAGTGGATTGGGAGCTTTTATTGCTCTGAACCACTTAAAACTACCGTGTCCATTATAACTTTTATAACTGTCATAACTGCCTCACTCTCATTAATCCAAGATATCTCAAAGAAGGTTTATCATATACTCATTCCACTGTGCATTAATCACAATCATACTAATGAGTTTAAAAGAAAAGTTTTTAATTATCTATTCAACCCTCCCCCTTCTAGATATCTATTGTGCCTCCGGGAACTAACAATTGGTATTAGAGCAGGTTCTATAATACAGCTTACAAAGCTTGAGTAGATCCAATGGCACACTTACCAAGCGAATCAAAGACTGGAGGAGGCAGCAAGCCACCTATGTGAAACAAAGATAAATTTGCTAACTGGTAGGTTAGGATGAAAGCTTACATGGATTTAATAGATGAAGATCTATTTGAAACTGTTCAGAATAGGCCCTATGTTCCTACAAAGCTTGCACCAACTACAGATGACCCAAACAGAGTACAGATCAAGGTCAAAGGAGAATAGAAAAAGACCGAGAAGAGAGTTGTCCACCTTGATAAAAAGGCCAAGAACATCTTATTTCAATCATTAGAAGATGATCTATTTGAAAACGTGGTCAACTGCAAAACAACAAAGGAGGTTTGGGAAGCACTACTCATTATGCATGAAGGAACAGAAGAAGTCCGAGAAAACAAACAATCTCTCCTGACTCAACAATATGAGATGTTTGCTCACGTTCAAAGAGAGAACATCACTGCCACATACGAGAGATTCAATATTCTACTCAACTCTCTACGAGCCTATGGAAAAATATATCCAAACAAAGATCTGATCATAAAGTTCATGAGAGCTTTACCAAGCAAGTGGGATGCCAAAACCACTGCCATACGAGAATCAAAGAATCTACACGAAATGACTGAGTTATATGGCAACCTCCTCACGTACGAACTGGAGCTAACACAACGAGCAGAAACGTTGTCTGAAGGAAGAAAGAAGGATAAAGGTGTTGCTCTCAAAGTAACCGAAAAACACCTCCAAAGTCAACACTGAAGTTGATTCTGACTACGATAAAGATGATCATGAGGACTTTGCAATGCTGATTAAAAGACTAAGAAGATTCATACGGCAAGGAAAAACTAGAAAGCTAAAGAAAGTTAGCAACTACAACAGCCAGGAGCAAATGAATGACCTATGCTACAACTGTAAGAAACCTGGTCACTTCATTACCAACTGCAAAAAACCTCTCAAAGAAGAACTCAAGAAGAAATCACATGCAAGGAAGGAATACAAAGGCAACAAAAGGCCAGCAAAGAAAGACAAAGGCCTTGTAGCTGGAGGATCGTGGAGTGACTCTGATAATGACTCAACTCCAGAATCTGGAGACGATGAAGATCCTCAAATGGCTAATCTCTGCTTGATGGCAAAAAATGCAAGGGACAAATAGAACTCCAACATACATGAAGTATTGATGAGGTATTTGACTTCAACTCTCCTGATGTAGATATTGATGACCTTAGAACTGCATTACATGACATATCATCTGATCTGTACCAATATATGAAGTGGTTTAAGGTTCTGTCTAAATACTATTTGTTGATCGATTTCGCAATCAATGAATACGTGCAAGTATACACGGTCAACAAGTAATAAAGTGATAAGAAAAGTATCGTTCCCACGAGGAATTATTTAATAAAAATCACCAATTACTAACTTTTAACCAAATCAATTTTATTTAAACAATAGCAAATTGTGAATTTTCTAATTAAGAAAACTAAATTAACCAATTAAAACTATGTTACTTTATAAATGAATTCAAATAAATAAAGATTAAGACTTCAATATCCCCAATTATGAATTATAAATCAATTATCCCAATTATTATGTCTACTGAATTGTTAACAGGAATTCTCAAATGCCAAAAGTCCTTTTCCAAGTGATCAATTGCCTTCTATTTAATCCAGATTAATCTTGCTATATTCCTATGCAAAACAATTGAATTAAACTCTTTCCAATCCCAATTCCTTATGTGTTACATGCGGTGAATAGATATTTCCATTCAATTCACAAACCTAATTATTCACTGTACAAATAACTAAGTCGCATGATATCATGCCCAGTTCTAACCCTAGAATTCCTCTTCCAATTCCTTCTAGAGTAACAAAGTAATTACTGATCAAATAATTAAGCAATAAGCACAAGACAAGATAAACAACTCACTTTAACATAAATAATTGGAATATAATGAATAACTAATTCATAGCCATAAAAAGTTCAATTGAAATCTTAATAAAAAAAGTTAGTTCATAATTAATGAATGGAAGCCAAGAATCCACAACTGAATAGACATTAAAAGATAAAATTAAAATGAGAGAAGAGAATAGAATCTGTTGTCAGCAAATCTGATGCTCCCCTCTTGCTCTTGCTCTTGATCTTGATCTTCAATGGTCTCCAAGTTGCTTCAATCTCCAAAACTAATAAGAACTAGGGTTATGTTCTAATCTAATAGAGTGTATCTCTAATCTAAGCTATGTAATCTCCAAGCTAAGCTATGTAATCTCCCTTATTTTATGCCTTACATCATGTATTTATAGGTTACAAGTCTAACTTTGAGTTTAGGAACAATCCCAATCCAATTTGGAGTAAAAAAGGTGTCAAAATTCGCCCAAAACGCGTCCAGGCCCGCACCAGACCCTTCCCCAGCGCCCCAGCGCTGGGCACGGCGCTGGCATTCTGCCCCCCAGCGCCCCGGCGCTGGTATCAAGCCTAAAACGAGCGCTCCGACGCTGCCACAAAGTCTAACATTTACTGCTCTGACGTCCTTTGGGAAAACGGCCATAACTTCTTCGTCCGAACTCCGATTTAGATGATTCAAGATGTTCTGGAAAGAGGAGAAGTATATCTACAACTTTCATTCTTGAAGTTTTTCGAAATAATGTCCGGAGCTATAGTCAAATTGGCTCTGAAGTGACTGCTGTGTAAATAGCAAGCCGAAAACGCGAATCTAGCCACCCCGAACGTCGATCCATGCAACTTTTGTCCCAAATCCTACAAAACAATATAAAACATGCATGAATAGACACAAACACATAAAAACATCCTAAATGACTTGAGAACAACAATAAATTAAGCCCGAATGTATCCAATTCATGTGTATAAAACTCACTCATCACTATTCATTTCTTCAAAAAGAGAAAGAAAAAGTTCAAGAGGAACTGGAAACAGCCCTTCTCAGTACTGATTCTCTCTCCAAGTTTGAAGCTGAAAATAAGTTCTTGAGACATGCAAATGAGCTCAGTGCATAAAGAGAGTCTAGTCTAACGTCTAAGATTGAGGATCTAGAAAAGACAGTCTCTACATGGAATAAATCCTCTTCATTCATGAACTCCTTAATCTCTAACCAGAGAAGTGTCTCTGATAGAATAGGGTTAGGCTTTGGGGAATCTACCTCAAAGTCATGTGTGGAAAAACAAAGGAAACTAGCACTGGTAATGCTTCATGTTTCTGTAGAGGCATTATATTTGTGAAATCCTCACAGAAGGATGAGCCTGCCAAACCTTGCCCAACTAATTCAATTCATATTTCCAGGAGTAAGGGATCTCATGCTGGACTAAGTTTCAGAAAAGAGAAGAGTAATCTAGCTACTACTCATCTACCTCGAAGGATTGTAGAGAACTAACCAGGAAGATACAATAGAAGTAAGATACACTCCTCACAAATAATGAAACAAGAGAACACATGGAAAAGGGAATATCAGCCTAGCAGGAGGATGACCAATAACCCACAAAAGTCTAAATGGAGGAAGAACTTTCACACACACACAAACATGCATCATATCAAATGTTTTGTGTGCTATAGATTTGGCCACAAGGCCGCAAAATGTCATTATAATTCCATGCATATGAGACCCAAAATCAAGCAGATTTGGGTCCCCAAGGGTACTAACATAGTAGGACCCATGCAAGTATGGGTACCAAAATGAAGGTTTAATGTTACCTCAGGAAAAGAGCTCCACAAACTCAACCTAGTATCTGGATAGTGGATGTTCAAGACACGTTACTGGGAACAAAGCCTTTCTGTTTAGCTATATAGAGAAGGAGGGTCCCTCGGTCGTCTTTGGCGATAATGGCTTTGGCAAGACAAGAGGCTATGGCTCAGCTGGAAATGGTGCGATATCCTTCAGCAAAGTGGCCTATGTGGAAGGACTACAACACAATCTTTTAAGCATTAGCCAACTCTGCGACAAGAGTCATCAAGTAACATTTTTCAACAATCAATGTCATGTCCGAGACCTGAAGACATCTGTAGTGAAGCTAACCAGAACAAGAGAAGGAAATTTCTACACAGTAAATCTTGGAAAACTGAGCTCAGACGAGACAATATGCTTTTTGGCTAAAGCATCTGAAGAAACAAGCTGGCTATGACATCGAAGACTGTCTCATCTCAACTTCAAAAGCATGTCCAAATTAGCTTCAAAAGATCTAGTTGCAGGCCTACCCAAGTTCAACTTCATTAAAGAAAGGCCATGCAATGCCTGTCAATTTGGAAAACAGACCAGAAGCACTTTTAAGAGCAAAACTGTCAATTCAATTGACAAGCCTTTACAGCTACTACACATGGATCTTTTTGGGCCAATTCCAACAACGAGCCTTGGAGGAAAGAGATACTCTCTGGTCGTAGTCGATGACTTCGCCAGATTTACATGGGTGTTCTTTCTAACCTCAAAAGATGAGACAAGTTCCCAGCTGATCAAAATGTTCAAGCTTGTGATGAACGAGAAAGGAGAGAAAATTAAGGCTATAAGGAGTGATCATGGTAGAGAATTCGACTTCTCAGAAATGGACCAATTCTGCACAGACAATGGCATTAGTCACAACTTCTCAGCTCCATGAACTCCTCAATAAAATGGAGTTGGTGAGAGAAAGAACATGACATTAATAGAGGCTGGAAGGACTCTACTAGCAGCAGCTCATCTGCCTGAGTACTTCTGGGCAAAAGCGGTCAACACTGCTTGTTATACTCAGAACAGATCACTCATACACTCTAAGATTAAAAAGACTCCCTATGAACTATGGAAATAAAGAAAACCTAGTGTCAGCTACTTTCATGTCTTCGGTTGTGCATGCTACATTCTTAACAATGGAAAGCAATATTTGATAAAGTTTCAACCAAAATCAGATGAAGGAATATTTCTTGGATATGCCATAGACAGCAAGGCCTACAGAGTGTTCAATAAGAAAACACTGAGTGTTGAAGTCTCGATTCACATCATCTTTGATAAAACAGACTCAGACAAAACAATGCCTCAAGATACTGCGACTAACAGTTCAGACACTACGAATGAGGTCTTCGAGATCAACACTATGATCGTAATACCAGACAGTGAAATCGTTGAGCAAGAGAATAAGATCGTAGAGAGGCCTATGCCAGACAACAAACCTCCACATCAAGAAGAAGAAATAGATCTTGAAGATCTAAGTTAAGAAGGAATAAGAACTGATGTCCCAATAGGAAGCAGATGGGCAAGAGCTCACACTCAAGATCTAATCATTGGAGATCTGAATGCAAGAATCAAAACAAGAGCTGCTACTCAAAATGAATGCTTCTATCTAAGCTTCTTATCTTAAATAGAACCGAAGAAGATAGAGGATGCTATGGGAGATTCCAACTGGATAGAGGCCATGCAAAAAGAACTCAGTATAGCAAGAACTCAGTACCAGTGGCACTTGTCAACTACTAGGTAACAGACTTGTATCCTGGTTTAGCAAGAAGCAAAACTCAGTATCTACCTCAACTGCATAAGTTGAATACATTGCTGCTGGTAGTTGCTGTGCTCAGATCTTATGGATGAAAAATCAGCTAGCAGATTATGGGTTTGAATTCAAATCTATACCTATTCACTGTGATAACACAAGTGCAATTGCTATAACTCATAATCCTGTCATGTATTCTAGGACTAAGCATATAGAAATAAGGTATCACTTCATTAGGGATTATGTGCAAAATGGAACTATATCTTTACAATATATCCCTACTGAAAATCAACTTGCTGATGTCTTTACAAAGCCCCTATATGAATCTAGATTTAACAAGTTAATAAGTGAGCTAGGCATGCTTAACTTACAACCATGAAAAATATGCTCTAGTATGTGCTAACCATATAGGTTTAAAGGCTATGTTTGAAATCATAGATATGATCAAAGAAAGACCACGATCGTAGAACCAAAGTGTCATCGCAGTGAAGACTCAACGATCGCGGTGCAGACTCAACGATAGTAGAGTAACATCAAAACCAAAGGAACTCCCTATGATGATCAAGTCTCAAACAAGGCAATCTCTCTGATAAGTACCTCAGGGACAAACCTAACCCTTGATTCATTAAATGAGGTTGGCCCTTCCTGAGCTACCTTAAACCAAGAAGAATGCTAAGTCGAAAGTTCATCATGAGGACTTGGTTAAGACTCTACGATTGCTAATCAGACTCGACAATAGCAGATCAGACTCTAAAATTATTGCTCAGACACGACGACTGCTGAACAGACTCAATGATGGTAGAACAGACTTGACGATTTCAAGGATCATCTCAACGATCGTAGTCCTCGTGAAGAATTCGTTAGCTCAAAAGAAGTTGAGGGCAATTCAGTACAATCCTTCTCTGTTAAATTCGTAGAGCCAAGCAAAATTTGACACCTGTCCCACTAAGCAAAATGGAGAGATGGAAGTTACAAGTACAAATTAAAATCATCTTTTTGAAATCTAAAGTTCAAAAGATCATCTCTCTCTTTCTCTCTCAAGCAGAAACCCTAAATTAATAGAAAGCTTAGTAAATCACACTTCCTGCAAGAAAATCAATGGCGACTTCCAGTGTTATCTTCGGCTACAGACTCTGCTTTGACGAGTTCAAAATAGCTGAACCCCAATTTCACAAGACTTTGCCACTACTAAAGAAGGCAGGTCTTGAAGAAGTGTGACACCCCCAAATCCAGGTACTTCATTCCCACAGGATTTGGTGCTCACTTATCAAAACTATTACATCTAACTACCCATCAATAAAGGATAAAGACATAATTTAAATAATCTTAAACAATAATCATTCCCATTAAAGGGTTGCATCATTATCTCAAATTAAATCCCAGGTAATCTTACCTTCAAATTATTACATAAATTTGCAGAATACATCACATACTAAAACAAGTCTTTAACATAATTTATTAAAATAAAATTCTCAAAAGTCTTCATCATTTGGACATCTTGCCCTTGCCTTTTCTAGTCGACGACTCATCAACTTTCTCCACTTTAGCTGCAGTGTTAATTGCAAGAGTGAGCAAACAAATGCTCACTAATATAGAACGTAGCAATGATAATAACATGAGAGTGAACAACGAAAGCTAAACAATAAGGAACTTGTTCTACAAATCAAAATAGAAAACAAGTTTGAACTTTATTTATTTGAGGGTCTTAAGACCATGAACTATGTCCCCGGTACTTAAGTATTATTACCCAACCTTAACAATCATTTAGACTATATGGACCCTTCTTAACTTACTTAGGGGGATCAGCCCTTTGTACCATGTATTGTGCACAAACATCTAAATGTTACACGTACAAAATCCCCTATGTTAGGGTTGTTCGTCTCAGTTTGAATTTAGAATTTCCGCACTAAAGAAAGTTTAGTTTGGAACTAGCTTATCAGTGTTTCTAGAATTTTAGAACACTATTCGAATATAGATTAATTCAATCAATAAAGGTTTGCTTACTACTTGAAGGTTTAATACAACGATAAAGCTTTGAACAAGGTTATCAAAGTCAAAGATTGAATAACAATAATATATAATTGAGTAAACATGATATACATGCAAAGCGCTATAGAAGAGTTAAAACAATCTCCCTTGAATCAATGTATTAGAACAATATATGCTTTGAATAATAATTAGGAAACTAAATCTCGCTGGGTGTAACGAATTAGGTTACATAAGCTTGTACAAACATACGCAAGATAGGTTAAGCTTGCTCAACTTCATAAAGAATGTTAGGAACTTGCACAATAATAATTTAGGAATGGGAACTTGCATTCAATACGAAAAGAATGAAGTTCGAAAGCTTTGCTCAATGTAAAGAATTAAGGTTTAAGAACTTGCTCAGTAATAACAAGATAGAGTTAGAAAACTTGCTCAATCGTAAGGAGATAAGGTTTAGAAACTTGCCTTGATTGTAAGCTACACAAATGAAAAATAGTCTCCAATTACCCTACATACATTATTGAAATCACAACAATAATTAATTGTATGAATATTAGCTTTTAGGGTTTAAACTATTATTCAGGTCATAACCCTAACCTACCACCTAACCACGTTGGTTAACACCTTAACAATTTTAAAATCACACTATGAATCTTATCATTTACATTTAACTTTTGAAAACATCCCATTTGGTTCATTACATAACTTATTTAAATAATCACTTAAATTCTTTTACACTTTATATAACAACGCATGCCAATATGTTATTGTAGTTTATATTATACCTCGACATCATTAACATGCATGCTAAACTAATATAAGTCCATTACACATGATCTGCAAATAAGCAGACTTCACTGTCTCAGACTAGGGTATGGCGCAGCTGCGCCATACTTAAGCTTGGGACCGGCGCAGCTGCGCCATTTTTGGTCTTGGCACCAGCGCAGCTGCGCTAGTGCTCAACTGTAGAAACCCAGCAGCGCAGCTACGCCGTTTCTGACTTTGGTGACGGCGCAGCTGTGCCACACACTAGACAAAAATAGAAATACAGCAACAGAGTTCCGTTTTAGCCCAACTAACACAAATTTCTCCATCAAAACAGTGAAATTAGCACAACCAATTGATATAAAACTAACACATACATGTTTCTTCACATATTCATCGACTTAGAACAGCTAAACATCAAATTAAACTATTTTAATTCCTTAAATTTCATGTTTTCTCATGAAAACTCCATTTTTGACACCTTTAGCGAATTTGATCACAACGAATTTGTTCCTCAATCAATTGACATAATTTAAACTGCGTTGTTTTCGTTTCTCAATATATTTTCATAACCCATCAACAAATTATAGATTACATCATATATTGAACAAGAAATTTGGTACTTTCTATGGCCATATTATAAGAACACAAACACTGTGATTTTCCTTTTCTTCCTCAACCCAATTTTTCATGAATTTGATATCAAAAACATGTATACATGATAATCAACAGAGTTTGTAAACCTATAAGTGCACATATATAAACCATCATTTACGTAACTTAATAATTCACAAAAATTCCCACAGAGAACTCAAAGCACAAAATATTAGAATTACAATATACCTTAATCCTTGTTTATGAAAGCAATTGATAACAATCCTTTTCCAAAACCCTTCTCCTCCAAGCCAATATTACCGAGTTCTCTTCCTTCAAGCTCTCTCTCTCAACATTCTGTGATATCTAGCTAGGCCTTAAAGAAAAATAGAATGCGTTGAAATATACTAACTCTCACCTCCAACGTCAGGTAAAAAATCCAATAGGTAGCGTCAGTTGAAAAAAACCAAGGGCCACAAGGCCCTGTTTTGGCTAACCGAAATTCCCCCAAATCAAATTATTATTATTATATTATTTATATTATATAGTTACTTTGTGTCACACTCTAATTAATTTAAATAACTTAGTTTAGTTAATTTAAATAACTTATATAATAATAATAAAAATCTCATTATCATTATACTTAAAATTAATAAAGAATTATATATCTAATTAAATTAGAAACATCACTTTATTTAATTTATTTATTTCCTTTAAATTAAACAATTTATTTAATTTAATTATTTTCTTACATATTAAGCAATTGATTTAGTTTAATTATTTCCTTAAATTAAATCCTTCAGATAAAATTATCAATACTCAATTTGTTTAACATTAATCAATTTAATTACTAAATTAATTCATGATAATTACTCAAATATTTATTTTCCTCAATAAATAAATTAGTTTAAATATCTATTTAATTCCATAAATATTTAAATTAAATTACAAATTTCTCGATCGTTACAAGAAGCCTTGGGTACAGACACATTGATATACTCGAAGCTGGTAAAAGAATTCTACAATAATGGGGTATTTGAAAACAACACCATCACTGCGAAAGTCAGGAACGTCGAAATCAGACTAAAGGCTGAGGACATCAATCTAGCCCTAGGTCTCAAATCTGAAGGGTAATCATCCATAGATGGCATAGACTTCCATAAGGGTCTTAAAAAGATGCACCACAAGAAATCACCCTCTGTCAAAGGATACAAGAAGAAGGAGTTTCCACAGAGGTACGAATTTCTAGCTGATATTGTTGGAAAATGCATATGTCGCAAGAGTTCTGGTCATGACTCCATGAATGAGGTACAACTCAAACTCATGACTGCCATATGTTATGGAATACAACTTAACTATGGGGTTCTATTGCTTTAATGGATTGGGAAGTGGTTAATTAGCTTAAAGAAGACAAAGAGGATGATGAAGGAGAAGCTATCAATCCAAATCGTCGAATGACCCAACAACTGTTCGAGAATTGGAAAAGGAATCTAGCTGAAAACGTGCGAATGATGTCTAAATCCAGTGGTAGAACTGGTGAAATAAAGGGATCAAGAATGCCAAAAAATATTTCTGTTGTCAAAGAAACTAAGGAAGAAGAAGAAGAAGCTAACAAAGAAGAACCCATTGCTTTAATCAAAAAAAGCAAATGGAAAAGGAAGCTGAAATGCCAGAACTATAGAAGAACCCCAGGGATCCACTACCGATAAGCTTGTAAAGTCCTCAGACATTGAGACTCTAAGGATCCTAAGAAGGAAGGAACATCAGGCTGAGGCAGAAGAAGATAGAGCAACTATATCTCAGCTGTTGAAGAAGAATAAAATCAGCCACAAGACCAAAAGGCCATCAATCTCTTCGATCATAGAGTCTCTGCCGATCGTAGAGACCAGACCAAACAAGGAAGTAGTTGTAACAAACATTTTGGCTGATCAGAAGGATAAAACTGAAGAGAGTCCTAAGGCTATGGCTCAGCCTAAAAAGCCAAGAAGGAAACTGGTCAAGAAATATATTCTTGTAAATGAGAAAGCACTAAAGAGGGAAGACAAAGAATTGACTGCTGAAAAGGAACCAGCAAATGAAAGCCAAATAGTCAAAGCTTCAAACTAAGGGGGAGACACCTGAAGATCTGATTGATAGAGGATACACCTACTGAGGGGGAGATGGCTGAAACTCCCATCATAGGAACTGCCCTAGTTGAGGGGAGCTATTGATAATACAAGAAGATGATCACGGTGAGGGGGAGGCTTATGACATCTCTATGACAAAAGAAGAGATTCCGGGAAGAAATGAAGAAGAACCAACGCAAGAACATCATGAGGCCATTGAGATAACGGAATCCTCCAACGAAAGTAGAAAATAAGGTGAAGGTGATGAGGTAGAGATTATAGCTATGGGCATTGATGGGCACAGAAGAGCAAACTATGAACAACTATTTGCATATCTACCTATGATGCCTTTCCATCAAGCTCAAATTCTAAACTCTTGGAGTCACATGTTTTGGAGCTTCAAAGAGTATCCGACCATCTCAGTGCTAGCTAATGGATTCCCAGGGAGATTCAATTTTGCCAAGAAGCTTCTCAACAACAATTCTTCCTCAAAGAACAAACTTGATGTACTATTTATCCCAACTCTTTTTAGAGTTAATCACTTGCCATTATCCTCATTTAATCAATTTTATGAATTCCCACGATGGTTGGAAGTCATTCTTTATCCACTAAATCAATTTCTAGTTGCAAAATCCCAAAATTCTGTAACTGAGAAACCAAATGCGACCAACTTCATAATGCTCCCACATCCCATCATCTATACGATCACTAACTCTAACCCCATTGTAGAGTCTACACCTCAAATCGTAGAGTTACCAAACTTCAATATCCTAACCCAGACCCCTACATCAGATATTCCTTCCTCATCCCCCTAAATCAGATATTCCTTCCTCATCCAGCAATGAATACTTCAATCTTGATCTTGCCCTCAACTCCTTATAAGATCAATTCAAAGGCACATCAACTCCCTCCTCAAAATTTCCCAAATTGGATGAAATTCTTTCAGAATTGTCGACAAAGGCTGATCTGTCAGCAATGTCTGTGAAAGTGGTCAAAGAACTCGATGAGAGCCTTGAGGATCACACTGAACTTATTCAGATGAGATTAACATCAATGATCAATGCTGTAAATAATCTTCTAAGCTCCCTAAGCTCTGAGCTCTCTAAAACGCTTAAGGAGATCATCAAAGAAATGCTTCAAAGCATAAAAGACAGAGATGACATCCACTTTCTCGCAGCTAAAAGACATAGGGATGCTGTCTTGATCTTATAGAAAACTCAAGAATCTCAGAACAATCTAATGATACAGAGCATCAAAAGTCTTCAAACTGCAGTCAAAGAATTTTAAGACTTCTCCATGGGTCAAATGCAGCAGACTGAAACTGTTCTCAACATTCTTCAATGACGTGAAACTCGTTATGATGCCTTGATCCAAGAAAATCATGAGGACATTGCTCAAACTCAGAGTAAACTCAACGAGCTTATCCAAGGAGTCACTCGCCTCTTCGAAGACATTCGAACCCTTAATGCTGACATAAAGGGGGAGAATAAAGGAAAAGGAGATCAGGAGGTCAGGGAAGCAAGGGCAGAGGCAGAGTATAATTCCAAACTCAAGCCTCGAGGAACCCACCTACAAGGAAAATCACTCAACAGACTCTACGATCCAGCCATCAGGCTCAACGAGCTAATCAACAGGAAGTTTTAATGGCTAACCATTAAGGAGTCTAGGGCCAACTACCAACTCTCATGAGGTGACAACAACAGGCCTAAGAATGCCAATTGGAGATCCTGCATTCATGAATAGGCATGATCACAATCCTAGACTAAGCCCAAGTGAGCTGGAAGATTTGGCCAGAAGAGATGAAGTAAACAGAAAGAGGAGAGCTGAGGAATATGCAAATCCTCCAAGAAGCAAAAGGCCGAAGAAATAGAGATAAGTTGAAACTTAAACTCTTATTGATGTAAAGCTTATCTGTAATATCTACTCTTCAGACATCAATAAATTCATGCTTATTCTCTAGAAATTTTAGCTACTCACTGAAATATTAAGTCACGTTTACTTTACTGAAAATGCATCTAGATATTGATAATCATGACAATAAATCTCCTTGGTTATGTCAACATCAAATAGGGGGAGATTGTTGGAAGAATGCATATCTTGATTTGATGTTTAAAGTAAATGATCATGATTATATCTAAAGTCCTTAAAAGAATATATGTACATGGACTTAGTGATAGATCAAATTTGTTAGGTTGATCTTAGATTTTAAGTGTACATCATTCTATAAACAAATGTATAGATAAAGAGATCAAAGATGTTAGGTTGATCTATTGTGAAACGTATAGATAGGCTTTAATGGGAATCGTAGTCTATCAAGCTGATCAACAGATTGCAGAAGCCAATGCAAGATCGTAGAGCTTAGAATATCGTAGTGTATTTGCCTTGAAGGATCTCTTCAAAAATCGTAGAGTGGTCCAGACGTTTGCCGAAGCTAACTCAGATATCATAGTGTGCTCTCGAAAACGTTGAGTCTGCAAGACGAGCAAATGATGATCGTCGTGTGAAAAGATCGTAGTGTGCAAATCCTTGCAAGAAATTGTAGTGTTCTCTTAAGAGCAAACACCAATATGACAAGACACTGCGATATGGGTAGTAGAGTGTCATCTACCTTGTGTCAGAAGCATCAAGCCCTACCTTTTGTTTGAAGACAAATTCCAACAAATGTGGAATGGGTTTTGAACGTTGAAGCACTCACCTGTTCCAACGGTACAAAAGATATCCTTAGAATTGATCAAAAGGAACGTATTTAAGAAGCTAAGAAAAGGACCATTGGGCAGAGGAAAACACCTTTTCAAGTGTTAGGTGAGAAAGCAGTCTGATGTGTCAGTGGGCCAGATTGAAATTCAGAAGATGTGCAGAGAAGTCTCCATCAAAAATTCAGAAATATTAAACGCATTTAATGCTTCATCAAAAGGCTTCAACGGATAGATTTCAAGATCACATATATACAAAACACAGACAGATGAAAGAAGCAAACAAGTATTGAACAAAAACATGTAAGAACACTTAACGCTCAACTCTACGATCCGAGAAAGATAGAAAGCTTGCTCAGCTACTCAGTTCTTTCAAATAAGTGCTTAATAGCAAATGAGTAGCACCAATCACGATCTCAACAACAACCAACCAACTAAAGTGAGAAGTTCCATGTCTGAAGGACTTGAAGAGTTCTAAGTGAACTATAAAGAACCAAGTCTGCTGGACTTGAAGAGTTCAAGAGTGAACTAAGAATTGCCTAGACTGGTGGTCTAGAAGGAATCTGTGAGATTCAAGAAGTGTAACAGACATCCTTAGTGGATTTCCTACTCAAGGAGTAGAAGAGTGGATTAGGAGCTTTTAGTGCTCTGAACCACTTAAAACTACTATGTCCATTATAACTGCTATAACTGCTATAACTGTCATAACTGCCTCACTCTCATTAATTTAAGATATCTCAAAGAAGGTTTATCGTATACTCATTCCACTGTGCATTAATCACAATCATACTAACGAGTTTAAAAGAAAAGTTTTTAATTATTTATTCAACCCCCCTTCTAGATATCTATTGTGCCTCCAAAACTAACAAAAGCTTCCCCCCCCACAAATTTTGGGGTGCTCCAGAACTAGTTAACATAGCATTCAACATTTCTTTCAATGTTCAGTTCTTGCGTTCAGTAATACCATTAGATTGAGGTGAATAAGGAGCAGTAGTTTGGTGAATGATACCATGAGTAGAGCATAACTCTTCAAATGGTGATTCATATTCACCACCTCTATCGCTTCTTATAGCTTTAATCTTTTTGTTAAGTTGATTCTCAACTTCATTTTTATAATGTTTGAAACATTTCTATAGCCTCATCTTTGCTTTTTCAACAAATATACATAACAATATCTTGTGCAATCATCAATAAAAGTAATGAAATATTTTTTCCCACCTCTTGTTTGCACAAACCTTTAAATCACATATATCAGTGTGAATTAAATCTAAAGGTTCTGTTTTCCTTTCAACAGAATGAAAAGGTAATCTTGTCATTTTAGATTCCACATAAATTTCACATTTATGTTTTTGATTAATATCAAATTTAGGTAAGAATTCTAAATTAATTAATCTACGCATTGTATTATAATAACATGTCCTAATCTAGCATGCCATATATTTGAAGATTCTAACAAGTAAGCAGAAGAATTAATTTTATTATTATCAATAGACTTTGGTACAACAGTCATTACATTCATCTTAAAGAGCCCATCAGACATATAGCCCTTTCCCACAAACATATCATTTTTGGTAAGTACAAATTTATCAGACATAAACACCAACTTGAAGCCATTCTTGCTAAATAGTGAACCAAAAACTAGATTTTTACGGATATCCGACACATGAAGCACTTCGTTGAGAGTCAGTTCTTTGCCATATGTCATTTTCAGCACAATCTTTCCACGTCCTTGAACCTTTGAACTTGAGGAGTTTCCCATGAAGAGTTGCTAGTCATTTTCTACTAGTTTGTAGGTAGAGAAACATCCATTTGTTGGAGAAATGTGGCGAGTAGCGCTAGTGTCCACCTGCCATTCTTTGTTCTTCTTGAAGTTCTTTGGCTTGTGACATTCATTTGATTTATGTCCTTGAATGCCACAGTTGAAGCACATGCCTTTGAATTTTTTCTTGGCTTTGAAAGTATCTTTGCATTCGCCCTTCCTTTTGTTGTTATTAGTTTGGCCTTTGTTCTACCACATTAGCCTTTGCTTCAATGAAAATTTTCCCATTCTTCTTCTCCGATCCTCGATTGTCCTCTTCAATCCTAAGTCGCACAATTGGTTCTTCGAGATTCATCTCTTTGCGTTTATGCTTAAGATAATTTTTGAAGTCTTTCCATGATGGTGGAAGTTTCTCAATCATTACAACAACTTGGAATGAGTAACTTAGTGACATTCCTTCAGAATGAATGTCATATAGGATTACTTGTAATTCTTAACTTGGGTGATGACTGCTTTTGTAAGAACTGAGAATTTTAGGAATAAATAATTTTTTCAATATAATAAAAAATGAGTGTCGACGTCAGGATTTTTATTTGTCCCTTTTCAGTTACTTGTTCTTTGGTGTTCTCATGTTATGTGAGATTTGTTTGAAAAAAACAAGTGAAAAAGGTCCGACATGTGTAATGTCGACGATTTGATTGTAAGAGTCGCTAGTTGGTGTTTTTAACTGGTTGCACCAACGCAACCGAGAAAAGGTTTGCACATTGACCCAGTGATGTAACACTGCAAAACGGGTCTGTGAAACTGAGATTCATTTGGGTTCGGGGTCTTGATTATGCGGAGAGAAGGTGTTAGGCACCCCTCGACATCCGTGTTACCACTGTAACCGCCACTTTTCAAGAAACTGTTATATAAATGTGTGTGTGTGTGTGGATCAATGTGTAATTTATTTGGAAATAGTACGAGGCCTCGTTCGCACCTATATACAAAGGTTTTGAATTTGTAGAAAAATTTAGTTTTAAACAGGATATAGCAATGAAGTTTTGTAAAAGAGGTTTTTCAAACCTTGTGCTCAATAATAATTGAGACCTTTTCATACTTCCATTTTATTATTAAATATTCGGCTTGTTTGCTTTTATTTTCGAGATGCGAGGCATCTTCGAGAAAATAATATACTGCAGTGCCGAACTCCACATGGGCATGATAGCCATCTAAGAAAATTCAAACACCGTAAATAATGTACAAGCTGCTTACAACCGAAAATGTCCATCACAGGAACCTAATCTAGATTCAATAGACTGAATCTATGATCACATAATTCCTAGGCTCACACGATGCCGCAGTTTATATGAAATACAATAGGCAATTATATATATAAAAACTGTAAATATATATATACAGACATGATCAACCACCACGAAGCACCTCCACGGAGGATCAGAAATGTAAATATATAAAAGTGGTAAGTAAATATATATATATATATATATATATATATATATATATATATATATATATATATATATATATATATATATATATATATAGGGAGCGGATCAGGTGCAGGATCCCGCACCTTATTAAAATACGGACCTTTTTTTTTTTTTTGCTTTTTTTTAAAACAACTAAAAAAAATAAATAAAAAATTATGGAATTGAAATTTTTTCATAATACAGTGTTTTGGGTGTGATTTAGGTACGTATAACAAAAAGTGGTGGGTACAGTCTGTGCAGACTGTACCACCACTTTTTGGTATAGGTATTCAAATCACGTCCAAAATATTGTATTATGGAAAAATTTCAGTTCCATAATTTTTTATTTATTTTTTTTAGTTGTTCTACAAAAAAAAAATAATAATAAAAAAAAATGGGATCCGTATTTTAACAAGGTGCGGGATCCCGCACCTGATCTATGTCCTATATATATATATATGGAAATGATCAACCACCACGAAGCACCTCCACGGGGGATCAGAAAAGTAAATAAAGTTGTAAAAGACGATCAACCGCCACGAAGTAAACTCCAGGCGAGACTAAATGTAAAGAAAGCAGTAAAGAAGATCAACCACCATGAAGTAAACTCTAGGCGGAACTAAATGTAAATAAAGCAATAAAATGCCTCGAAGTAAACTCTAGGTCTGACAGAAATGTAAATATATATATATATATATATATATATATATATATATATATATATATATATATATATATATATATATATATATATAAACGGTAAACGCACAGGATGTTTCTCAATCCCGGCTCGGTTTATCATTTCAGCGATTTGTCGCTATATATATATATATATATACTTATATATATAAGCAGTAAACGCTCCAGATATAAAAGCCAGGCTCATCAGACATAGTCTGTCAACAGTTTATATATATAAGTATATATATATATATATATATATATATATATATATATATATATATATATATATATATATATATATATATATATAAGCAAGTAAACGCTCTAGACATAATTCTAGGCTCAATTGAGGCATAACTCGATAATGTTAGTCTATATATAAATATATACATATATAAGTATATATATACAGACAAAAATGAAAACCACGGACCGAAGTCCGGGCATACACATACAACACGACTCTCAATGTGAAGAATAATGTGCACAAAGATGAAGAGAAAGACTTTATAGAGTGTGAGAAGGCTTACAGTGGGCTGCAAAGGCAGGCTTCTATGACTCTATATGGATAAACACTCAGCTCCCGCCGTTAAAATATAGCTATATGTGAGCTAACATGTGTTTAAAATGAGAAAGCACTCAATATGGGGTGTGTATAGAGCAAATTAGACAGGGCTTTCTCGCCTATTTTTTCCCTTAAATGGCCACCCCAAGCCCTCTATTTATAGAGGGGGGGAGCTGCAGGTGTACCCGCAGCAGCCGTAGATGCACCTGCGGCAGCCGCAAATGCACCTGCGACAGCCGCAAATGCACCTGCGACAGCCCCGGGCTCTGCGACTCCCGTCGTCTCGAAGTACGTGCACTCGTGCACTGTGATGTCCGCTTGAACTTGCAGAACTTCAATTCGAGCATCCAAACGAGGTGTACAAGACCATCTTCGGAATGCTTTTGTCGAGAGTTACGCAATGACATGGTATTAGTGGTTGTACGAAGTCAGGAAGAGGGGACCATGCCATGGTCTTCAAGCTTCAAATTCTATTCGATGTGCTTCCACGCGTAATAGTCACTCGGGATTGGAACTCCTTGGATCTTGTGGGACATTGTTGTGTAGAAATATATGTATGAAATGTTGAGATGGCGCGCTAGGGTTGAGGTGGCAAGATGACAATTTGACTCCTCACCGGGGTTATCTCCGGTTTGAGATTATAGCAGACGTTGCTCAAGGTTACATCTGAGATTGGACTGCTGTAAGTGTTTGAATTCCGCAAGGTCATCTGTAAGTGTGCCTGTCTTCCCGGTGTTATCTCCGGGTCTTTGGAATGAGTACCTCGGCAGGAGGTCTTAGATTAAAGCCGATTGCATGCATTTGAAACAAGCATTTTTGAGTTATCTCCGGAACTACAACAACATTCCTTGGGATTATCTCCAAGGAAAAAACTCGGGGTTATCTCTGAGGTTGGAATTGATACTCCCGATGTGTGTTCCGGGGTTGAGACTGAACTTCCGGTAGTATCCGGAATGGATGTGATCTGTCTTCCAGGGTTATCTCCGAAAGACGAATCTACCCTCCTACACTGTTAGTAACAGGTGTGCAGAAAATTTTGAGTGTCTACAGATGCCCCTCTTTATCATATTCATGCAATGAAAGGCATGGATAGGATACATAATCCTAGACACTTGAAATGTAACAAGATAAACATGATGCTTTGTGCAGCAAAATGATACAAATGTTTGATGCATGAATGAATGATTGTCAGTTCCCTGTTAATCCTGCCGGGGATGACAATCAGTAATGTCTTGGACATGCGATCCAATTCTTCAAGGATGTTGATGTTGGGGCTATCACCAAAGTCCTGGATCCATGATACATACCTTTACTCCATAGAGGCGCCTCTCGTGTACAAGAGATCTGTGGGGATAAAGCTTTGTCTGTTTGAGGATGTGTATAATATATCCCATCATCGGTCCTCTCCGATGAGGATGGTCTTTTCTGGTTTGTGTCACCAGCATATACCATAATCCTGTTAGAGTTACTACCAATAGTATGTATTGTTAGGGTTGCCTGACCTTCGCTGATGTGTGTATCATCGAATATGTCCCTGTTGGGCAAACTGTCAAGGCTGCTTGACATTCATTGATGTGTGTATCAATGATTGCGTTGTGACCCTTACTAGGGAGTATGTCAAGGCTGCTTGACCATCATTGACATGTATATCAATGGTTGAATCGCGTTGTGATCCCCACCAGGGAAGGTTGTGGATAAGTGCACTGATGGATGAAATCATCAAATGGCCTTTGATGCTTCGATGGGTTTACTTACCATTGGTTGAAATGACGTCAAGGCTGCTTGACCTTCACTAATACGTACATCAATGGTTGAATTGCGTTGTAACCCCCGTCGGGGATACGTGGATGATTGAAAGTTTGCGTTGTGACCCCTGTCAGGGATACTTTATCAATGTCTGACTTCGGCATTGTAACCCCCACTAGGGATACGTGGATGATTGAAATTTTGTGTTGTAACCCCCACCGAGGATACTTTATCAATGTCTGACTTCAGCGTTGTAAACCCCGCCGGGGATACGTCTTTTAGGGTTACGACCCTATATTTGGCGGCATCGGATCTGTGTGAGGTATTGCCGAGTATGATTTGTAAAAGCTGAGCTCATCGGTATAGTGTACCTTGTATTCAGGCGAATACCAATGAGTGATATGCGGAGCCAGAGTTTGGCCCATGAAAACCAGGATTTCAGGCTATTCTGCTCAATCGCGTAGCATTTTTATTCCTGATTTGGCCTTTTTAGCTTGTGAGACCTCATTTGCAACTCAAATTGGATCGAGCTAGATGCGTGGTCCCCATGTTGGGGTGCCGCAGGTACACCTGCGGCCAATCGTGAGTATGAAATGGCTGAAGGTTGCTTTCATAAGTCACTTTCAAGTTGCGTCGCGAAGGAAATCTGAGAGCTCTTCTTCAGACCTGCTGAGTTCGGGTGACTTTCTGCACATTCTGCCACCATACAAGTGTTCTACACTGTCCTGGTAATGTATGTATGTATTATTTTCCATTTTCTATTCGTTGGAAAATGACTTATCACATGAAATGCAATTATACACATAGTAGTGAATATGCACGCTGATATGACTTGATAAAAAATATTCAACATAGTAAGTGTTAGTATTAAACCATGCTAAAAATAATGATGTAAAAAAATTTGACTTTTGAAACAGTCAAATTGACACCTTTTACTGTCATTTATTATCCTATTTGAGGATAAATGAGCAAAGGTAAAAAAGCAAAATAATCCTGGTAATTATACTACACTTACAGATTTTTTTACTATGATGTATTAATGCATGTAGGATGTATATGATTGTGGGTAGGTGTGCTACTGAATGGCCACCTAGTCACACCTATGTGCATGTGGATAGTCCCATTTACAAAGGGGGCTATGGCAAAAATTTTCCAAATCGTTGGCATTGAGTAGTCATGCATTTTTAACTCTACTGTAGACGTATGTTAAAATAATGCATTCATGTATGTAGTCATAAAATGCATTTTGAACAAAACTTCAGGTAAAAATTTACCACACCCTTTCTATGGTGATTTGGAGACTTGTTGTCTAGATATTATGGATCTAGATCAGCTGAGTAGTTCCCGCAGGACCACTTCTGGTGTACAGAGAAGGGATTTTGAAGTGCCTCGACCCCATTCTGTTAGACAACCTCGTCGTTTGGTGGAGGTGGTGATACGCCCTATTCGGGTTGAAGTGACAGACGTAGAGGATGAGGAGGAGGATGCACCGGTTGAGGTTTCTACTCCTGCTGCATATGTTCCCCGTAGGGATTTTCCAGGTATTCAAGTGGCGAACCCAAAGCTTTTGGGTGACTTGAGTTGACATCCTTCAGTTTACCTGCACGCAAACGAGGTATAAAGTTAGATCTTAATCTTCCTTATTTCCTATTGATGAGGAGTAAAGGATTCTAACGTTGATCTACATTTGATGTAGGTTCCCGGCTTTACACAGCCTCGAGGGAATTGGTTCAGCATCCACTCTATGTATAAGGCTTTTCATGATGGCTATAGATCGATTGTACATGGCTTGGGATTTGGGACGTTCTTTTCCATTCTTCCCCGTTTTTGTCCTTGGGGTTACCTCAGGGAATTGTCTAAGTTATGATAGATATCATATGTCCAGAGAATTATCCTTGGTTGATCTAATAGACTCCAAAGAAAAATGAGAAGATTACTATCATGTTCTTTCCAATGGTGAGTCTTCTCTTGACATATAACTATCTCCACTGTCTCCAGTTGAAAATTATATTTCAAATAAACTCCAAGATCATATAGGTAGTGCTCGTAGATATACTCAGCAAGTGGATTTGCACAACCTTGTCTTATGAGAACTCGTAGGTTATTAGACATCTTGTATGATAGTGGAAAAACACCCTTCCAAAGTTGGGTTCACGTTACCCTATTCGGTTCACCAAAGTTAAATATCAAATGACGTATACAATATGACACACTTATCTAAAGTTCTCAATAAAATTATTTCCATACTATTTAGGGAGAACCTCAATAGCTATAGACCACCGTTCTATTCCCCTGTTATCCCCGCTTGACCCGGCAACACTCTTATTACCTGAAAGGAATTGTGAAGCAAAAGGGTGAGCACAACTAGCTCAGTAAAGAATATTATGAATAAAGATAATTAAATTATCAATAGCCTTCATCAGTAATAAATCAGAGATTTAGAACATATGGTAGATGATAAAACTTTTCAACCATAGTTGCAGCGGAACGAGCAATCCATTAGAAGAGTCAAATAGACCATAAAGTCTATTATCTTCTCCATGTTAAAAGTCCACCAACAATGCTTTAAACCTGTAACATTAATCAACAGATCCTGTTCACAGTCGTGTGAATAACTCATAATCATAATTGTAGTTCTAATTTTCTCTTCTCATCCAAGACGAAGATATTTTTCATCACATGTCTTTACCTGAAACATCAAAGATCATGGTTATACCAAATCACAGTTCCTGTTCATAATCATACTAATAAGTTCATCTTTGCACTACGGGCCAAAGATATTCATTAACAGTTCATCTTTGCACTGCGTGCCAAAGATATTTCAACAACAAGTCATCTTTGCACTACGGGTCAAAGATATTCAACAACAGGTCATCTTTGCACTACGGGCCAAAGATGTTCATCAACGATTCATCTTTTCACTACAGGCCAAAGATATTCATATCTCAAAGAAATATATAATCATTTTAGAATTTATATAAACAATAATTATAACCATGTTGATTAATTCACCTTTGCACTTAAGCTAAAAATATTCAATTATAAATTCAATGGTCATGATTATACCAGTCAACAATTCATCTTTGCAATACTGGCCAAAGAGAACCTATAGTCACGATCATACCAATAATCTACCCATCTTTACACTTAAATCAAAGAGAAATTTCATCACCGGGATTATAAAAATGTTATATATGATAATAAAAAACAATACGATCAACAACTTCATTTAACTTCAAGAGTAAGATTCATAAATCAATGATTTCATAACACCTTAATCCAAATGTTATAAATCACTTAATAATCTCATAATCTAATATTATTAATACTACCATAATATTTTAATCATTTCTTAAACTTATAAACAATTTATTTTAATTGTTTACATTTTACTAATTAATGCATTTAATCATACTAAAATGCCAAACTCATAAGATTTCATCACCAATAACTAATAATGTAAGACCCCAACTTATTATAAATAAAATTAAATTTTCTCTATTCATTATTCTAAATTAATAAGGATTTAATTTGATATAATGATTTGGTTATGGGTGAAATGTGCAAAATTTGCAAAATAAGCAAGTGGTTATAAAATATTCATTTTTGTCGGGAAATATTCTTTTGGTCGTGGAATATTCTTTTTGTCGAGGAATATTGGTACGACGGCGCAACCATTCGTGGGGCTCATAACAGAATAACTGTTGAATGAAGAAAACGACAAAGTATAAGTTTTTATAAATAACGGTGTAATTGTTACCGTTAACACTATTGGAATACCTGGTGGTTAAAATACAGTAATACGCGTGGTGGCACCGTAGCACACGGTATTGTACAGTATTGTTGAATTATTGATTCGTACGTAAGAAGGCACTACTCAATAATTGTTACAGTAATTACTGTTCAATAGTTTATTTTATTGATTCAATAATTGCTGCATTGATATTTTATATTATTGTTGTTTCAATAATTGTCACTGCACAGTATTTCCCATTATCAGATTAATAATTCATATTATTTGAATAATATTATTAGATAACATTATTGGCAATGTCTAGAAAATTGTGTCTAAGGAGAGGTTTGGTCACCTAATTGCGCGCCAGTAAGGAGAAATTCTTATTGGAAAGCCCCCTCTTTCCTGGGAACTGCCTGGTTGTCATAATTGTGATTCTGTAATATTATTTGTGAATAATTAATTATTGATTTATATGATTAGAAAATATTTATTTGATGTGGATATAAATGAGGGATTTATTTATGTGGTTATTAATGAAGGAATTAATGCTAAGGTGTTTTATCAGTATTTTGTTGGAATGGAGGTATTAAAAATCATCCGTTTGTGGATTTCAGATATTTTCTGTTGGGAATTTGGAAAAACTTTCTTCTGTAAAATTTTAGAGAATTCGATTTCAGGCAGAATGGATATAAAATTCGTATTTTTCTGATAAACAGACTATTTTCTATGAATTGTTGAAGTTTCGGAAAATAAAATAATTTTTATTAAATTTTTGGGTGGGACCCACTTTGGTTGGTGTTAATAACACATGGGCTGCTATTTTCTTCCAAGTTGGCTGGCTTGGTTGGTGAAGGTGTGCGTAGAAATTGAAAAATAAATAATATTTTTTTATTATTTAGTCTCGTTTGGCGTTCTAGTAATTTCCTATAAATAGACGCTTAGGTTAGAATTGAAAATCACACCAGAAACAAGTTTTCTTTCTCTCTAGATTATCGAGCGTATTATTGTGAGTATTTTGATACTTTAAGAGTTGTTATTCCGTGAAAGCTTCTGTCGACTTTATATCCAAAATTCAGTCAGAAGTACGGTTATTTTGAGGTAAAGGATGTTATTTTCTTCTTAAATGATATTATTTTCTTCAATATCATTATGCCGAAATATTGGTGAACTTTTTAATCAAATTTTGAACTTTTTGTGTCGGGGTTACTATTCACGTATACGACACTATTCACGTATACAATACTATTCACCGAAAAATGAAAATTTTTCTTTTTGTCCAAGATGTCTATTTTGGCTACTATCTTTGATTGTATCCATGTTTTGATCGTTATTTTTGAATTCTTCTTCACAATTGATTATCATGAAGTATTATTGATCTTGGATAAACTGTTAAACGAATCCCTAATATTTGTCCTTCTATCTCACTGGATTCGTTCTCTAAAATGTTTTTCATCATCCTCAGTCCTTAATGATGATATCACTGAATATCTTTGGCCTGTAGTGCAAAGATGAATGATTAACTGATGAATATCTTTGGCCTATAGTGCAAAGATGAACAGGTGTTGAGATGAACATGACCAACTGGTGATACAAATGAATATCTTTGGCCTGTAGTGTAAAGATGAATTTTTGATTAAAGATGTATATTGATTGTTGTTACAGGGATAAAATATTGATGATGGACTTTTAAATCTTAGAAGATAGTAGAATTCATTCTCTACGTGACTCTTCTAATGGATTGATGTTTCCGCTGCTGTTGTTGATCTAAAACTTGTTGTCTATTATATTCCATTTAATTTTTCCCTGTTGCAGACTAACAATAATTTGTTGTATATTATCTTAGTCATAATATTCTTTACTGGGCTAGTTGAGCTCACCCTTTTCCTTTTTGTTCCATTTTTCTTCTCAGGAGGTGAGAACATAGCAGGATCTAGTCGGGGTATGGAGTGATGGTTCTAGAAAGATGTTTAAGAAATCCTCACTATTTCTGTAAAATAGTGTTTGAATAATTGTAATGAAGACTTATTTGAGTGTGGATATCGTCTAGAAGACAATATTTGTATTTAAACTCACTATTTGTGTTGTCGTATTTTACACGACATTTGTATTATTGAAGTTGTAGTTTTCTTTCTATACCATGTATTTTGGCGACTCGGAATGGGTGTCGTATACCTATTTTGGGGACGTCACAGTTGGTATCAAAGCTTAGGGATATAGTCTCTGGCGGAGATCGGGATGAGTAATTCCTTCGCTAGTGTGTCCTATCTAAGCTTATTTGTTGGTTGGTCATAATATAGGGATATTATGTGATATGTTAATTTGTTTAATTAACCATTATTTTATGGCAGTATTTAAGAATGGCTGCTGAGAACGTTAACAATGGAGTGTATGAGACTGTGGAACAACCTTTAATCACAAACCAGGAGAACGTGCAACAGGAAGGCAATATTCCTCCTGTAAACAACACTATCGAGCAAACGATAAATGATGGAATGTTTAGGAGCTTTTTGCAGTTCATGCAAAATCAGACGAGGGAGACTCGTGTACAAAATACGGGTGGAAATGATGGCAACGCGCGGTCTGTCACAGCCAAGCAGTTCAAGGAGTTGGGACCACCAGATTTCTGGGGAAAGCCCGATCCAATTAATGTAGAAATGTGGGTCAAACAAATTACCAACATATTCGATGTCTTGGGATGTACGGAGGAACAGAAGGTTCCATTCGCCACCTTTATGTTCCGTGGAGAGGCAGATTACTGGTGGGAATCTGTGAAGCGTACCCAGCCAGCCGCACTCAACATGTCTTGGGAAAGATTTTAGAAACTGTTCAATGACAAGTACTTTCCTGAAAGTATTCGTCATATGAAGGATGTAGAGTTTATTAGATTGGAACAGAACAACATGACGGTGTCTTAGTTCGAGGCAAAGTTCGCGGAGTTATCCAAGTTTGAACCTCATTTGGTAGAAAATGAGGAAGGTATGACGCGGATGTTTCTAAGAGGTCTAAAACCCGAGATTCGTCAATATCTCATTTCTCATAAATTTTCTCTGTATTCAGATGTTGTCAACATGGCTCAATTATTAGAGCGAGATAATGAGTATACTCAACCGAGGGACAACAACCAGGGTCATACCGGTGACAGCAGTCAACGGAGCAATGATAACTAGTGAGGAGGGAAGAATGCGGATAAAAGCGGTAACCACTCGGGTGGTAATCATGGCCATGATAATAGAAGAGGTGAGTCTAGTGGACATTTCAAAAAGAGGAGATTCAACAATGACGGGAAGACATCAGCAGCATCACTAGCATCAACTATTGCTAGGGGAGGAGAACGACCACCGGTCGTGTGTTACAAATGCGGGAAAGAGGGACATATCAGCCCAAACTGCCCACAACAATCCAAGGTATGTTATAATTATGGAAAGGAGGGTCATATAGCCCGAGAGTGTTCTGTAGCAAAACCAAGTTCAGTGGGGATGGTGACTCCAAAAGCTATCCCGGATAAGTCGAAATCAACGGTTCCTGGAAGAGCGTTTGTTGTGACTGGCCAAAACGCGAGGAACCCGAACGAGGTGATCACGGGTAAGCTAATCTTGAATTCTTGCGAAGTTTATACCTTACTAGATACCGGTTTTGTAGTAGCCCTGAATCCGGGCCCCGAATCGCCGCGGACTCGGTACACTAATTCTTTCACTAATTGCGGAAGATATAAACATAAATTGTTTATACATTACATTACACACTATTCCCCAGGGTCGAGTAACCTTAACTTATTTCACAATTCATAAAATACCTAACATATAACACATTTATTAAACTATACTATTACATACTAGCCGCACTTTATATTCCAAGTTGAACTTAGCTTTAATCGTTTCCTGTATCCGAACACGTTCGCCTTATCTGCAATGTTTTATCATGATATAGCAAGGGTGAGCATGAAAGTTGCCAATCAAGTTTATGTACAAAAATATAACGATATATCATGATTGAAGATTTTGAATAATGGCTTGCTATAATTCATCAATATAATTGAGAACTAGCACGAACAAATTTTTGACTGAACAAGTATTATACATGAACAAACATTTCTGAACCAACTGGTAATGAAGGTGATCAGCCTTTCATACCTGACTTATACATGCAAGATGTACAGAATACAATTTTCTTGGCAATCAACAATGATTAACCATAAGCTTAAAGAAACTACTCTTATTAGAGTTAAGTAAAAGAAAACTTGCCTGAACCGTTGATTACCGTAACACAATTAATAACGCTTTATCCGAAGACCTAGTATTAATAATATAGATATCTAATATTAGAATAATATCATCACAGTATAATATTGTTATATTTATATCCACAGAATAACCTAAACACATAACACATAAGCCTATCAGTCTATACAACACATAAGACATAGCATCAAGTCAAACTATTTCAGTCTGACTTAAAACCGACATAATTCTATCATCCCGACGGTCTAGTCGGACGAATATCGAGTTTAAGTTCAATTAAACTCTGACTTAATACTTAACAATATCACATATACTTTTCTAATCAGACAAAACATTTTTCCTAGGCTCGTAATAATTTTCGGATAATTATTATCATTAATCACCATTTTTCAATTCTTAAAACCGTATTTAAATAAATTAAATACCACATAATACCTTAATCATTAATATTCATTTAATATAAAATATTAATGAAAATTATAACATAATATTATAATATAATTATAATATATCAAAGTATTTTTAATACCTTAAAATCATAATTATATCATTTTTAAACAATTAAATCCGTTATCCGATAATTGCTATTAATATTAAAATATTAATATTTTCATGCCAAAATATCAAAAGTTATATTTTATAACTCAAAATATTTTTATAACACTTAAATCATTTTTACATGATTTTTAAATCATTAACTCTATTTTTCCATAATTTATTAAATATATCTATTAAATAAACTAATTATCATTAATATTGATAAATTAATGAAATTCATCCCAAAATATTAAAAGTCATCAAAAATAACTTAAAATATTTTCTTATACCATAAAATAATTTTTCATGATTTTTTATGAATTAAAACTATTTTAAATAATTTATTTAATATTATAATTAAATAAATAAATACCTTTTACATTCCAAAAATACTAAATATTTTTAAAATAATTTTTCATAATTTATTTTGTATTTTTAATAATTAAAAACCATTTTTTTTCTAATTTTTAAATCATTTTCTGCATTTTCCGAAATTAAGCGTCGCTAAAGGGGTTTCTGGCGACGAATACGTCGCTAATGGTGTTCTTCAGCTGTTCTTGAGTGTTCATGCCAGAGTTCAAGTTGGGTTGTTTGACCGCGATTTAATCTGTGTTCTGGATACGTTTTGGGTAACTTATGAGGTTACTATTGTAGTACTCGTGTAGTACTACAACTACAAACTCATTTCATGACCAAACAACAACATAGCAGTAAGATCTGGGCTCCCGAAATGTCTGACAGACGTGTTCTTCATTTTCTGGGTTACCCAGAAAATGAAGAACAGTCAAGGTACCTCCTTTGATTCTCTGTAACTTTGATTCTAAAGCATGTTTGTATGATCTAAGAGTTCCAACATGTAGTATACATGACAGGCTACAATTATATTACCTTATATCAACCTAAAAACATCACAAACAAAAGATCTAGCTCGGTCAAACTATATTAGAATATAAGTTCATCCGATTTTCTGGGTTTTCCAGAAACCGTAAGTCAATGTCGAGTGGCCTTGTTTGACCACCCCTTACTTCGATTCGGTTTGCGATATAAGGAATATTAATACATGTATCTATAGTCCACATAACGTACTACAACCTGATTACAACAAAATCAACAATACACATCAAAACTGACAGATCAAAGCATCAGAAAATGTTGTCAGACCCGGTTACATGATTTCTGGGTTACCCAGAAATCAGTCGGTCAAGCTCGGTCAACTAACTTTGACCTTTAATAACGTACGATCTAGACCTGTTATGGATATGATTCCAACTCCAGATGAAAGACCTCATGACGTACTAGCAATACAAACAGTTAAAACACAAAAACAACTAACAGACACCGATCTATGGTGTCTGACATTCAACTGTCAGACAATAATTTTCCAGATTTCCAGATTTAAGAAATCTTCAATTTCGAGCATCAAAATGATATGGATCTAGGTTTTGACAACCCAGATCATCAAATGACACCCTCTAACACATATTTAACCAATCAATTACAACAAATAACATAAACTCTAAAGATTTCAAAAATTTAGGGTTTATACCTCTCTTGTCAAATCCTTGATCTTTGATCTCATTTACTGATTTTTGGTGTTCTAAAAATTTTCTAGTGACTGAATCACTCCAGCAATTCAAAGGTTTTGGAGAGAGAAATGTAAGTTGAGAGCTTGTGTGTAAATGACCAAATTTTCTACACTTTCTCTTTCCTAATCTATATATATATATTATATAAAGTCCTAGATCTGATGTTGCCAGCTGAGTTGCTGAGATTATGTGCACATGCTAGGGCTATGTTTAGACTAGGGTTGGTCACCAAACCCATAACTTGGCAAGATTTTCAAGCAACCATAAAATAATACAAAAAGGGGCATTTTTGTCATTTACTTTAATTTCTAGATTTTGAAATTGATGAAGCCCTTAATCTTTAGGGTTTGGATCATTTTAGAGTTTAGGGTTTAATCCTTTAGGGTTTATATTTTACCCCACAAATATTTAGCAACTTGGATTTTAAAAAAAAAAATTCCAATTAAATTTTAAAATAGGAAATTTTGATTTCTAATTTATAATTAGGGCTTCCTAATTATATCATAATTTTCTAATCATGAATCAATCTTGCTAATTATGACTAATTTATCCTAATTAAAATTGCTAATTAAGCACTTAGGGTCAAATTTGTACATTAGGGTTCAAAACCACATTTTAGGGTTTTAAATAGAAAAATTAATAGTTCAATTTTAGAAATTAGATTTCCTAATTAGATTAGGGTTTCTAATAACTTGACAATTAGGATTTATATTTCCTTTGCTAATGTAGCAATTAAGTCCACCACCGTTTAATTAGGATTCAATATGGTCATTAAGGTTTTCAACCCACAAATTAAGGTTTTCTAATGGAAAATAATTTTCTAAAGTAGAAATTAAATATTCGTAATTAGATTAGAGTTTTCTAATTACTCATAAATTGGAATAATTAGGATTAGGGTTTCCTAATTAACATTGCTAATTTTAACAATTAAATCCACAATTGCGCATTAGGGTTTCTGACCGAACAATTTGGGTTTCAAAAATTAAAAAAATTAGGGTTTGCTAATTACTTAACCTTTACCCTAATTAGTAGTATAATTAATACCACATAAGCATTATAATTATCATTTCTATCTCCAGATTAGGGCTTTTATTTTATCAGAATCTGAAATTAGGGTTTTCAGATCTTGTATTAGGGTTTTCTAATAATCAACTAGAATTTCCAGTAATTCATTAGGGTTTTCCCTAATTAATAAAAATTATAGTCGTTTAACCTTGTATATATATTGCATTCCCAATCTGGGGTTTTCAATATCCGATTTAGGGTTTCGGATTTCCCGGAACAGAAACTAGGGTTTCCAGAACCGATTTCTAGGGTTTCTTATTAGGCGTTAGGGTTTTCTAACCGAACGCTGTCGTTCTTAATATAAACTTAGGGTTTGTTACATATAAAAATTATCTGATCAACCCATGACCCTTAACCACATTCTGAACACATCATTAACAATAAACACAGAACATAATCACATAAATCCTTAATCCTGAATAATTCACCTATATCCTTCACCGAAATTTTGAAATCCTCAAAATTCAATCCCAATAACATCAAACGTATACACTTATTTTCTGTCTAGGTCTATTATTTAACCTTAAATCAATCATTTAAGATTTTCATAAATTATCTAATTTCTCGGGTTGTCACATTCACCCCTCCTTCTAAGAATTTCGTCCCCGAAATTCACCTTACACCTTACACCGTGCACCTTACACCATCCACACATATTTCACATGCTACCCAATACACCACTCACAAGGGTAAAAATTTTAAAACTGTGCTGAGGAATCGTATAGACTGTTTGTTTTTTTTTTCATTTTCGTAAAGGTTTTATGAAAATTCATCCGCAAACCGTCATTACTTACGGACACAAAGGGTGATTATCCCGATATGCCCTGTACTGGCCAAGTACTGATTTTATCTGTTTTCCATTACTGCCCAAAGGCACAAAAATTTTACCTCAGTCTTATTTGATTCCATAGTAAAACAATTTGGTTTGGGAAATTTCTTTCAATAAAATATTTTTGAGAATGACGCCATGATGCCGCACTGTATTTAACAGTCCGTTGAGGATTTCGTCATTTTGTGACTTTGTTATACTACATCATACTGTAGTGGGCTGACGATCCTTAGATCACATCCAACACCAAGTAATTCTGCATTGATAACTCCATCATTTTTTATCATCTCTACACCAGGTCACATGGTACATAAGTGATAAATAAAAAAAAAATTTCTTTTTTTTTAAAAGGCACATAGTGCGTATTTAGCTTGATGTCAAAAATTGAAGTTTAGCAAAGCTAGGGGTTTAGGAAAACCTAAATCTCCACTAATGATCATTTGCTTAAACAATCTATCTGTTCCTATAATCCTTAACACTCCATTCACACACAACTATACCCAGTTCATAAAACCACACTTATGAGTTCATAACCTGGCCACAATTATATGAGTTTACGAACTTACCCTAGTCTGACCTTTGGCGTCCGTTCGCTGAGGGGCTCATAAACATTTCATATAACAATGCGTCAAGAATGTCACATAAGTATGAGTTCTAAGAACTCGTACTTAATCCTATATTCTCTACCTATGACCTATCTATCTATATATAATAACTAGCGTGACACAACATTTCAATTATTACCAATGCCACCAACCAAGTAGTTTTTACACCAAGTACAATTCCCCGCGCATACAAGGAATCATACAACTCAGTTGCTGACACGAGTCCTCATTGAAATCCCCACCTAATCTTAACCCTCTTTTTCAATACGAATTCAATTCGTATTTATAATCCATAACTCTTTCATGAGTTTTCATAGTACCATTTCATAGTACAACTTACAAACAGCATCTTGCTGTAAACTTTTCAATCATAAGATTGATTCTTTCTGACTGTCATAACCTTATCAGATCACGGGGTGATCTTATCGTATATATTACGATTTATTTCTATGCCTATGATCGTTTTGTTTTACGATCTACTATCCCTGCACTTTCAGTCTTTTAGACTCAATCTATTCACCATTACTATTCAATTTTATTATCAGAGTTAGGGAACTCTGTGTCTTTACACTCACCGAGATTCATCTTTGAATCTTACCGACCAACTAACTCTATGTGAGTTAGATCTTATCCTAATCACTGCGGTTATTGGTCTCAGGTATTCCTACCTAAGCTTCATAACCAACAGCTCTGATACCAACTGTGACTTTCATGGTGCTTCCAACCATAGCACCTTACAGGGGTACCTTTCAGCTTGCCACCGACTGGCTCGGCATCCCCTACGGAGAGTCTGGCTTCGGTGCATTCCACACAAGGAAGTCACTAGCGAGAGGCTCGGGGCTCTTCGAAAATTCATGCTTATAGCTCTGATACCAACTGTAGTAGCCCCGAATTCGGGCCCCGAATCGCCGCGGACTCGGTACACTAATTCTTTCACTAATTGCGGAAGATATAAACATAAATTGTTTATACATTACATTACACACTATTCCCTAGGGTCGAGTAACCTTAACTTATTACACAATTCATAAAATACCTAACATATAACACATTTATTAAACTATACTATTACATACTAGCCGCACTTTATATTCCAAGTTGAACTTAGCTTTAATCGTTTCCTGTATCCGAACACGTTCACCTTATCTGCAATGTTTTATCATGATATAGCAAGGGTGAGCATGAAAGTTGCCCAACAAGTTTATATAAAACAATATAACGATATATCATGATTGAAGAGTATGAATAATGGCTTGCTATAATTCATCAATATAATTGAGAACTAACACGAACAATTTTTTGACTGAACAAGTATTATACATGAACAAACATTTCTGAACCAACTGGTAATGAAGGTGATCAACCTTTCATACCTGACTTATACATGCAAGATGTACAGAATATAATTTTCTTGGCAATCAGTAATGATTAACCATAAGCTTGAAGAAACTACTCTTATTAGAGTTAAGTAAAAGAAAACTTGCCTGAACCGTTGATTACCGCAACACAATTAATAACGCTTTATCCGAAGACCTAGTATTAATAATATAGATCTCCAATATTAGAATAATATCATCACAGTATAATACTGTTATATTTATATCCACAGAATAACCTAAACACATAACACATAAGCCTATCAGTCTATACAACACATAAGACATAGCATCAAGTCAAACTATTTCAGTCTGACTTAAAATTGACACAATTCTATCATCCCGACGGTCTAGTCGGACGAATATCGAGTTTAAGTTCAATTAAACTCTGACTTAATACTTAACAATATCACAGATACTTTTCTAATCAGACAAAACATTTTTCCTAGGCTCGTAATAATTTTCGGATAATTATTATCATTAATCACCATTTTCAATCCTTAAAACCGTATTTAAATAAATTAAATACCACATAATACCTTAATCATTAATATTCATTTAATATAAAATATTAATAAAAATCATAACATAATATTATAATATAATTATAATATATCAAAGTATTTTTAATACCTTAAAATCATAATTATATGATTTTTAAACAATTAAATCCGTTATCCGATAATTGCTATTAATATTAAAATATAAATATTTTCATGCCAAAATATCAAAAGTTATATTTTATAACTCAAAATATTTTTATAACACTTAAATTATTTTTATATGATTTTTAAATCATTAACTCTATTTTTCCATAATTTATTAAATATATTTATTAAATAAACTAATTATCATTAATATTGATAAATTAATGAAATTCATTCCAAAATATTAAAAGTCATCAAAAATAACTTAAAATATTTTCTTATACCATAAAATAATTTTTCATGATTTTTCATGAATTAAAACTATTTTTAAATAATTTATTTAATATTATAATTAAATAAATAAATACCTTTTACATTCCAAAAATACTAAATATTTTTGAAATATACTCAAAATTGTTAAAAACTATTTTTCAGACTTTAAAATAATTTTTCATAATTTATTTTGTATTTTTAATAATTAAAAACGAATTTTTTCTAATTTTTAAATCATTTTCTGCATTTTCTGAAATTAAGCGTTGCTAAAGGGGTTTCTGGCGACGAATCCGTCGCTAATGGTGTTCTTCAGCTGTTCTTGAGTGTTCATGCCAGAGTTCAAGTTGGGTAGTTTGACCGCGATTTAATCTATGCTCTGGATACGTTTTTGGGTAACTTATGAGGTTACTATTGTAGTACTCGTGTAGTACTACAACTACAAACTCATTTCATGACCAAACAACAACATAGCAGTAAGATCTGGGCTCCCGAAATGTCTGACAGACGTGTTCTTCATTTTCTGGGTTACCCAGAAAATGAAGAACAGTCAAGGTACCTCCTTTGATTCTCTGTAACTTTGATTCTAAAGCATGTTTGTATGATCTAAAAGTTCCAACATGTAGTACACATGACAAGCTACAATTATATTACCTTATATCAACCTAAAAACATCACAAACAAAAGATCTAGCTCGGTCAAACTATATCAGAATATAAGTTCATCCGGTTTTCTTGGTTTTCCAGAAAACGTAAGTCAATGCCGAGTGGCCTTGTTTGACCACCCCTTACTTCGATTGGGTTTGCGATATAAGGAATATTAATACATGTATCTATAGTCCGCATAACGTACTACAACCTGATTACAACAAAATCAACAATACACATCAAAACTGACAGATCAAAGCATCAGAAAATGTTGTAAGACCCGGTTACATGATTTCTGGGTTACCCAGAAATCAGTCGGTCAAGCTCGGTCAACTAACTTTGACCTTTAATAACGTACGATCTAGACCTGTTATGGATATGATTCCAACTCCAGATGAAAGACCTCACGACTAGCAATACAAACAGTTAAAACACAAAAACAACTAACAGACACCGATCTATGGTGTCTGACATTCAACTGTCAGACAATAATTTTCCAGATTTCCATATTTAAGAAATGTTCAATTTCGAGCATCAAAATGATATGGATCTAGGTTTTGACAACCCAGATCATCAAATGACACCCTCTAACACATATTTAACCAATCAATTACAACAAATAACATAAACTCTAAAGATTTCAAAAATTTAGGGTTTATACCTCTCTTGTCAAATCCTTGATCTTTGATCTCATTTACTGATTTTTGGTGTTCTAAAAATTTTCTAGTGACTGAATCACTCCAGCAATTCAAAGGTTTTGGAGAGAGAAATGTAAGTTGAGAGCTTGTGTGTAAATGACCAAATTTTCTACACTTTCTCTTTCCTAATCTATATATATATATTATATAAAGTCCTAGATCTGATGTTGCCAGCTGAGTTGCTGAGATTATGTGCACATGCTAGGGCTATGTTTAGACTAGGGTTGGTCACCAAACCCATAACTTGGCAAGATTTTCAAGCAACCATAAAATAATACAAAAAGGGGCATTTTTGTCATTTCCTTTAATTTCTAGATTTTGCAATTGATGAAGCCCTTAATCTTTAGGGTTTGGATCATTTTAGAGTTTAGGGTTTAATCCTTTAGGGTTTATATTTTACCCCACAAATATTTAGCAACTAGGATTTTAAAAAAAAATTTTCTAATTAAATTTTAAAATAGAAAATTTTAATTTCTAATTTATAATTAGGGCTTCCTAATTATATCATAATTTTCTAATCATGAATCAATCTTGCTAATTAGGACTAATTTATCCTAATTAAAATTGCTAATTAAGCACTTAGGGTCAAATTTGTACATTAGGGTTCAAAACCACATTTTAGGGTTTTAAATAGAAAAATTAATAGTTCAATTTTAGAAATTAGATTTCCTAATTAGATTAGGGTTTCTAATAACTTGACAATTAGGATTTATATTTCCTTTGCTAATATAGCAATTAAGTCCACCACTGTTTAATTAGGATTCAATATGGTCATTAAGGTTTTCAACCCACAAATTAAGGTTTTCTAATAGAAAATAATTTTTTAAAGTAGAAATTAAATATTCGTAATTAGATTAGAGTTTTCTAATTACTCATAAATTGGAATAATTAGGATTAGGGTTTCCTAATTAACATTGCTAATTTTAACAATTAAATCCACAATTGCGCATTTGGGGTTCTGACGGAACAATTTGGGTTCCAAAAATTAAAAAAATTAGGGTTTGCTAATTACTTAACCTTTACCCTAATTAGTAGTATAATTAATACCGCATAAGCATTATAATTATCATTTCTATCCCCAGATTAGGGCTTTCATTTTATCAGAATCTGAAATTAGGGTTTTCAGATCTTGTATTAGGGTTTTCTAATAATCAACTAGAATTTCCAGTAATTCATTAGGGTTTTCCCTAATTAATAAAAATTATAGTTGTTTAACCTTGTACATACATTGTATTCCCAATCTAGGGTTTTTAATATCCGATTTAGGGTTTCGGATTTCCCGAAACTGAAACTAGGGTTTCCAGAACCGATTTCTAGGGTTTCTTATTAGGCGTTAGGGTTTTCTAACCGAACGCTGTCGTTCTTAATATAAACTTAGGGTTTGTTACATATATAAATTATCTGATCAACCCATGACCCTTAACCACATTCTGAACACATCATTAACCATAAACATAGAACATAATCACATAAATCCTTAATCATGAATAATTCACCTATATCCTTCACCGAAATTTTGAAATCCTCAAAATTCAATCCCAATAACATCAAACGCATACACTTATTTCCTGTCTAGGTCTATTATTTAACCTTAAATCAATCATTTAAGATTTTCATAAATTGTCTAATTTCTCGGGTTGTCACATTCACCCCTCCTTCTAAGAATTTCGTCCCCGAAATTCACCTTACACCTTACACCGTGCACCTTACACCATCCACACATATTTCACATGCTACCCAATACACCGCTCACAAGGGTAAAAATTTTAAAACTGTGCTGAGGAATCGTATAGACTGTTTGTTTTTTTTTTCATTTTCGTAAAGGTTTTATGGAAATTCATCCGCAAACCATCATTACTTACGGACACAAAGGGTGATTATCCCGATATGCCCTGTACTGGCCAAGTACTGATTTTATCTGTTTTCCATCACTGCCCAAAGGCACAAAATTTTTACCTCAGTCTTATTTGATTCCACAGTAAAATAATTTGGTTTGGGAAATTTCTTTCAATAAAATATTTTTGAGAATGACGCCATGATGCCGCACTGTATTTAACAGTCCGTTGAGGATTTCGTCATTTTGTGACTTTGTTATACTACATCATACTGTAGTGGGCTGACGATCCTTAGATCACATCCAACACCAAGTAATTCTGCATTGATAACTCCATCATTTTTTATCATCTCTGCACCAGGTCGTATGGTACATAAGTGATAAATAAAAACAATTTTTCTTTTTTTTAAAAGGCACATAATGCGTATTTAGCTTGATGTCAAAAATTGAAGTTTAGCAAAGCTAGGGGTTTAGGAAAACCTAAATCTCCACTAATGATCATTTGCTTAAACAATCTATCTGTTCCTATAATCCTTAACACTCCATTCACACACAACTATACCCAGTTCATAAAACCACACTTATGAGTTCATAACCTGGCCACAATTATATGAGTTTACGAACTTACCCTAGTCTGACCTTTGGCGTCCGTTCGCTGAGGGGCTCATAAACATTTCATATAACTATGCATCAAGAATGTCACATAAGTATGAGTTCTAAGAACTCGTACTTAATCCTATATTCTCTACCTATGACCTATTTATCTATATATAATAACTAGCGTGACACAATATTTCAATTATTACCAATGCCACCAACCAAGTAGTTTTTACACCAAGTATAATTCCCCGCCCATACAAGGAATCATACAACTCAGTTGCTGACATGAGTCCTCATTGAAATCCCCACCTAATCTTAACCCCCTTTTTCAATACGAATTCAATTCGTATTTATAATCCATAACTCTTTCATGAGTTTTCATAGTACCATTTCATAGTACAACTTACACACAGCATCTTGCTGTAAACTTTTCAATAATAAGATTGATTCTTTCTGACTGTCATAACCTTATCAGATCACGGGGTGATCTTATCGTATATATTACGATTTATTTCTATGCCTATGATCGTTTTGTTTTACGATCTTCTATCCCTGCACTTTCAGTCTTTTAGACCCAATCTATTCACCATTACTATTCAATTTTATTATCAGAGTTAGGGAACTCTGTGTCTTTACACTCACCGAGATTCATCTTTGAATATTACCGACCAACTAACTCTATATGAGTTAGATCTTATCCTAATCACTGCGGTTATTGGTCTCAGGTATTCCTACCTAAGCTTCATAACCAACAGCTCTGATACCAACTGTGACTTTCATGGTGCTTCCAACCATAGCACCTTACAGGGGTACCTATCAGCTTGCCACCGACTGGATCGGCGTCCCCTACGGAGAGTCTGGCTTCGGTGCATTCCACACAAGGAAGTCACTAGCGAGAGGCTCGGGGCTCTTCGAAAATTCATGCTTATAGCTCTGATACCAACTGTAGTAGCCCCGAATCCGGGCCCCGAATCGCCGCGGACTCGGTACACTAATTCTTTCACTAATTGCGGAAGATATAAACATAAATTGTTTATACATTACATTACACACTATTTCCCAGGGTCGAGTAACCTTAACTTATTACACAATTCATAAAATACCTAACATATAACACATTTATTAAACTATACTATTACATACTAGCCGCACTTTATATTCCAAATTGAACTTAGCTTTAATCGTTTCCTGTATCCGAACACGTTCGCCTTATCTGCAATGTTTTATCATGATATAGCAAGGGTGAGCATTAAAGTTGCCCAGCAAGTTTATATACAACAATATAACGATATATCATGATTGAAGAGTATGAATACTGGCTTGCTATAATTCATCAATATAATTGAGAACTAGCACGAACAATTTTTTGACTGAACAAGTATTATACATGAACAAACATTTCTGAACCAACTGGTAATGAAGGTGATCAGCCTTTCATACCTGACTTATACATGCAAGATGTACAGAATACAATTTTCTTGGCAATCAGCAATGATTAACCATAAGCTTGAAGAAACTACTCTTATTAGAGTTAAGTAAAAGAAAACTTGCCTGAACCGTTGATTACCGCAACACAATTAATAACGCTTTATCCGAAGACCTAGTATTAATAATATAGATCTCCAATATTAGAATAATATCATCACAGTATAATACTGTTATATTTATATCCACAGAATAACCTAAACACATAACACATAAGCCTATCAGTCTATACAACACATAAGACATAGCATCAAGTCAAACTATTTCAGTCTGACTTAAAACTGACACAATTCTATCATCCTGACGGTCTAGTCGGACGAATATCGAGTTTAAGTTCAATTAAACTCTGACTTAATACTTAACAATATCACAGATACTTTTCTAATCAGACAAAACATTTTTCCTAGGCTCGTAATAATTTTCGGATAATTATTATCATTAATCACCATTTTTCAATCCTTAAAACCGTATTTAAATAAATTAAATACCACATAATACCTTAATCATTAATATTCATTTAATATAAAATATTAATGAAAATCATAACATAATATTATAATATAATTATAATATATCAAAGTATTTTTAATACCTTAAAATCATAATTATATTATTTTTAAACAATTAAATCCATTATCCGATAATTGCTATTAATATTAAAATATTAATATTTTCATGCCAAAATATCAAAAGTTATATTTTATAACTCAAAATATTTTTATAACACTTAAATTATTTTTATATGATTTTTAAATCATTAACTCTATTTTTCCATAATTTATTAAATATATCTATTAAATAAACTAATTATCATTAATATTGATAAATTAATGAAATTCATTCCAAAATATTAAAAGTCATCAAAAATAACTTAAAATATTTTCTTATACCATAAAATAATTTTTCATGATTTTTCATGAATTAAAACTATTTTTAAATAATTTATTTAATATTATAATTAAATAAATAAATACCTTTTACATTCCAAAAATACTAAATATTTTTGAAATATACTCAAAATAGTTAAAAACTATTTTTCAAACTTTAAAATAAATTTTCATAATTTATTTTGTATTTTTAATAATTAAAAACCAATTTTTTCTAATTTTTAAATCATTTTCTGCATTTTCCGAAATTAAGTGTCGCTAAATTGGTTTCTGGCGACGAATCCGTCGCTAATGGTGTTCTTCAGCTGTTCTTGAGTGTTCATGCCAGAGTTCAAGTTGGGTAGTTTGACCGCGATTTAATCTGTGCTCTGGATACGTTTTTGGGTAACTTATGAGGTTACTATTGTAGTACTCGTGTAGTACTACAACTACAAACTCATTTCATGACCAAACAACAACATAGCAGTAAGATCTGGGCTCCCGAAATGTCTGACAGACGTGTTCTTCATTTTATGGGTTACCCGGAAAATGAAAAACAGTCAAGGTACCTCCTTTGATTCTCTGTAACTTTGATTCTAAATCATGTTTGTATGATCTAAAAGTTCCAACATGTAGTACACATGACAGGCTACAATTATATTACCTTATATCAACCTAAAAACATCACAAACAAAAGATCTAGCTCGGTCAAACTATATCAGAATATAAGTTCATCCGGTTTTCTTGGTTTTCCAGAAAACGTAAGTCAATGCCGAGTGGCCTTGTTTGACCACCCCTTACTTCGATTGGGTTTGCGATATAAGGAATATTAATACATGTATCTATAGTCCGCATAACGTACTACAACCTGATTACAACAAAATCAACAATACACATCAAAACTGACAGATCAAAGCATCAGAAAATGTTGTAAGACCCGGTTACATGATTTCTGGGTTACCCAGAAATCAGTCGGTCAAGCTCGGTCAACTAACTTTGACCTTTAATAACGTACGACGTACTAGCAATACAAACAGTTAAAACACAAAAACAACTAACAGACACCGATCTATGGTGTCTGACATTCAACTGTCAGACAATAATTTTCCAGATTTCCAGATTTAAGAAATCTTCAATTTCGAGCATCAAAATGATATGGATCTAGGTTTTGACAACCCAGATCATCAAATGACACCCTCTAACACATATTTAACCAATCAATTACAACAAATAACATAAACTCTAAAGATTTCAAAAATTTAGGGTTTATACCTCTCTTGTCAAATCCTCGATCTTTGATCTCATTTACTGATTTCTGGTGTTCTAAAGAATTATCTAGTGACTGAATCACTCCAGCAATTCAAAGGTTTTGGAGAGAGAAATGTAAGTTGAGAGCTTGTGTATAAATGACCAAATTTTCTACACTTTCTCTTTCCTAATCTATATATATATATTATATAAAGTCCTAGATCTGATGTTGCCAGCTGAGTTGCTGAGATTATGTGCACATGCTAGGGCTATGTTTAGACTAGGGTTGGTCACCAAACCCATAACTTGGCAAGATTTTCAAGCAACCATAAAATAATACAAAAAGGGGCATTTTTGTCATTTCCTTTAATTTCTAGATTTTGCAATTGATGAAGCCCTTAATCTTAAGGGTTTAGATCATTTTAGAGTTTAGGGTTTAATCCTTTAGGGTTTATATTGTATCCCACAAATATTTAGCAACTTGGATTTTAAAAAAAAAATTCCAATTAAATTTTAAAATAGATAATTTTGATTTCTAATTTATAATTAGGGCTTCTTAATTATATCATAATTTTCTAATCATGAATCAATCTTGCTAATTAGGACTAATTTATCCTAATTAAAATTGCTAATTAAGCACTTAGGGTCAAATTTGTACATTAGGGTTCAAAACCACATTTTAGGGTTTTAAATAGAAAAATTAATAGTTCAATTTTAGAAATTAGATTTCCTAATTAGATTAGGGTTTGTAATAACTTGACAATTAGGATTTATATTTCCTTTGCTAATGTAGCAATTAAGTCCACCACCGTTTAATTAGGATTCAATATGGTCATTAAGGTTTTCAACCCACAAATTAAGATTTTCTAATAGAAAATAATTTTCTAAAGTAGAAATTAAATATTCGTAATTAGATTAGAATTTTCTAATTACTCATAAATTGGAATAATTAGGATTAGGGTTTCCTAATTAACATTGCTAATTTTAGCAATTAAATCCATAATTACGAATTAGGGTTTCTGACGGAACAATTTGGGTTCCAAAAATTTTGAAATTAGGGTTTGCTAATTACTTAACCTTTACCCTAATTAGTAGTATAATTAATACCACATAAGCATTATAATTATCATTTCTATCCCCAGATTAGGGCTTTCATTTTATCAGAATCTGAAATTAGGGTTTTCAGATCTTGTATTAGGGTTTTCTAATAATCAACTAGAATTTCCAGTAATTCATTAGGGTTTTCCCTAATTAATAAAAATTATAGTCGTTTAACCTTGTATATACATTGCATTCCCAATCTAGGGTTTTCAATATCCGATTTAGGGTTTCGGATTTCCCGGAACAGAAACTAGGGTTTCCAGAACCGATTTCTAGGGCTTCTTATTAGGCGTTAGGGTTTTCTAACCGAACGCTGTCGTTCTTAATATAAACTTAGGGTTTGTTACAGATATAAATTATCTTATCAACCCATGACCCTTAACCACATTCTGAACACATCATTAACCATAAACACCGAACATAATCACATAAATCCTTAATCCTAAATAATTCACCTATATCCTTCACCCAAATTTTGAAATCCTCAAAATTCAATCCCAATAACATCAAACGCATACCCTTATTTTCTGTCTAGGTCTATTATTTAACCTTAAATCAATCATTTAAGATTTTCATAAATTGTCTAATTTCTCGGGTTGTCACAGGTTCTACCAATTCTTTTATCTCTCCTGCTTGTGCTCAACGTTTAAACTTGACTCTGGAGAAATTAGATTTTAACTTATCTGTTGAAACTCCATTGGGTGAAACCTTCGTTACATCTACAGTTTATAAATCTTGCTTAATCCAAGTTGGCACTATTACATTACCTGTTGATCTTATCTCTTTAAAGATACTTGCTTTTGATGTGATTTTAGGAATTGATTGGTTAACCACTCATCATGCCAAAATTGATTATTTTCGTAAGGTTGCTAGTTTTCATATTCCTAACCAACCTGTCATAAGAATTCAAATAACTAAACCAATAAAATCAGTCACTGTCATATCAAGCCACAAAGCTATTTGTTTATTGAAAAACGGATGCCAAGCTTTTTTAGCCCATGTTATGGATTTGAATAAAGATAAGTCAGATTTGGATAATATTTATGTGGTTAGAGAATTTCCTGTTGTATTTCCTTAAAAACTTCCTGGTCTACCCTCGGAACGTGAAGTTGAATTCTTTATTGGTCTTGAACCGGGTACAAAACCCATTTCCAAAACCCCATATCGAATGGCTCCTATTGAACTTCAGGAGTTAAAAGTCCAACTATAGAAATTGTTAGACATCGGTTTCATTCGTCCTAGTACATGTTTTATTTGTAAAGAAGAAAGACGGGAGTATGCGACTTTGTATTGACTACCGAGAATTAAACCATGTAACCATCAAGAATAGGTATCCCCTACCTCGTATTGATGACCTGTTTGACCAGTTGCGAGGAGAACAATTCTTTTCAAAGATCGATCTTCGTTCTGGATATCATCAGCTGAAGATTAAAACTGAGGATATTCCAAAGAGTGCCTTCAGAACTCGGTACGTGCATTATGAATTCTTAGTCATGTCTTTTGGATTGACTAATGCCCCTGCTGCTTTCATGGATATGATGAACCGAGTATTCAAGGAATATTTGGATCAGTTCGTTGTTGTCTTTATTGATGACATCCTCATCTATTCCAAAATCTTTGAAGATCATGAGCACCATTTGAAGTTAATACTTGAAAGACTTCGTGAAAACAAGCTATATGCCAAGCTGAAGAAATGCGAGTTCTGGCTTAAGGAAGTAGCATTCCTTGGGCACGTGATGTCAAAACATGGAGTATCTGTTGACCCGACGAAGATTAAAGCAATATAAAGTTGGGAGCAACCGAAGTCGGTGACAGAAGTACGCAGCTTTTTGGGCTTAGCTGGTTATTATCGGAGATTCGTGGAAGGATTCGAGAGTTATGCAATGACATGGGATTAGAGGTTGTACGAAGTTAGGAAGAGGGGACCATGCCCTTGGTCTTCAAGCTTCAAATTCTATCCTGTGTTCTGCCATGCGTAATAGTCACTCGGAATTGGAACTCCTTGGCTCTTATGGGACATTGTTGTGTAGAAATGTATGTGTGAAATGTTGAGACGGCGCGTTGGGGTTGAGGTGACAAGATGACGATTTGACTCCTCACCGGGGTTATCTCTGGTTTGAGCTGATATCAGACGTTGCTCAGGGTTACATTTGAGATTGGACTGCTGCAAGTGTTTGAATTCTGTAAGGTCATTTGTAAGTGTTCCTGTCTTCCCGATATTATCTCCGGATCTTTGGAATGAGTGCCTCGGCAGGAGGTCTGAGATTGAAGCTGATTGCATGCATTTGAAACAAGCATTTCTAGAGTTATCGCCGAAACTGCAACAACATTCCTTGGGGTTATCTCCAAGGACAAAACTCGGGGTTATCTTCAAGGTTGGAATTGATACTCCCGGTGTGTGTTCCGGGGTTGAGAATGAACTTCCGTTAGTATTCAGAATGGATGTGAGCTGTCTTCCAGGGTTATTTCTGAAAGACGAATCTGCCGTCCTACAATGTTAGTAATAGGTGTGCAGAAAATTTTGAGTGTCTACAATGTGTATTTATTTGAATATAAATATTGATGTGTAGTAAGACGAGTAGTTCAATTAATTCAAGTTGAATTTATAAGTGGAAAGTTGTGATGAGAATTGAGAAATGCCTTGTGTGGCGTGAGAAGGGAAATTTAAGCGATTAAACCAAGGGAAAGATTAATTATGTATGATTATGTGATTTAATATAAGGAATAAATATACTCTTAAACTAGTAATATCACCAATATAGAAGTTAATTCATATCATGTAAAACTTGTGTGGTGATAGAAATTGGAACTGATTTGAAGCTAAACCATTTTGGCACTACTAGGGACCGGCGCAGCTGCACCTTCCCAGCAGTACAAAATGACACAGCTGCGCTAGTGTCCAATATGGGAAAAATTAGTTTTTTACTGTAAAAATGAAATGGAACATTATTGTAAAGTATGACATGAATAAAATCATATGATAAGAATACATTCTAACGATATAAAGTATCAAGTAGTACAATAAAATCATATGTGATTTTAATACAGAAATAATTAAATATTTGTGTATTCCAGAAATTGGGAAAGAAATTATGTGTGTAAACTAAACAATTAATATTAAATAATGTGATTATATGAGTAGTAAAAAATAATTATGGGAGGTACCCGGGCAATAATACCTAATTGCATTAGTTTATTACGTGCACTTAATGTACATGAGTTATATGATGTGAGTGCATGAATAATCCATAAATTTTCCTAACATGGTAACAATTGTACATTAAAATTACATTTGGGAGTTAAAGTAACTAACTAAGCAAAATTGAAGCACGTTGCTGAGATATAAAATTCATTAGTTGAGCAAAAAATACATGAACAGTAGCCTAAGGCTAATTTACGTAACTTCCAAGTCTGCACTCATTGGCTAGAAGATGTCTGGTGCTGGGTTGTTAAACCACTCTTAATTAACCAATGTTTCCTTTCATTACACCATGAACTCCAACCTCAGTGCAATGCAAATGCCCATTCCAAGTTTCCTTTATAAGTAGCAGACCATTTTTAGTTTTTACGTTGTTTGTTCTTGGCTATTGAAACACTGATAACTTGAGAGTGAGTGAGTTATGGTTCAAAGAAGAGGCTGGCAAACTCAGAAGGAAGAAATTAAGTTTATTAAGCTTCAAGAGGTATAAAAATCTTCACTTTTGTACTTAATTGGGTTTTTGCCAAGTTCTCAAAATTTCTTAAAATTCTTTGTCAATTGATGTGAATTAACATGCCATAATGTGTTTAGGAAGTATGCTTACATATATGAACTCTTTAATGATGGATTGGAACACGTTTAAATTGAAAAGAATCAGAGTTGAAGGAGGCTCTGCAAAACAGAGTTTGTTACTGCTCTTATTCCAGGCATGGCGCAGCTGCGCCTTATTTATACTAGGTTGCAGTGCAGCTGCGCCATACCACATAATTAGATATTGATTTTTGTTATGCTATGTGTTGCGGAATTGGTGTTATGACTTAAATATATACCTAAAAAGGGGAATAAATGAGATATAAAGCTTTCTAATGTAGCATGAAGTAATCAACATGAGTTCGTGAGAGATTTGTAATAAAAACTTAAAGTTTAAAAACAAACTGTGAAATAATACATGATCTACAAGTTCTGAACTTAGTATGTTATACACATGATTGATTTCAGATATGAATACGCATGATATGGTGTTTATAGTGTCCTGGTCATGATCAAACTTGTTAGCTTTGTGTTAGAAAATGTTTTAAAGGAAAAGCTTGATATGTTAAAGTAAATATGCATGAATGCTACATGATATAATTCTGATCTTGAAAAGAGGCTATCATGACTTAGTTACTTATGATAAGAGTTTTAAAGTTGTCTTATATGTGCTATATTACATCATTCATGATAAAGTGATTTCAAAGGCAACCTTGAACATATTTTCAAAATTTAGTTGCATCACATGAGTATCTAGATTCTAAAGGGTTAAGATGACATGTTTATGTTTATTATGTCTCTAAACATGATTCGTAGATGATGGACATAAAGATAATTTAATCAAACATGAGTTTAAAGCATGTTTTGAAGTGTTAAACAATGCTAGTTGTGAATAAACAATATGAACACCATGATCATATGTATTAACAGATTATGAGACCTCTCTAGGTAAACCTATGGCCAAAGTTATAAGGCATGATAATTACATGACCTTTTATGCTTTAATTCCATGGAAAGTCATAGACTAAAAACTTATAAAAGTGAACTCAAGAATGGTCATACATTTATATAAAGTACTTTATTTTGTATGCATGTTAAGTATGATTAATTGAGTATACTAAAGGATGGAATAGAAATAGGAAGGCAAAGCTCAACCCTGGTCTGGCCAGAGGACAGCGCAACTGCTCCGTCCTTAAGCCTAGATAGGGCGCAACTGCGCCATCCTGCAGTCATATATAGTTTCTCTTTTTTATATGATGTTCAAAGCATACTTATATGGTTACTTTAACTTGTATTATATGACCAATATGCTTTATAATATGTTAAGAAGCATGCTAGGTGATAGAGTTGAATGTTTAATGAGTAATTATAACTTTCAAATGTTAAGTCTAAAAGAATGTTTACAAGCTATAAAGCAATGAATTGAAAAATACGTTGTTTGACTTTGTGGTGTCATACAATCTGATTTGTGCCATGAAGATGTAGGATATGTGATGTAGTAAGTATGAGTTACAACTAAGTTGGAAGTTTAAGTGTACGTTTGAACTTACATATATGAGTTTATGTAACTAATGAAAGTCCTATACGTGTAAATATATTACGTTAGGATCTGAAAGAGGGTATTAAGCTTTACTTTGGTAAACTATGCTTGAGGCAAGTACTCGAACCTTACTCTTTATTGAGCATTATTGAACTTGTGCAATTATTGATCGTACAATTAGAACTTTGAAGAAACAATATTTCGTAATGAAATTTCAAACTTTGATTCGAACGATAACTGTTTATATATATATATATATATATATATATATATATATATTGAAAGAGCTGTCTAAGTCATTGATTCAGCTAGACTATTGATAATTTATCGAAAGCTATTCAAACCAAATTAAATTGGCGCGGACTCTTATAACTGAGAAGAACAACCCTCTTAGTAGGGGAATTATATATTGTCGGGGAACCGACGTGCGCATTTGAGAAAGACTAAATGTTAAGCATGACATAGGGTACTTTAGGTTGATCACCTGTTGTACTCGTTTTGTAGAATTATCAGTAGTATCACTGTTAATTCTAGGAGAAGTTCATAGTCCTTATTGACTGCTCAGTATTCATTACTTTGAAATCTTGAATTGATAAATCTTTGAATATTATTGAATATTATTATCCATAGTGATCATTGTTGTTAATCATTGATACTTCTTGTTATCTTGAACTATCATATACCCTTGAGAAATTGAAAACTATATTGAATACCCTTTTGCTATATTACTTGTTGGGTAAAATTGTTGCTTATCCTTGCTTCCATAAAACTTTCAGTGAAGGCAGAATGTGGTGAACCCTCCGGCAAGGGTAAAGAGAAAGCTTTGGAGTAGTTATTTCTATGTTGCTAGGAAATTACTATGATTTGGTTATAGAAGAACTTATTAAGCTATGTTTAATTCAAGTTGTGTTGTATTATGTATTAGTTATGCCTAAACGTTGTTTAATTATGGTTAAGTTATGTAAGAGATGTTTAAGTTTCGAACCCTTGGGACGAGAATAATTATGTTATACCAATGTAAATTATTCTATTATCCTACTGTATAAGATGTTGATTTATTATTAGAGTTAGTATGTGGCAACCAAATTTGAGACAAGTGTGGTCTGAATTTGGGGGTATCACAACTTTAGAGTCTACCATCTTATAGTTAAGAAATCTACCGACTATGAATTTCTTCATGCCAGCATCTTCAGTTTTATATTTCTTATCTAAAGATTCTCAAAGTTCCTTTGCAGTTTGAATTGTACAATACAAATTATATAGTGTATTGTCTAATCCGTTCAATACATAATTTATACAAAGAAAATCAGCATGTTTCCATGCGTCAACTGCAACCACTTTTTCCTTGTCAATTTCTCCTTCAACAAGAGTAGGACATTCCTTTTCTAGAAACCTTTCCAAGTTCAATGTTATGAGATAGAAGAACATCTTTTGTTGCCAATGCTTGAAATCAGTTCCATTGAACTTTTTAGGCTTTTCTCCATGAGACATACTCACAGCAGGGATGATGCTAGTAGATGTCATTTCTGTTATACAAAGAAGGAAAAACATAAACAAACAGAAACAAATTTCTAGTGTATAAAGTAGAAAAAAATTAACAAAATTAATAAATTCTATTTCTACAGAAATTTTCATTTACAGAACCATTTTTCTGTTCAAATAAATAATCAGTAATTTCCTTTTAAAAAGAGATACAAATAACAGAATGATATTAAATAAAACTATAATTACAGAAAAGATAAATTTGCTTCAAGATTGTTATTATGTAAATATAGTAACATTTAATATACAATAACATAGTTATTTAAATTTAGTAAGCAAATCATATTTAGAATTTAAAGTGTACTTACTTGAAAAAATTGGAATCTGGAAAAATAAGACAGATAAATCCGAGTCATTTGAATTCACAAAGTTTCCTTGAAACAAATTTATTCCCTCACTGGTACTAAAGGTTTTTGAATAATTACTTCTCAAGATAAAACGGATTTCTAACTCTTAATTGGAAGCACTTCAAAATTAAGAATTCTTCGAACACAATTTCTATGTTTTGTACTTGAACTTACTGTGTTGATATGTTGCAGTTATGATATGATGAGTGAAGGAAATATACTGGGAATGAATGGAAAACCAATACACTGCAAAGTGCAGAATGCAGAACGGGAAATTTAATCTGCAGAACAAAAAACGAGAAATAGACTTATGAAGGAATGCGCTCACGGATACAGTATTTATAGAATAATTTTGTGACTAATCAGATGGGATATGATCGTTGGAGCATCCATTCGTGAAAAAGACGCAGTATCCGTGATGATAATAAATTAAACATATTTTATCTAAAAAATTATATATCACGAAACGAACCGACCCGGACCTGGACCCAGACCCGGACCCGACCGATCGGCGGCGGCACGCGCGCATGTGGGTTTGAACCAAGCCTTGACTAGGTCCTCTCCCTTCCACAAAAGTGGGGTGCCCTTTGGGGCCCTATCCATTGTGCAAACATCCCATATATATGTTCTTCACATTTCCTTAAAGCTTTCTATATGGGACAATGCAAGTTACAACATTTCAAGTAAGTGACTTTGGAGTCAATTTTCTCATTCAATTCTTAATGGATTTGAACAAATAAGTATACCACGTTATACTCCTCGTGGAGGAGAATGCATTGGTGCACAGACCCGATATTTTTAGAGTGTGGGTCCCATCTTAGATTGAGCCTTAAAATGCTCTAATTTTTAATTTTTCAAACCCATTTCCAACAGTAAGTACTTCTCTTTTCTAGTGTGAATCTTCAATATATTATATTATATTATATTATATTATATTATATTATATTATATTACTAGCTAGCACACTATCCAGCATCCACACATCTACCATTCCTTCTCAAACTTTCTATAAAAATCTACTATCCACACAAAAATAGCCCTGAATTTTCAACCATTTTTCCTCATAATCTTCACCCTCTGTATTGCTTCCCTTTTCTCAGATGTCTCCGCCGTAGTGGGTGTCCTGAGAGGCCCACTTTTGGGCGGTTGACAAACTATTAATGACCCAAAAGACCCAACAGTCCAAGAGATCGAAAAATTCGCCATCACTAAACACAACAAGGCGGCTAAGACGAGGCTAACATACGAAGACGTGTTTAAGGGCGAGACCCAAGTCATCGCCGACACTAATTACCGACCGGGCAGGGGCAGCACCATAACAACATGGTACTCTAGCCTCTAGGGAGAGTCGTCGGTATCAGCCTACCTGGGCCAGATGCCCCCAGCCCCCTAGTTCCGCCTTTGACAACTTTGAATTTTTTTAGAAGGATAAAATAATAAAATTCTATCATTCAGATGTTTTAGACATATTAATTATCAAACAATTTTTTCATTCAGTTTCAGATTCAGCTAATTTATATTCAGATTCAATTTTATTCATTTTTTATCAAACACATTAGTGTTTTATGAATTCCTCTTCTACTAACTCATCTGAGGGAGGTTTGGCTAATCATGTGCAACGTAGGGGATATGAATTGGTAGTAAACCCTTTAATGAATCTTGAGGAACAATTTGATTGGGAGCGTTTTAGTTGAAAGTGTAACGCCCCGAAATCCGGTCTATTTTCATATCTGGATTTCGTACGTCACGATCCCATCTTCTTCCAAACATACATCATTATATAGCTAAATATAACAACATACATCCTCAAATCCCAGGTTCTAAAACCTTAAAATCTCTTTCATTCCAAATAATGATAATTACATTATTCTTTACATCTTGTACAAGTGACTTTTATTCGCCACCAAGGATACATAATCGTTCAGTAAACTATTTTATAGTTTAATTCTATCATTCTATATTACAAGTCTTCGCTTGATCTTCACGCTCATTCATATAATGAATGGTACTTCTTCTGGATACCAATCAACTTGATCTTTACGGGATCCTTAAGTTCTTTCAAACATCGTTCGCTGAAAATGTTTTTATTTAAAGCAAGTGTGAGCATTCAATTGCTCAGCAAGTCATAACAGTTGAACAAACAACTTTAAGAATTCGAACATTCTTGTAAGACTTCAATAACCGAACAAAGGTTATGAAGCAACTTGAATAATAGGAATAATCTCGATTCCTATCATTTTAAAACATTAGTTACATTCCCTTTGAAATACTTTCAATCTCTACTCTCTTTCATACACATTCTGTCTGGCTAGAATCAATAGTAAAGACTTAACAATAACGGTTCATGTATAAATAGAACATGATCATATTGAACAGTTCAATCACAGAACAGTTCATATCATAGAAACATCTAAGTGTTCACATTGTGGCACAAGGCCTCATACATTCTAACACCTTGTACAAATATCACACATTCGCACATAGACACAACTTCTCAAGTTCAACATCTGTGAAGTTTAGAAACTAGCATTCATTTAAAATATGAATGAAGTTAGGAAACTTTCCTTACGCATAAATACAACTTATAGTTATGCTGAACTGCTCATTTCAATTCCTATGTAGCACATAAGGAAATAACACATATACCAATTAGTCATATACTTGACTTACGCATTGGTTTAATTTACTTCTTAGGGTTCATGTTCTTACAAACTAAGTTTACGTGACCAACTTCCTTTACCGGTTAACGACTTCATGACATACGGAGATGTCTTACTTAATACGTTCATCATCTTTGATGATTTACATTATTATCTTCTTCTTATAACTCTCCTAGGACTCGAAACACATCTTATCTCTTCTAGTAGTCCATATGGTACTCTGAGTGGTTTCCCACAAACAACCAACAAACAAGTTCCCATCTCATCTACACTGCCCATAACAGTGAGTTATATCAGTTGCTAGTTTTGTATATACCTTCGCTCTCTGAAGGAATTGTTTAGCCCAGCTCCCATATTTCAACCATCAAAGGTTACGATTGTACTACAACCTAAACTCATCTTAACTTACCCGAAATATTAAACTATAATGTTCGTTAAGTCAATTTGTTATTCCTTATGGCTTTCTGGCAACAAAATGCCATACCTCAAGATTCATTCTTTATCGTCTAAGTCATGCAATCTTTTGTATACTCAGGACGATCATTCAATATTCTTTCTACGCATTTATAGCGTTAAGCATTTTACGTTACCTTATTCTTATCTTACAACGTCCGATTCATTTGACTCGAAATGTCATCCAAGTTTTAAACATTAACTCGGCTTCTTTACGTTATACTCACTTGTCTTTAATTTAGCTTCTTCACCATTCACAGGTTTAATCTTTGGTCTTGATTATCCTACGGTCAAACCATACACGGGGTGTAGGTTCTACCAGTTTAGTATTCGCATACACTTAACCTTTAACTCGGTTCAAGTGTCCAACGCTTACATTTCATTCTAACATTCTCATCCGACTCACATTCGGCTTTCATTAATCTTATTACCGTTCGCTATGGCTTTCTTGATAATTCATATCTTACTTACTACTCCCGTCAACGTCTAAGTCATACAACCGATGTATACTTAGAACGTTCACTCAACGTGAATACGATTCATGAGGATCGTTTATATATTCAACATTTATATTACTTGCCTCTTAATTCTATTCAAACTTCATCCAAGGTTTTAATTACTTTCATTCATTACTCGACACCTAAACCCCATGTTCATTATTATTTATTAATGTCAAAGTCATTTGGTTAGTTGTACGCTAAGACCGATCACTCATCGCAACAACATTGCGTTCACAGCATCTAAACGTTTTACATTCATCTCTCATGACCATGACATAACATCGAAATGTTATTCATTACCCTAGTCAATCAACATTTAAGGAATCACAATTATAGCAATCCCTCACGTTCGTTTCATTGTGACTACGATTCCCGGACATTGGTTCCGTAACCCGCGTCAACATTCTTTATCTTTTAATCTCATTTAATCTTTTCAATCAACCTTCATCAAAGGTTTAATACACTTGATTAAGTGTTACATTAGTTGAATTACATGTTCATATTTCTTTCTTGCACATCCCCCAGTAATTGAGTAGTAAAAATCTCATTTCTGGGCATTGCCCTGAACCGGCGCTGCGGCGCCATGCCCTTCCCTTTCTTTCGTGTTGCGGTGCCACTTAGTAGCAGCTAATGGTCCAAGCTCATGCTGTGGCACTGGCCCCCAAGGCACGACTCGTGCTGCGGCGCCAAGCATGAAACCTAGAAAAATTTTCTAAGTCTTTTACAAGCTTGAGACGCTGACTTTGAAATCTCATATCTTATTCGTTATAACTTAGAACGAGGTCGTTCCAAAGACATTTTCTTCCTTATCTTATGTACTTTAATTACCAATGGACAGAACTTTATTCTGAATCCGTTAACATGCCATTCAATTGGCTTAATCTTCGCTCTTCATTCGTTTTACGTTATTAATGTTCTTCGTTCCTTTGTCTGTAATTCGGTCATCCGAACTCGAAACTCGTTCATTCTTAAGTTCACAACTCACATTTTATACGTTCTCTTACATTATTATAAAACCCTATATGTTTGGGTTCATTTACTAACTTTCTAATTCTTGTTCTTCTTTTAAGAAATTGTCGCCATAACTTTGTTATAGCTCAATTTTAATCTGTTCTTCATGAACGTTTCTAACGTTCCTAACCAAGCAATAAGAAACTAACTTATACGCAATGGTTTTAAACTTTTCCATCAACAACAATTATCCTACAATGGTTTAAATTTGTCCATCAACAACGTTCTTCGCGTTCTTCATGTTCTTCGCGTCTTCTTCGCGTTCTTCGCGTCTTCTTCGTTTTAATCGATATTTTGGAATACAATTTTACTTTTTCTTGGAATTTTATGTTATAGAACATTATTACTTACTTATTTGACCTACTCATTCCTAAGATTCATTCGGATCGCTCAAAATCCTTACGAATCTTACACTTCCTTAAGAAATTTATAAACTAAATTTCTAATTTCTTATTTCTTCATTTTCTCATGATTTCAACCATATGAAATCATTCTTAACTTCATATACTTCTTATCTTCATTAAGTTATATTTTTGAACATATTAAACTTAAAGAAAATTAGAAGAAACTAGGGTTCAGATTATCGTTCTTTCTTAATCCCATTCCGTCGGAGAAAGCGTGAATTCGAGCTAGCTTTTCCTCATTCCTCTTCCTCTTCCTCTTCCTCTTCCTCTTATTCTCCCATCTGAACTCTTTCTCTCTATCTCTCAAGTGTTGCTTGAAATTTCAAACCAAACAAATGAGCTTAAGGCTTGTTTATATAGAAGACCAAAGTTAGGGTATTTTGGTCATTTTACCCCCACCTTCTTACTATTCATGGCTTAGCCACCAAGTTTACTTGGCTACCACCCTTACTAGGTGGCCAAGTGGCTGCCCCACATGCCCATGGATCTTCCACATGGGTTGCCCCATGGGTTTTACCCATCCGGTGACCCATCGATTTGATCCGCGGTTTATTTTCTTGGATCGGGCTTAATTAAATCTAACACTGGGCCTTACATTAATTCTTATTGGGCCTACCCTAGGCTTGATTACACATTCCATTAGGCTTGATATAATCCAAGTCCAATTGGATTCTTCAAAGTCCATGAACTCAAAGTCCATTTAGGCTAATCGTATTCTACACAGTCCATTCTCGTATTCTCTTCATATATCGTTCGTACGATATTTGTATTATACGTCGTACTAATCTTCGTACTATACTCATATAATAACTAGTATTATACTCGTATTTCTCACGCATAATAACTCTAATTATTATACGAAATCATAAAATCCTCGGAACTCACTTTTCCTAACCCTTAAGTTTTAAGTCTGCAGGCGAAAACTTCATTTATGCCATAACTGAAATATTATTGAATATTCTATTTCATCTCAGAATTCTATCATTACGCGTTTCTCGTAAATTCAAAATAAATCTCTGAGCAGAAACGGATGAATAGTGCCTATTTCGTCTTTTTCTCCAAAAAATATTTTATTCCCGAAAAGCTTTCATTTTCGTCTTAAAAATTCTTACTCGTTCAGTCTAGCTCGTAGCCAGAATTCTCCCGTTTAATAATCATTCTAGGTTATAGAACGATTAATAAACACATAGCACATAATAGTATTAATAAAAATTCATTTTATTAATAACTAATTCTTTAAACTTAAATTCTGGACAATTCGATTTTCCGGGTTGTCACAGAAAGATTCATTGATAATCGAATATTTGATGAACACATGGTCTAAGGAATTGTTGACGCGTGTTGCAAAAGTTTGGGACATGTGAAAGTAGTCAAAAAAGGCGAAGTAAAAACATTTCATTCTGAAGAATTAGTGGATTGTCATCTTGGATTACTCAAAGTTCATGGTGAAGACAAACCTTAGCATCTAGGATATTATTTTTGAATTATTATAATTATCTTTTAAAAATATTTAATTTATAAATTTTTTAATTGTAGTTTAGATCATTTTGTAAATCCTTTAATTATAACTTAGGTGGTTCTCATATATATATATATATATATATGTGTGTGTGTGTGTGTGTGACAACTCTATTTCTAAAGAAGATAAGAAAAAATAATACAAAAACTTGTATTCACTTGTTGTCTAGTTTTACATGGTATCAAAGCCTTTGCTTAACAGCTCTTAAATTTTTCTCTCACCATGGTCGAAACATCTATCTCCTCTTCTGCTTTCTCTTCTTCCCTTCATGTTCTTTTTAGTCCTTAATCCTTGTTATCCAACACCATCCTAACCAAAGAAGATTATTTAAATTGGCGTTCTCAATTTTTTACTATTCTATGCACCCACTCCCTTGAACATGTTGTCAATGACAAAATTGTCCATCAAAAAAGTTAGATGATAAAACCATTAACCCCTAATGCTCCAAATAGAAAAGTATTACTAGTCTTTTTCTTACATAGATTAAAGCTATTGTTTCTCCCTCCGTTCAAAATCTCCCTCTCTCCTTTAAAACAACTCTTGAAGCTTAGGACATACTTCACAACCGCTTTGCCTCTTCTTCTAAAACCCATATTCGAACTTTGAAAAATAATTTTTACACTCTCAAGAAAGATTCCAACACCACTATAAGAAGATTCCATCTCTTCCCCCTTGGCCACACCAACATCTCCATTGGGCATTCAAAAAAATTATAATATCTTTTCTATAAGCCTAGTTCCTTGTCATTCTTCCTCATTAGATGAAATTCCATTGTCGACGCTAAGAAATTCACTTTTCCTATGTTGTTCCTTCTACCCTTTTATGTTTATCATGTTAATTTTATTTATCTTCCTTAAAGGGTGAGTTTTTGGAAAAGGACCGACATAAATGTCAATGATTTTGAAAAAGATTGATTTTAATGATTTGGCTGAATTAGACAAAGCCGCCAGTTGGTATGAGTTTAAATGGTTGTACCAACTCAACTGGAGTTTTGATGGTTTTTGAAATATGACCTAATATGTGACTCCATTTAATTGGTCTGGAACTCGAGATTCATAGATTTCGGAGGCTTGTTTAAGCGAGGAGAAAGTGTTAGGCAACTTCTATGAAACACGATTACCGCGACTTTTTCATTCCCTAAGCATTTGATGTGTGTGTGTGTGTGTGTTGAAAGCTTTTGTTTCGAAAAGATATTTAGTGCTTTATTTTGAAAATAGTGTTGTGCTTCTTTGGACCTATGTACAAAGGGTTTGATTTAAAGAAAATTTCATTTTAGATAACATATGAAAGTGATGTTTGAAATATGATTTTCAAACCCTTTTGCTCAAATAGGAATCGAGCCCCTTAGATACTTCGAAATTTATTTCATATTTGGCTTGATTTAATTTTATTGAGATACGAAGCAACATAGACAATATTGAAATATTTACAAGTGTCGGGCTCCTTGTGGGCATGAAAGCCATCTAAATAAACCCGAGCACCACATACATGGTTTTCACTATTATGGGGCCTTAAATTCGGATACTGTTTTAATGCCCTAGTTTACATGTACATTGGATTGCATGCTGATATTTATAATTTAAATAAGTCCATCACTGGAATCGAGTTTTAGATTCATTGATTGAATCTTCAATTGTATAGTTCCTAGGCTCACATAACATTATTTAAAAGCTTTCAAGATGTATATTTCAACATAATATATGCATATATTTACAAACTTCGCTAAACAAATGATTTATTGAAAAAATCCTTGTACGCGAAACAAGCTTCCCATTTTCTTTAGATATAGATCTAGGGTCACGTGGTTGCTAAATATTTACAAAATCAAAAAATAAACTGTGACGCCCCCAAAATAGGTATACATCACCCATTCTGAGTTGTCAATACATGGTACAGAAATAACTACAACTTTATTATTACAACAGTAAAACTGTGAGTTTGAATACAAACATTATCTTCTAGAAAATATCTATACTCAAATAAATCCTCATCACATTTATTGATACATTATTTTACAAAAATGGTGAGGACTACTAAACAACTCTCTCTAGAATATTCATTCCATACCCCGACTCGTACTCGCTATATTCTTGCCACCTGAGAAGAAAAATGGAATAAAAAGGAAAAGGGTGAGCTCAACTAGCCCAATAAAGAATATTATGACTAAGATAATATACAACAAATTATCATTAGTCTTCAACAGGGAAAAAATCTAATAGAATACAATGGACAACAAGTTTTAAATCAATATTTGCAGCGAAAATAATAATTCATTAGAAGAGTTAAGTAGAGAATGCAAACTACTATCTTCTATGTATGAATTTAAAAGTTCATCGTCTATCTTTTATCCCTGTAACATCAATCAATATATATCTGGAATCAAATATTCATCTTTGCACTACAGGCCAAAGATATTCATCAATTGGTCATGTTCATCTAAACACCTGTTCATCTTTGCACTACGGGCCAAAGATATTCATCAGAAATCATTCATCTTTGCACTACAGGCCAAAGATATTCAATAATATCATCATTTAAGACTGAGGATGATGAAAAATATTATTAAAGATACGAATCCAGTGAAATAAAATAACAAGGATTAAGGATTAAGGATTCGTACTTTATTTTAACCATGTCCAAAAATAACTCAAAAATAATCATAGTGGTGTAAAATTCAAGAATGATCAAAACATGGATACAATCAAAGCTAGTATCCACAATAGATATTGTTGGTGGACTTTTAACATGGAGAAGATAATAGACCTTATGGTCTATTTGACTCTTTAAATGGATTGCTCGTTCCGCTGCAACTATGGTTGAAAAGTTTTATCATCTACCATATGTTCTAAATCTTTGATTTATTATTGACGAAAGCTATTGATAATTTAATTATCTTTAGTCATGATATTCTTTACTGGGCTAGTTGTGTTCACCCTTTTTATTCACAATTCCTTTCAGGTAATAAGAGTGTTGCCGAGTCGAGCGGGGATAACATGGGAATAGAACGGTGGTCTATAGCTGTTGAGGTTCTCCCTAAATATTATGGAAAAAATTTTATTGAGAACTTTAGATAAGTGTGTTGTATTGTATACGTCATTTGATATTTAATTTTGGTGAACCGAATAGGGTGAGGTGAACCCAACTTTGGAAGGGTGTTTTGCCACTATCATACAAGATGTCTAATGACTTACAACCTCGTGTTATCATAAGACATGGTTGTGCACATCCACTTGCTGAGTATACCTACGAGCACTACCTATATGATCTTGGAGTTTATTTGAAATATAATTTTCACTAGGAGACAGTGGAGATAGTTATATGTCAAGAGAAGACTCACCATTAGAAAGAAGATGATAGTAATCTTCTTGTTTTTCTTTGGGGTCTATTGGGTCAACCAAGGATAATTCTGTGGACATATGACATCTATCACAACCTAGACACATGGCCTCCCATGTACGAAGGTTTCTTTGAGCACTTCCCAAAGATTTTAATTTCTAAAACAGTTTTTGACTGTACTTTTATGTAAAGTACCATTGTAAGGTCATGGTCGAGGCACCATGAGAGTTACATACATTTGTATTAAAACTCACATCTTATCTATTGTTGTACTCTGTACGACAGTTCAACAGTTGTATAAATCAAGTTTTTATTTGATTTTTATAGTGTGATATCTGGTGACTCAGAATGGGTCGTGTGGACCTATTTGGGGGCGTCATATTTGGTATCAGAGCTTAGGGATCTGGTTGCTGGCGGAGATATAAGTCTAGAACTAGGAGGGGAGAGACGGGTAATATACTTCGCTAGTGTGTGACTTACTAAGCCAAAATTTTTACTTGATAAGTTGACAATTTGTGATATGTCAATTAACCTTTATTTTGAAGATATATTCTAAAATGATATCTGAAATACAGGAGATGAGCAATGGAAAAAGTATGATACAGAGGATATAACCAGGAAGGTACAATCCGAAAAGAAGGCAAGGTATTCTCATCTCTTCGAATACCAGGTACGTACGTAAATTTTGAGGGAGAAATTTCATAAGGAGGGGAGATTATGAGACCCCGAATTTTATGAAATGAAAGTATTCAATTTTCTTATAATTAATCTATTTTAGTAAATGGTTAAATTGATAAAAGGTTAAAGTTAAGGGTGATATGTGAAAATTTTACAAAGGATACAAGTTGTTATCTTATACTCGTTTGGTCGGGGAATATTCTTTTGTCGGGGAATATCTGTACGACGGCACAATCATTGGTGGACCCCATAACGGAAGTATTGTCATAGTTAGAAAATGACAAAATTATCTTTTTATAAAAATAACGGCGGAAGTGTTACCGTTAAAACTGTTGAACTATCTAGTAGTAAAAGTGTAGTAATACGCGTGGTTGCGTAGTAGCACACGGTATTGGTTATTGATGTTTACGTGAGAAGTCACTCAGTTATACTCAGTTGGTTAAAGTTTTGGTTTCTATACTCCATGAAATTAGTGGAACATCCTTGATATTTGTGCTTCATCCAGTATCTTTTCATGGAAATATTCTTCTGAGAATTCTTGAATTTTACTCCACAAAGAAGTATCATGTTGACAATTTGGACGTTATTGATTTCTGGATAAATTAATTTATAAATCTTCAAAATTTATCCTTGAACTTGTTTTATTGAATTAATATGTCATTGTCATCATCCTCATACTTATATTGTGATGAAAGTCATCTTTGGCTTACATGAATAGATGGACTGTTGATTATTGGTTTTACAGTTGTATATCTTTGGCTTACGTGCAAAGATGGACTGTGGATTATTGGTTGTATATCTTTGACTTACGTGCAAAGATGAACTATTGATTGATGATTATCTTTGGCTTACGTGCAAAGATGGACTGCAGATTATTGGTTGTATATCTTTGGCTTACATGCATAGATGAATTATTGATTGATGATTATCTTTGGCTTATGTGCATAGATGAATTGTTTATTAGTATGAATATGACCAGGGATCATTCGGTATAATCATGACCCGTAACGTTATAGATAATGTGGTAATAGTCCTCATTGGCTTGTAGTGCATTGATGGATAGTTATTGGTATGATTATAACCAGAGATTATTCAGTATAATCATAACCATTGATGATTACATGAATATTCTTGGCCGTAGTACAGGGATGATTCGATGATGTGGATTATTTATTTATTAAGTTGAGTCCCAGCGATAAAATATTGATTATACACTTTTAATTCGTAAAAGAAAGTAGATATCATGCTCTACTTGACTTTTCTAAAATACAGTTGTATGTCTTTGGCCTGTAGTGCAAAGATGAATTGTTAATGAATATCTTTAGCCGTAGTGCAAAGATGAATTTTTTAGTATGATTATGAGTAGGAATTGTGATTTGGTATAACCATGATTTTTGATGTTTCAGGTGAAGATAGGCGATGAAAATTATTTTCGTCCTGGGTGCGAAGAAGAATTTAGAACCATATTTATGATTATGAGTTATTCATATGATTATGGACATGAACTGTTGATTGATGTTACAGGGATTAAACATTGTCGGTGGACTTTTAACATGGAGAAGATAATAGACCTTATGGTCTATTTGACTCTTTAAATGGATAGCTCGTTCCGCTGCAACTATGGTTGAAAAGTTTTATCATCTACCATATGTTCTAAATCTCTGATTTATTATTGATGAAAGCTATTGATAATTTAATTATCTTTAGTCATGATATTCTTTATTAGGTTAGTTGTGCTCACCCTTTTGTTTCACAATTCCTTTCAGGTAATAACAGTGTTGCCGAGTCGAGTGGGGATAACAGGGGAATAGAACAGTGGTCTATAGCTGTTGAGGTTCTCCATAAATAGTATAAAAATAATTTTATTGAGAACTTTAGATAAGTGTGTAGTATTGTATACGTCATTTGATATTTAATTTTGGTGAACCGAATAGGGTGTGGTGAACCTAACTTTGGAAGGGTGTTTTACCACTATCATACAAGATGTCTAATGACTTACAACCTCGTGTTATCATAAGACAGGGTTGTGCACATCCACTTGTTGAGTATATTTACGAGCACTACCTATATGATATTGGAGTTTATTTGAAATATAATTTTCACTGGGAGACAATGGAGATAGTTATATGTCAAGAGAAGACTCACCATTAGAAAGAAGATGATAATAATCTTCTCGTTTTTCTTTGGGGTCTATTGGGTCAACCAAGGATAATTCTGTGGACATATGATATCTATCATAACCTAGACACATGGCCTCCCATGTACGAAGGTTTCTTTGAGCACTTTCCAAAGATTTTAATTTCTAAAACAGTTTTTAACTGTAATTTTATGTAAAGTACCATTATAAGGTCATGGTCGAGGCACCATGAGAGTTACATACATTTGTATTAAAACTCATAGTTTATCTGTTGTTGTACTCTATACGACAGTTCAATAGTTGTATAAATGAAGTTTGTATTTGATTTTTATAGTGTGATATCTGGCAACTCAGAATGGGTCGTGTGGACCTATTTTGGGGACATCACATATGCATCTCATCCTACCAGTGCTCAAATGCACCCAACTTAGTGTCAATATATTATCGACCGAAAGATCTCATACGGGATACCCAACTTCAGAATAAGATGTCTTACCAAACAATTTGGTTCGACACAATAATTTAAGCTTAACAGTCAATATGAATAAATAATTCATTTCTTAGACAATAAGAGGTAATTCAAATGTAGGTGTAGTATATTATATCAACAACATATCAAGATAAAAATCTTGTTCAACGAGTAAATAGGTTCAAGAAATTTGCATAAGTAGTTTAAGGGTTAAGAAGAACTTGCTTGAGCGTAGATCAGTCAAGTTATGCTACTCAATTCGTTTAATAAATACCTACGATGTTCATATATATAATTCTAACACGTTAGTATTGATAATAATACTCAAATATAACATGTATATAAGATTGGGTTAGATTCGATAAGGTTTCGATGTACAAAGTCTTTACCGAATATTAAATAAGTTGATAAATTGACTAAATTTTATTTATAAAATTTATTATATTTTTAGATAATTTATTTATCCTTTATAATAATTTTTAGAAGTTTTAAAATATTTTTAAAACATTTATTTATCCGTTAAATGATTTTTAAATCATTTATTTGTATTTTTAGGTAATTTATATTTACTTAAAATTTTATCAAAGCATGGTTTATTATATTTAAATAATTTATAATCATTTAATATGATTTTTATATCATTAATATAATTTTACAATAATTATTTAGTATTATAAATAATTATTTTAATTACTTTATTATTAAGTTAATTATTAATAATATCCAAATAAAATAAAATATTTATTGAATTTATGTAAAAATAGCAAAATTTAATTATAATTATTTAATATAATTTTTAAAACTATTTTTGTATTTATTTATATTTATTTATTAATTATTTCTAATTTTTATAATTTATTTTTAAAAAAATCAATTTCTGTCCGTCGCTAAAGCCTTTCAGTGACAGAAAGTGTCGCTGTAGGTGTTCTTGAGTTTCTGGGAAACAGTTCGGTCATGGTCGAGTGACCAGTTTGATCACGAATTATCTAGCTACTAGTTATGATTTTGGATTTGGTCAAGTGTTGATGTTATAGTACTCTTACAGTAGTACAACATAAATCAAATTTCAAACTTTAACCTACATATAACAAGAAGTTATAGAGGCTCAAAGTGACTGTCAGAGCTGTTCTTGAGTTTTTGGACAACCCATAACAATTGTCATGATCGGTCAACGGTTTTGTGGCTTGAATATCTTTGATTCTGTGTATTAGATGTGTGTTGTGTTTGTTGTAACATGTAGTATATATGTCAGGGTACATATATATAACACTAACATGAATAAAGCATAAATCTAAGGTCTAATTATGATAGTCAAAGTACAGCTAAAAGCTGTTTTTCGTGTTCTTCAATTTTCTGGGCAGCCTAGAAAACTTGGTCAAGCTCAGTCAACGGATTTTGACCATTATTTCCAGTAATCCTATGCGTTGTTTGTACCATTTAAGATCATAGATATGTAGTACATATATCAGGGTGTTAATCTAATACAAAACATTACAAAAACAACAAACAGAAAGCGAGCAAAAAGGTTGGTCAAAGTAGCCGGTTCGACTGTTCTTGAGTTTTCTGGGTAACCCAGAAAACTACGATCCGTGAACGGTCAATGCACTTTGACCACTTATAACTTACAATCTATGGTTCTAATGAACCTGTTTTCTTTTCCAGATTAAAGAGCTACTAATAGGCTACAAGTAACATACAATTAATAGACCTAAACATAAACACAAATGAATCTACAAGCTCTGACATTCGGTTGTCAGACTTGGTTTTGAAAATTTCCAGATTTCTAAAACCACTTAATTAAGGAATCTAGATGTTATTAAAATGTGTTCTACCAATCTAACATACTTTATAACATACTAATATATATTTCTAAACATCTAGACAACAAAATTAACAAAGGATCAAAGAGCTAGCTATGAACTAGGGTTTGTACCTTTTCTTGATTGGTTTTTGATTCTAGCTTCTAATTTTGTTGCCGCTTTCACCCAGGCTTGATTTGGTAAGTAAGGAAGTATATAATGGCTTAGAAATTTCGTGAGTTTTCTCAGCCCTAAGGTTCCTATTTATAAACTTCTTCAACTTGGCTTTTTGGACATTTTCATGCAACTTGCCTCTATAAATATCAGATCTGATGACTATTGTCATGCTTGGGAGTTACAAGCATGTCATGTGTAGCCTAGGGACTTGCAATGGTGACTCCTAACCTACTTGTGAGCTAGTTAAGTTAGTTTAGTAGCTTAATTATGTTCTAATATTCAATAATCTTGATTAGGGTTTTGTTTTTAATGATTAGAATTTTAAGTGATGTTTATTAGTACCTAATTGAAGTTTACTAACCATGATTAGGTGTTAAGATAATCTAATTAGGGTTTAATTAGCTAATTAGAATTTAGTTAATAAATTAGGGTTAGCGTCAGGTATACATCACCCATCTTGGGTTGCCAGATACAAGGTACCGAATACAAATACAAACTAATTATACAACAGTCGTGTAAAATACGAAAAAACATAGGCTGCGAGTTTTAATACAAATATTGTCATCTAGACAATATCCACACTCAATGGAGTCCTCATTACATTTATTATCAAACTATTTCACATAATAGTGAGGACTACTAATACACCATCTAGGACCATCACTCTGTTACCCTACTAGTCCTAGCTACGTTCTCATTTCCTGAAGAGAACAATAAAAGAAAAAGGGTGAGCTCAACTAGCCCAGCAAGAAATATTATGACTAAGATAATACAGAATAAGTTATCATTAGCCTTCAACAATATAACAACTAATAGAATATAATAGACAACAAGTTTTAGATTAAAAACTACAGCTGAATAAACAATCCATTAGAAGAGTCAAGTAAAGTATAAAATCTATTATTTTCTATGATTTAAAAAGTTTTTCATCAACTTTATCGCTGAGACTCAGCTTAATAAATAAAATTGAATCATCCCTGCACCACGACCAAGGATATTCATGTAATCATCAATGGTCATGACTATACCAAATAATCCCTGGTCATAATCACACCAACAACTGTCCACCAATGAACTACGGGCCAATGAGGACTTTTACCACATCATTCGTCACATTACGGTCATGATTATACCAAATAATCCTTGGTCATAATAATACCAAGTCCATCTATGCACGTAAGCCAAAAATGACTTTCATCATAATATAAGCATGATGATGATGACGTAATAACATCAACTAAGGATTAGTTGAATAAAAATGTAATAACATTATGCTATAGATTAAATCATAAGTGAATCATCATTGTATACTAAGGTCATGCTTTAGGAATAATCTTAGAGCATAAACATTGAATAACGTAACATACCTTGCTTGAACAATATTAAGCTAAGGTTATTTAGAATTGAGTATTGAGCATGCATAACAACAAGTTAAATATTAGAAAGACTGGTTCAATATCAAAAGGTAAGATTTAGGAACTTGCACAATATAAACAGGGGTACAAAACTTGCACAAAGAAGTTTAGGTTTAGAAAACTTGCTCAATTCATCAATAAGGTTTAAGCACTTGCACAATTGTAAAAGTAGAGTTAGAGAACTTTCCTCGTGCGTAGGTTAAACAATCACTACTCACATTCACCATAAGTCCTACACATACCATATGTATTGACAATACATATTAGTTACAATAATATTAGCTTCAAGAGTTTCTTTCCCACTTTTAGTATAGCTCACTAACTAAGTTTAAGTTTAAACAACATCAAATCTTTTCATGAACATCACTTTTTAGCTTTATTACAACTACTTAAGTGATCATGTCATTGCACCACATACACATTAACAACTTGATACAACATCCTATTACATGTCTACCATGTTATCATTAGGTTATACTAATACACAAAGGATTGCAATTGCATTCGCGCATCCCAACGCCCACCGATTGCCTCCAAATACACAATAGTCCTAAAGATGACCATTTTGACCCTTCATAATGACATCAAATTTAAAAACGTAAAGAATAAAAGTTATAGGCCTATTCGTCCTCATTCCGAATCATCTTGAATTGCATCAATCGGATTTTGTATGAAAATCTTATGCTAATTTTAGTAAAACATATCCGGTAAGTTTTTTTTTCCAAAATTTGGCTAGGCAGACTACCCCCCCGGTCGGGGCAGGGGTCCCTTTTGTAATTTTGTGATTTATGCTCTAGAACACTACGGAAAGCCAAATTAGGACTACAAACTCCTTTCTAATAAACATACCAACCTACCCAAGGTGTAATATGTTTACAAAAACATCAACAAATGTTTTTTAACACGTTTCTAACCACCTAAACAACATAAACATCAAGATTACAACCTTTAATTTTCACTATTTTTGCTAAAACTTCACTTTTTGAAAGTTTCAGTGAAAATCATCACTGTTATTTTGTTTTTCAACCAAAACAGTTAATTCCACATACTATGTTTTAGTTTCTTCATCTTCTTTCAAAATCAATAGTCAAATTATATGTTATACGAAGAATTAAACCTCAATTTTACTTTAAACTAAGCCCTATTCACATATGTTAGTTCCCGAAAGCACAATAGTTATCTAGAAGGGGGGTTTAATAGATATTAAAAAACTTTTCTTTGTTTATAAATTGTTTTGATAAATAATTTAAGCACAACGAAACTATTGATTCTTTGAAATCCCATTTAGATAGTAGATTAAAGTGAGAAAGGAAATTATTGCAGTTAGAGCAGTTATAGCAGTTATAAAGACACAGTTGTTTTTAAGTGGTTCGGAGCACTCAAAGCTTCTAGTCCACTCTTCTACTCCTTGAGTAGGAAATCCACTAAGGATGTCTTGTACACTTTCTGAATCTCACAGATTCCTTCTAGACCAGCTGTCTAGGCACTTTTAAGTTCACTTTTAAACTCTTCAAGTCTAGCAGACTTGGCTCTTCACAGTTCACTTAGAACTCTTCAAGTCCTTCTGACTTGGAACTTCTTACTTCAGTAGATTGATGATTGTTGAGTTGTGATTGAGGCTACTCAGTTGTAGTTAAGCACTTGTTCAAAAGAAATGAGTAGCTGAGCAAGCTTTCTCTTTTTCTCAGATCGTAGAGTTCAGCGTTTTGAGTTCTTGTGTATTTTGTTCAATACTTGCTTAGCTCTTTTCATCTGTCTTTGATCTATATATATGTGATCTTAAAATCTATCCATTGAAGTCATCTGATGAACCATTAAATGCGTTTGACATTTCTTAGCTTTGATGGAGACTTTTCTGCGCATCTTCTGAGTTGCACTCTGGCCCACTGACACAGCAGACTGCTTTCTCACCCAACACCTCAAAATGTGTTTTCCTCTCCCCAATGGTCCTTTTCTTAGCTTCTTGAATACATTTCATTTGATCAATACTAAGGATATCTTTTGTACGTTGGGACTGGTGAGAGTTTCAACATTCAAAACCCATTCCATATTTGTTGGAGTCTATATTCAAATGAACGATAGGGCTTGATGTTTCTGACACAAAGCATATGTCACTCTACTATCAATATCGTAGTGTCTTGTCATATTGGTGCTCGTACTTAAGAGATCACTACGATATCTCACTACGATATGTTAACACTACGATCTTCGCTTGCACGCCCTACAGACTCTGCGTTTTCGAGAGTACCCTACGATCTCTGAGTTAGCTCTGCAAACGTCTGGACCACTCTACGATTCCTGGAGAGGCCTTTCAAGGCAGATACACTACGATCATCTCAGCTCTGCGATCCTGCCTTAGCTTCTGCATTCTGTTGATCAGATGAATAGATTACTAGCCTATCTATTTCTTTCTAGCCATAGATCAACCTAACAGATTTGATCTCCTTATCTATATAAGTAAACATTAAAAAGGCTAAGATCAACCTAATAACTTTGATCTATCACTAAGTCCTTGTGCATATATTGTTTGAAGGACTTTACATAATCATGAGCTTTTTTATAAAATATCAAATCACATTATGCATTCTTCCAACAATCTCCCCCTAATTGATGTTGACATAACCAAGGAGATTTGTTGTCATGATTATAAAGTTTTATATGCAGTTGTAGTAAAGTAAACATGACTTAGTATTTCAGTGACTTAGTAAATTTATTGATGTATGGAGACAGATATTACATTTAATATTGACTACATCGATATAATTTGAAATTCAACTTATCTCTATTTCTTTGGCCTTTTGTTTCTTGGAGGATTTGCATATTCCTCAACTCTCCTCTTTCTGCTTGCTTCATCTCTTCTGGCCAGATCTTCCAGCTCACTTGGGCTTAGCCTTGGATTGTGATCATGCCTATTCATGAATGCAGGATCTCCAATTGGCATTCGTAGGCCTGTTGTTGTCACCGCATGAGAGCTGGTAGTTGGCCCTTGACTCGTTATTGGTAGAGCTACTAAAATTTCCTACTGATCAGATCGTTGAGTCTGATGGCTGGATCGTGGAGTTTGTTGATTGATTTGCCTTGGCCTTGATTGGAAGTGTCCTTTTCCTCTGCCCTTGTCTCCCTGATCTCCTTGCCCTTTATTATCCCTCTTTATGTCAGCATCAAGGGTTCGAATGTCTGCTGAGAGGCGAGTGACTCCTTGGACAAGATCATTAAGTTGACTCTGAGTATGAGTAATGTCCTCACGATTCTCTTGGATCAAGGCATCAGAATGAGTTTCTCGTCATTAAAGAATGTCAAGGACAGTTTCAGTCTGCTTCATTTGGCCTATGGAGAAATCTTGAAATTCTTTGACTGTAGTTTGAAGACTTTTGATGCTCTGTATCATCAGATTGTTCTGAGATTCTTGTGTTTTCTATAATATTAAGACAGCATCCCGATGCCTTTTAGCTGCAAGAAAGTGAATGTCGTCCCTGTCTTTTATGCTTTGAAGCATTTCTTTGATGATCTCTCTGAGTGTTTTAGACAACTCGGAGCTTAAGGAGCTTGGAAGATTGTTTGCAGCATTAATCATTGATGTTAATCTCAGCTGTATAAGTGCAGTATGATCTTCAAGATTCTTGTCTAGTTCTTTGATTACTTTCTCAGACATGGCTGACAAATCAGCCTTTGTGGATAGTTCTGACAAGATTTCATCTAGATTTGAAATTTGTGAGGGAGGTGATGTGCTCTTGAATTGATCTTGCAGTGAGTAGAGAGTAAGTTTGAGATTGAAGCATTCATTTCTAGATGAGGAGAGAATATTTGAAGAAGGAGCCTGAGTTTGAATGTTGAAGCTTAGTGACTCTACGATTTGTGGTGGATACTCTACCAAGGGGCTAGAGTCAGTGATCGTAGAGGTGGTAGGCTGTGGGAGTAAGAAGGAGTGGCTCTTATTTGGTTCCTCATTTACAGAATTTTGAGATTCTGCAACTGGAAATTGATTTAGTGGATGAAGAATCACTTCCAACCATTGCAGGAATTCATAGAATTGATTAAATGAGGATGATCGCAAGTGATTATTTCTGAAAAGAGTTGGGATAAATAGTACCTCAAGTGTGTTTTCTGAGGAAGAACTGATGGTGAGAAGCTTCTTGGCAAAATTGAATTTCCCTGGGAATCCATTTGCGAGTACTGAGATAGATGGATACTCTTTGAAACTCCAGAACATGTGATCCCAAGAGTTCAGAATTTGAGCTCAGTGGAAGGGCATCATAGGAAGATATGCAAATAGTTTCTCATAGTTGGCTCTTCTGTGCCCATCAATGCCTACAACTATGATCTCAATCTCATCATCTTCTTCTCTGTTTTCACTAGAGGATTCCATTATGTCAATTGCTTCAGGATGTTCTTGCACCGGTTCTTCATTATCTCCTCTAGGAATTTCTTTTTCTGCTATTGAGGTGTCATGATCCTCCCCCTCAGCTTGATCATTCTTTTAAAATGTCGATAGCTCCCCCTCAACTAGAGCATCCTCTGGCAGGAGATCTTCAGGCATCTCCCCCTCAGCAGGAGTATCTACTATCATCAAATCTTTTGGTGTCTCCCCCTCAGTTGGTTCCTTTTCAGCAGAGAGTTCTTTGTCTTCCTTCTTTAGAGCTTTCTCATTGATTAGCTTCTTCTTCTTCTTCCTCAGTTTCTTTGACAACAGACATATTCCCTAGCACTCCTGTTCCCTTTATTTCACCAGTTCGACCACTGGATTCAGACATCATCTTCACATTTTCAGCTGAATTTCTTTTCCAATTTTCAAACAACTATTGAGTCATTCGTCAATTTGGATTTATGTCTTCTCCTTCATCATCCTTAATTAGGTCACCAAGAGCAGCCTGTAGGATAATGCTGATAAATCGTCCGTAAAGCATCTTCTGTGAGCTCTTTATTTTCTTTGAGCTGATTAACCATTTTCCAATCCACTCAAGTAATAGAGCCCCATAGTTGAGTTGTATTTTGTAACATATGGCAGTCATGAGTTTGAGTTGTACCACATTCACAGAGTCATGACCTGAGCTCTTATAGTATATGCATTTTCCAACAATATCAGCTAGAAACTCATACCTCTATTGAAACTCCTTCTTTTTGTATCCTTTAACAGAGGGTGATTTCTTGTGATGCATCTTCTTGAGACCTTTATGGAAGTCTATTCCATCTAAGGATGGATACCCTTCAGATTTGAGCCCTAGGGCTAAATTGATGTCTTCAGCTTTTAGCCTGATTTGGACGTTCCTTACTTTTGTCGTGATAGTGTTGTTTTCAAATACCCCGTTATTGTAGAACTCATTTACTAGCTTTGGGTAGATCAATGTGTCCGTACCCAAGGCTTCTTCGAGACCTGCCTTCTTCAGTAGTGACAATGTCTTGTGAAATTGGGGTTCAGCTATTTTAAACTCGTCAAAACAGAGTCTGTAGCTGGAGAAAACACTGGAGGCTACCATTGATTTCTTTGTAGGAAGTGAGATTGACTGAGCTTGCTACTGATTTTTAGGGTTTCTTCTTGAGAGAGGAAGAGAGAGAGATGGTCTTTTGAACTTTAGATTTTAAACCGACGATTTTAATTTGTACTTGAAACTTCTCTCTCTATTTTGCGTAGTGGGACAGGTGTCGAATTTTTCTTGGCTCTACGAATTTTGACAGAGAGGGATTGTACTGAATTGCCCTTAAACTTCTTCTGGGAAGATGTATTCTTTAGTGTGACTGCGATCGCTGAGATGGTCCTTGGAGTCGTCGAGTCTATGTAGCAATCGTCGTGTCTGAGCTGTAAACGTAGAGTCTGAACTGTGACCATTGAGTCTGACAATCAATCGTAGAGTCTGATCAAGTTCTCGTTGTGAGCCTTTGGTTTAGCTTTCTTCTTGATTTCAGGTAGCTCAGGAAGGGCCGACCTCTTGAATGAAACAAGGGTTAGGTTTGTCCCTGAGACAGTTATCAGGGAGAATGCTTAATCATCATCGGGTGCTCCTTTGGTTTTGTTGTTGTAGCTCGACTATCGTTGAGTTTGTACTACGATCATTGATTCTGTTCAGCGTTCGTCGAATTTTAGGTACTTTGGCTCAACAATCGTGGACTTCCTTTGATCATGTCTTTGGTTTCGAACACAGCCTTTAAATTTGTATGGTTAGCACAAACTAAAGCACAATATTTTATGTTTGCAAGTTAAGCATGCCTAGTTCACTTATCAATTTGTTGAATCTGGATTCATCTAGAGGTTTTGTAAAAACATCAGCAAGTTGATTTTCAGTAGGGATATATTGTAAAGATATTATTCCATTTTGTACATGATCCCTAATGAAATGATACCTTATTTCTATATGCTTAGTACTAGAATGCATGACAAGATTATGAGTTATAGCAATTGCACTTGTGTTATCACAACGAATAGGTATGAATTTGAATTTAAACCCATAATCTGCTAGCTGATTTTTCATCCATAGGATCTGAGCACAACAACTGCCAAGATCAATGTATTCAGCTTCTGCAGTTGAGGTAGATACTGAGTTTTGCTTCTTGCTAAACCAGGACACAAGTCTGTTACCTAGTAGTTGACAAGTGCCACTAGTACTTTTTCTATCTATTTTACAGCCTGCAAAATCAGCATCTGTATAACCTGTTAGTTCAAATGAGGATTCCTTGGGATACCAAAGTCCCAAGTGAGGTGTACCTTTGAGGTACCTGAAAATCCTCTTTACAATAGTTAAATGAGATTCTTTAGGACAAGCCTGAAATCTAGCACAAATGCATGTTGCAAACATAATATATGGTCTACTGGCAATAAGATATAAAAGAGAGCCTATCATACCTCTGTATTGACTTATATCAATACTTTTACTTTTTTCATCTTTGTCAAGCTTGGTTGCAGGAGCAATTTGGGTTTTCATGGGAGAGGCTGATTCCATGCCATACTTCTTGAGTAAGTCTTTAATGTATTTGGCTTGATTTATGAAAATTCCTTCATTTGTCTGCTTTACTTGCACTCCAAGAAAGAAGTTCAGCTCACCCATCATGCTCATTTCGAATTTGCTCTGCAAAAGCTTGGTGAATCTCTTGCATAATTTTTCATCAGTAGAACCAAAGATAATATCATCAACATATATTTTAACTAATAGGACCTTATCTTTATGCTTTCTAAGAAATAATGTGGTATCCTCTAGTAAATCCATTTTCAATAAGAAAGTTAGTCAGTGTTTCATACCATGCTCTAGGTGCTTGTTTAAGACCATATAAGGCTTTGCCTAATCTAAAAACATAACTAGAAAGAGATGGATTGATGAAACCTGGAGGCTGCTCTACATAGACTTCTTCTTGAAGTTCACCATTCAAGAATGCACTTTTGACATCCATCTAGAAGACTTTGAACTTCATATGAGCAGCAAAGGTAAGGAATATTCTAATTGCTTTGAGTCTGGCAACGGGTGAGAATGTCTCATCATAGTCAATGCCTTCTTCCTGAGAGTAGCCCTTGGCTACTAGTCTGGCCTTATTCCTGGTTATCACCCCATCTTCATCCATCTTGTTTCTGAAGACCCACTTGGTTCCAATTACAGGATGGTTCTTTGGTCTTGGAACTAATCTCCAAACTTTGCTTCTCTCGAACTGATTAAGTTCTTCCTAAATCGCTTCTATCCAGCTGGAATCTTCCATAGCATCCTCTATCTTCTTTGGTTCTATTTGAGATAGGAAGCTTAGATAGAAGCATTCATTTTGAGTAGCAGCTCTTGTTCTACTCTTGCATTTGGATCTCCAATGATTAGATCTTGAGTGTGATCTTTTGCCCATCTACTTCCTATTAGAACATTCGTTCTTATGCCTTCTTGTCTTAGATCCTCAAGATCTATTTCTTCTTCTTGATGTGGAGGCTCATTGGCTAGCACAGGCCTCTCTACGATCTCATTTCCTTGCTCATCGATTTCGTTGTCTGGTACTAGGATCGTAGTATTGAGCTTGATGACTTTGTTCGTAGTGTCTTCACTGTTGATCGTAGTGTCTTGGAGAACTATTTTGTCTAAGTCTGTTTCATCAAAGATGATGTGAATCGAGACTTCTACACTTAGTGTTTTCTTATTGAACACTCTGTAAGACTTGCTGTCTATGGCATATCCAAGAAAGATTCCTTCGTCTGATTTCGGTTAAAACTTTGTCAAGTACTGCTTTCCAATGTTGAGTATGTAGCATGCACACCCAAAGACATGAAAGTAGCTTACACTAGGTTTTCTTCCTTTCCATAGTTCATAGGGAGTCTTCTTAATCGTAGAGTGTATGAGTGATCTGTTCTGAGTATAACATGCAGTGTTGACTGCTTCTGGCCAGAAGTACTCAGGTAGATGAGCTGCTGCTAGTAGAGTCCTTCCAGCTTCTATTAGTGTTCTGTTCTTTCTCTCAGCAACTCCATTTTTTTGAGGAGTTCGTGGAGCTGAGAAGTTGTGACTGATGCCATTGTCAGAACAGAATTGATCCATTTCTGAGAAGTCAAATTCTCTACCATGATCACTTCTTATAGCCTTGATCTTCTCTCATTTCTCATTCATCACAAGCTTGAACATTTTGATCAGTTAGGAGCCTGTCTCATCTTTTGAGGTTAGAAAGAACACCCATGTAAATCTAGTGAAGACGTCGACTATGACTAGAGAGTATCTCTTTCCTCCAAGGCCTGTTGTTGGAATTGGTCCAAACAGGTCCATGTGTATCAGCTGCAAAGGCTTGTCAATTAAGTTGACAGTTTTGCTCTTGAATGTGCTTCTGGTCTGCTTCCCAAGTTGACAGGCATTGCAAGGCCTTTCTTTAATGAAGTTGAACTTTGGTAGGCCTGCAACTAGATCTTTTGATCCTAATTTGGACATACTTTTAAAGTTGAGATGAGATAATCTTCGATGCCATAGCTAGCTCATTTCTTCAGATGCTTTAGCCAGAATGCATATTGTCTCGTCTGAGCTTAGTTGACCAAGATTTATTGTGTAGACATTTCCTTCTCTTGTCCCGGTTAGCTTTACTGCAGACGTCTTCAGGTCTCAGACTTGACATTGATTATTGAGGAATGTTACTTGATGACCCTTGTCACAGAGTTGGCTAAAGCTTAGTAGATTATGTTATAGCCCTTCCACATAGGCCACTCTGTTGAATGATACTGCACCATTTCCGGCTGAGCCATAGCCTCTTGTCTTGCCAGAGCTATTATCTCCAAAGATGACCGAGGGACCCTCCTTCTCTATGTAGTTAGACAGAAGAGCTTTGTTCCCAGTCATCTGCCTTCAACATCCACTATCCAGATACCAGGTTGTGTTTGTGGAGCTCCTTTCCTGAGGTAACATTAAGCCTTCATTTTGGTACCCATACTTGCATGGATCCCACTATATTAGTACCCTTGGGGACCCAAATCTACTTGATTTTAGGTCTCACATGCATGGAATCATAATGGAAATTAGCAGCGTTGTGGCCAACTATGTGGCATACAAAGCATTTGAATGATGCATGTTAGTATGTGTGTGAAAGTTCTTCCTCCACTTGGACTTTTGTGGGTCATTGGTCATCCTCCTGCTAGGCTGATATTCCCTTTTCCATGTGTTCTCTTGTTTCATTGATTAAGAGGAATATATCTTACTTCTATTGTTTCTTCCTGGTTGGTTCATAAAGTTGATTTTATTAGACTCTACGATCCTTCGAGGTTGATGAGTAGTAGCTAGATTACTTTTCTCTTTTCTGAAACCTAGACCAGCATGAGATCCCTTACTTCTGGGAATATGAATGAATCAGTCAGACAGGGTTTGACAGGTTCATCCTTTTGTGAGGATTTCACAAATATAATGCCTCTACTGAAATCTGTGACATTATCAGTGTTAATTCCCTTTGCTTTTTCCACATATGACTCATATGCAGATTCCCCAAACCCTAACCCTGTTCTATCAGAGGCACTTCTCTGGTTAGAGATTAAGGAATCCATGGATGAAGAGGATTTGTTCCAGGTAGAGACTGTCTTTTCTAGATCCTCAATTTTGGAGGTTAGACTAGACTCTCTTTGAGCACTGAGTTCATTTGCTTGTCTCAAAAGCTCATTCTCAGCTTCAAACTTGGAGAGAGAATCAGTACTTAGAAGGGCTGTTTCCAGTTTCTCTTGAACCTTTTCTTTCTCTTTTTGAAGAAGTGAATAGTCTTTAGACAGAACTCTAAACCACTTCATGTATTGATGCAGATCAGATGTTATGCCGTGTAATGCAGTTCTAAGGTCATTAATATCTACATCAGGAGAGTTGAAGTCAAATATGTGACGCCCCCAAAATAAGTCAAATCCATCCAACATATTCTGAGTCGCCAAATACATGGTATAGAAAACAACTACAACTTTATTACTACAATTGTTGTGCAAAATACAACAACACATACTGAGAGTTTTAATACCAACTTTGACTCATGTCCCAACTATGGACAACACCTCACATTGATACATTACATAAACGTACAGTCAATAACTGTTTTAGAAATTAAAATCTTTGGAAAGTGCTCAAGGAAACCTTCGTACATAGGAGGCCATGAATCTAAGTTATGATAGATATCATATGTCCAGAGAATTATCCTTGGTTGATCCAATAGACCGCAAAGAAAAACGAGAAGATTACTATCATGTTCCTTCCAATGGTGAGTCTTCTCTTGACATATAACTATCTCCACCATCTGCGATTGAACATTATGTTTCAACCCAACTCCAAGATCATATAGGTAGTGCTCGTAGATATACTCAGCAAGTGGATGTACACAGCCCTTTCTTATGATAACACGAGATTGTATGTCATTAAACATCTTGTATGATAGTGGCAAAACACCCTTCCAAAGTTGGGTTCACCAAAATTAAATATCAAATGACGTATATAATATGACACACTTATCTAAAGTTCTCAATAAAATTATTTCCATACTATTTAGGAAGAACCTCAACAACTATAGACCACCGTTCTATTCCCCTGTTATCCCCGCTCGACCCAGCTACACTCTTATTACCTGAAAGGAATTGTGAAGCAAAAGGGTGAGCACAACTAGCTCAGTAAAGAATACCATGACTAATGATAATTAAATTATTAATAGCCTTCATCAGTAATAAATCAGAGATTTAGAACATATGGTAGATGATAAAACTTTTCAACCATAGTTGCAGCGGAACGAGCAATCCATTAGAAGAGTCAAATAGACTATAAAGTCTATTATCTTCTCCACATTAAAAGTCCACCAACAATGTTTTAACCCTGTAACATCAATCAACAGATCATGTTCACAGTCATGTGAATAACTCATAATCATAATTGTAGTTCAAAATTCCTCTTCTCATCCAGGACGAAGATAATTTACATCACCTGTCTTTACCTGAAACATCAAAGATCATGGTTATACCAAATCACAGTTCCTGTTCATAATCATACTAATAAGTTCATCTTTGCACTACGGGCCAAAGATATTCATCAACAGTTCATCTTTACACTACATGCCAAAGATATTCAACAACAGGTCATCTTTGCACTACAGGCCAAAGATATTCATCAACAGTTCATCTTTGCACTACAGGCCAAAGATATTCAACAACAGGTCATCTTTACACTACGGACCAAAGATATTCATCAATAATTGATCTTTGCACTATAGGCCAAAGATATTCATATCTCAAAGAAACATACAATCATTTCAGAATTTATAAACCATAATTATAATCATGTTGATCAATTCACCTTTGCACTTAAACTAAAAATATTCAATTATAAATTCAATGGTCATGATCATACTAGTCAACAATTCATCTTTGCACTACTGGCCAAAGAGAACCTATAGTCACGATCATACCAATAATCTACCCATCTTTACACTTAAGTCAAAGAGAAATTTCATCACCGGGATTATAAAAATGTTATATATGATAATAACAATATGATCAACAACTGCATTTAATTTCAAAAGTAAGATTCATAAATCAATGATTTAATAGCACCTTAATCCAAATGTTATAAATCACTTAATAATCTCATAATCTAATACTATTAATATTACCACAATATTTTAATCATTTCTTAAACTTATAAACAATTTATTTTAATTGTTTACACTTTACTAATTAATGCATTTAATCATACTAAAATGCCAAATTCATAAGATTTCATCACCAATAACCAACAACCTCATCAAAACAATCTGCATATACCATATATAGGATTCCCAAGCCATAAAATCCTATTTTTCAATTTTGTTACTTCACATAACATATTTAATTTATTTATTCATAACTAGTCTATTTTTATGAAAAATACCAAATCAGTTCCAAAAATATTTCTTTTGTGGAATTTAGCATAATATAGTCCCATATTGAACATATATTTTTCTCGGAATTTTTAAAATTCATTTACTATTTTTCACATGGTCAAAACTGCCGAATATTTAGAAATTTATCATAAATTATACTTTTATCCAAAAATTCTGAAATTTACAGAATACATTGATGTTATATAGATGTACTCCCAATAAAAATTTCACCAATTTTGGAGTTAACCACAAGGAGTTATAAGAGTTTACTTTTAAAATAGTCTTTTCTCATAAAATCCATAACTCCTAATCTATACATCCAAAAATCGTCATTTTTGGACACAATCAAGGAAACTCATCAAATTATCATTTCAAATTTTTCCAGAATTTTGATGGTCCGAAAAATTACGAAACATGAAAAACATAACAACCCTTAAAAATCCCCTACCTCAAAAGAGCAGTACTTCTGACTGGAATGTCGGATATAACACTGAAGGAACTTGCACCGTATAGCAACACTAAAGATATCTAAATACTCACAAAATATGCTCGATAATATAGAGAGAAAGAGAGAAAGCTTATATTTCAGGTGTAATTTTCAATTCTAACTTAGCCCTCTATTTATAGAAAAATGTTAGCACGCCGAAGCAGACTTGACCTGCTACCTGATGGCTTTACCTGCTACTATTGCCACCCACCACATTTGAAATAAAATTCAGCATATTTCTTCACCAACCACAATTGGGGCCCACTCAATTCTAGAATTTTCCACCAAAATCATTTATAAACCTAATTTCTGAATCAGTCACCTCTTAAAATTCATAACAAATCATACGTTCATTTTTAACGGTTCAAAATTTGTGGACATATACTCAACTTATATATGTATAACATATCCAAAAATCACAATGATCCAACGGTCAGATTAAAAATTATAACTCACGCAATATATCGTAAAAATACTCATTTGATTTTTAATACCTCCATTCCGACAAAAATACTGATAAAACACCTCAACATTAATTCCTTCATTTATAACCACATAAATAAATCCATCATTTATATCCGCATCAAATAAATATTTACTTATCACATAAATCAATAATTAATTATTCACAAATAATATTATAGAATCACAATTATGACAACCAGACCGTTTCCAGGAAAGAGGGGGCTTTCTAATAAGGATTTCTCCTTACCGGCATACAATTAGATGACCAAACCTGTGACGCCCCCAAAGTAGGTATACATCACCCATTCCGAGTCGCCAAATACATGGTACAAAAATAACTACAACTTTATGAATACAACATAAAAACTGTGAGTTTAAATACAAATATTGTCATCTAGATAATATCCACACTCAAATAAGTCCTCATTACAATTATTGATACACTATTTTACAAAATAGTGAGGACTACTAAAACAACTATCTTGAACCATCACTCCACACCCCGACTAGTTCCCGATATATTCTCGCCGCCTGAGAAGAAAAATGGAACAAAAAGGAAAAGGGTGAGCTCAACTAGCCCAGTAAAAAACATTATGACTAAGATAATATAGAACAAATTATCGTTAGTCCTCAACAGGAAAAAATCTAATAGAATACAATAGACAACCAGTTTTAAATCAATCTACGCAGCGGAAATAATAATTCATTAGAAGAGTTAAGTAGAGAATGCAAAATACTATCTTCTATATATGAATTTAAAAGTTCATCGTCGATATGTTATCCCTGTAACATCAATCAATATATATCTGGAATCAAATATTCATCTTTGCACTACAGGCCAAAGATATTCATCAGTTGGTCATGTTCATCTATACACCTGTTCATCTTTGCACAACGGGCCAAAGATATTAATCAGTCGGTCATGTTCATCTCAACACCTGTTCATCTTTGCACTACGATCCAAAGATATTCATCAAGAAATCATTCATCTTTGCATTACAGGCCAAAGATATTTAGTTATATCATCATTTAGGACTGAGGATGATGAAAAATATTTTAAAGAAAACGAATCCAGTGAAGCAAAAGAACAAATATTAAGGATTCGTACTTTAAACAATTTTCATTCAAAAATACTTCATAAATAACTAGAGTGGGGTAAAATTCAAGAATGATCAAAACATGGATACAATCAAAGCTAGTATCCCGAATAGATATTTTGGACGAAAAAAAGAAATTTCATTTTTCGGTGAATAGTGCCGTATTAGTGAATAGTGTCGTATATGTGAATAGTGCCGTATACGTGAATAGTAACTCCGACACCAAAAGATTGAAATTTCATAAAAAAACATCATCATGCTTCGTGAATAGTACTCGTGAATAGTAACTCATGAATAGTAACTCATGAATAGTAACCCTGACATGAAAAAGTTCCAAATTTGATAAAAAGTTCCAACCAATATTTCAGCATAATGATATTGAAGAAATAATATCATTTGAGAAGAAAATAACAACCCTTACCTCCGAAAGAATAGTACTTCGGACTGGAATACTGGATATAGTGCTGAAAGAACTTGCACCGTATAGCAATACTCAAAGTACTAAAATACTCACAAATACGCTCGATATTATAGAGAGACAAAGAGAGAGAAATCTGTAGTTTCTGGTGTGATTTTCAATTCTAATCTAAGCACCCTATTTATAGAAAAATACTTAGAACACCAAAGTAGAAAATTGAATATAATAATATTATTATTATCAAATTTCAAACCCACCTCTAGACATTTGAAATCAGCTGATTTTGCACATGTTTAATGAGGCCATAAAATATAAAAAACGTTTTTATTAATAAAAATAAATAAAACTTCTAAAAATCAATTATTTCGGAACTTCAGAACTTCAATAATTCATAATAAATAGCCCTTTTATCAGAAAATTCAAATCTTGCGACTTTTTATAGGAAATTCAATTCTCTATAACTTTGCAGAAGAAATTTTTTCCAAATTCCAAACAGAAATTGACCGAAATCCATAAACGGACGATTTTACAGGTTATAATCAAATTTCAGTCAAGAAATGGAGTCCACCGACACACAAAACATATGTTAAACAACTTTTGCAACAAAAATACTCTTCCTCCTCATATATTCATATATCCCACATTCATTATAAAAATATCACCATTATTATATTATAATAATATAATAAAATATTATTTTATCAGAAAAGATAAAATATCAATTTTTAACAATTGTTACTTTAAAAATTTTCTCCATCTATATCCACATAAAATTAATATTTTTCTCATCATATAAATTAATAATTAATTATTCATAAATAATATTACAAAATCACAGTACTGGCAACCAGGCCGTTCCCAAGAAAGAGGGGGCTTTCTAATAAAGATTTCTCCATACTGGCGCGTAATTAGGTGACCAAAACTCTCATTATACAGAACTTTCTAGACATTGCCAATAATGTTATCTAATAATATTATTCAGATAATATGAATTATTGCTCCGATAATGAAAAATACTGTGTAGTGATAATTATTGAAATAATAGTAATATAAAAAATCAACGCAGCAATTATTGAATCAATAAAATAAAATACTGAACAGTAATTACTGTAGCTATTATTGAGTAGTGCCTTCTTACGTAAGAATATATAATTGGTGCAATACCGTGTGCTACAACGCGTATTACTGTGTTTTAACCATCAGGTATTCCAACAGTATTAACAGTCATAACTACGCCGTTATTTATAAACAACTTATACTTGTCATTTTCTTCATCCAATCGCTTTCCGTTATGAGCCCCACAAAAGACTGCGCCGTCGTACAAATATTCCACGACAGCAAGAATATTCCACGACCAAACGAATATTCCCCGACAACAATTAATATTTTATAACCACCTGTTTATTTTAAAATATTTGCGCATTTTACCCATAACTAACCACATTAATCAAATCAACCCCTTACTATTTCAAAATAATAAATAGAGAAAATTAAATTTTATTTATTAATAATTTAGGGTCTTACAACCTTCCCTCCTTATGAAATTTCATCCTCGAAATTGATGTACGTACCTGGTGTTTCAAAAAGATGATGATACCTTGCTTTCATTTCCGTTTCCAACTCCCAGGTCATTTCCTCAATAACATGGTTTCTCCACAAAACTTTAACTTGTGGTATGAGCTTCGTGCGTAGGACATGCTCCTTCCTATCCAAAATCTTGACAGGTACCTCTTCATACGTTAAGTCTTCAGTTATCTCATCCGGTTCTAACTCAATAACTCATATCCCAATCTTGGATAGCACGTCACAATGACACCTATCAGTTTACTACCGTACAAATATGGCGTCCCCTACGGAGCGTCTGGCTTCGGTGCATTCCACAAAGGAAGTCACCAGATAAAGGCTCGAGTACCAAATTCTATAGTTGAATTTTTAACTCCTGAAGTTCAATAGAAGCAATGAGATTTTTAGAAATGGGTTTTGTACCGGGTTCAAAGTCGATACAAAATTCAATATCACACTTTGGGAGTAAGCCAAGAAATTCTTCAGGAAATATGTCAGGGATTTTACCAACAACAGGAATATCATTCAAATCTGACGTATTTTTGTTTAAGTCCATAACATGGGCTAAGAAAACTTGACATCCGTTTTTCAATAAACGAATGACTTTATGGCTTGATATGAAAGTGTTTGACTTCAATGGTTTGGTTGCTTGAATTCGAATAACAGGTTGCTTAGGAATATGAAAACTAACAACCTTACGAAAGCAATCAATTTTTGCATGATGAGTAGTTAATCAATCCCCAAAATCACATCAGAAGCAAGTATCTTTAAAGAAATAAGGTCAACAGGTAATGCGATGGTGCCAACTTGGATCAAATAAGATTTATAAAGTGGATGTAACGAAAGTTTCTCCTAACGGAGTTTCAACAGATAAGTCAAAGTCTAATTTCTCCGGACTCAAGTTTAAACGTTGAGCACAAGCAGGAGAGATAAATGAATGGGTAGCACCGGTATCTAGTAATATATAAACTTCATTAGAATTTATAATTAACTAACCCGTGCTAACTTCGTTCGGGTTCCTCGCATTCTGACCGGTCACAATAAACGCTCTTCCAGGAACCGTTGACTTTGACTTTTCTGGGACAGCCTTTTGAGTCACCATCCCCACTGGGCTTGGTTTCGCTACCGTACAATCTCGAGCGATATGTCCATCCTTTCTACAATTATAGCATACCTTGAACTGTTGTGGACCGTTTGAGCTGATGTGTCCCTCTTTTCCACATTTATAGCATACGACCGGTGGTCATTCTCCTCCCTTAAAACTAGTTGCTGCTGGTGTTGGCGTCTTCGCAGTGTCATTATTGAATCTCCTCTTTTTAAAATCCTCCCCGACTCACTTCTTCTATTTTCATGGCCACGATTACCACCAGAGTGGTTGTCGGTCTTGTCCGTATTTTTCTTTCTCCGCTAGTTATCGTTGTTCTGATGACTGCTGTCGCCGGTATGATCCTGGTTGCGTTCTCTTGGTTGAACGTACTCTCTATCTCACTCTAATAATTGAGCACTGTTAACAACATCTGAATATAAATAAAATTTATGAGAGATAAGATATTGCCGAATCTCGGGTTTTAAACCTCTCAAAAACATCCTCGTCATTCGTTCTTCATTCTCTACCAAATGAGGTGCAAACCTGGATAACTCTGCGAACTTCACCTCGTATTGGGACACCATCATGTTGTTTTGTTCTAGTCTAATAAACTCTACCTCTTTCATATGGCGAATACTTTCAGGAAATTATTTTTTGTTGAAAAGTTTATGAAACGTTTCCCAATACATGCAGAGTGCGGCAGGCTGGGTACGTTTCACAGACTCCCACCAGTAATCTGCCTCGCCACGGAACATAAAGGTGGCGAATGGAACCTTCTCTTCCTCTGTGCATCCTAAGACATCGAATATCTTGGTAATTTGCTTGACCTATGTTTCTGCCATGATCGGATCCGGCTTTCCCTTAAATTCAGGTGGTCCCAACTCTTTGAACTGCTTGGCCGTGACAAGCCGCGCGTTGCTATCATTTCCACCCGTATTCTGTACACGAGTCTCCCTCGTCTGGTTTTGCATAAACTGCAAAAAGCTCCTAAACATCTCGTCGTTCATCGTCTGCTCAGTGGTGTTGTTTACAGGGGGAATATTTCCAGCATGTTGCACGTTCTCCTCGTTGGTGAGTACAGGCATCTCCACAGTCTCATTTACTCCACTGTTAATATTCTCAATCGACATTCTCAAATACTGTCATAAAACAAGGGTTAATTAAGGAAATCAATATATCACATAATATCCCTATATACTGACCAACTAACAAATAAGCTTAGGTAGGACACACTAGCGAAGGATTTACTCGTCTCTACCCTCCTAGTTCTATTTCCCGATCTCCGCCAGAGATCATATCCCTAAGCTCTGATACAAACTGTGACGCCCGCAAAATAGGTATACATCACCCATTCTGAGTCGCCAAATACATGGTACAGAAACAACTACAACTTTATGAATACAACATAAAAACTGTGAGTTTAAATACAAATATTATTATCTAGACAATATCCACACTCAAATAAGTCCTCATTACAATTATTGATACACTATTTTACAAAATAGTGAGGACTACTAAAATAGCTATCTTGAACCATCACTCCACACCCCGGCTAGTTCCCCCTATATTCTCGCCTCATGAGAAGAAAAATGGAACAAAAAGGAAAAGGGTGAGCTCAACTAGCCCAGTATAGAATATTATGACTAAGATAATATAGAACAAATTATCGTTAGTCCTCAATAGGGAAAAATCTAATAGAATACAATAGACAACCAGTTTTAAATCAATCTTCGTAGTGGAAATAATAATTCATTAGAAGAGTTAAGTAGAGAATGCAAACTACTATATTCTATATATGAATTTAAAAGTTCATCGTCGATATTTTATCCCTGTAACATCAATCAATATATATCTGGAATCAAATATTCATCTTTTCACTACAGGCCAAAGATATTCATCAGTTGGTCATGTTCATCTAAACACCTGTTCATCTTTGCACTACGGGCCAAAGATATTAATCAGTCGGTTATGTTCATCTCAACACCTGTTTATCTTTGCACTACGGGCCAAAGATATTCATCAAGAAATCATTCATCTTTGCACTACAGGCCAAAGATATTCAGTTATATCATCATTTAGGACTGAGGATGATGAAAAATATTTTAAAGAAAACGAATCCAGTGAAGCAAAAGAACAAATATTAAGGATTCGTACTTTAAACAATTTCCATTCAAAAATACTTCATAAATAACCAGAGTGGGGTAAAATTCAAGAATAATCAAAACATGGATACAATCAAAGCTAGTATCCAGAATAGATATTTTTGACGAAAAGAAAAAATTTCATTTTTTGGTGAATAGTACCGTATTTGTGAATAGTGCCGTATACGTGAATAGTAACTCCGACACCAAAAGATAGAAATTTCACAAGAAACATCATCATGCTTCATGAATAGTACTCGTGAATAGTAACTCATAAATAATAACCCTGACATGAAAAGGTTCTAAATTTGATAAAAAGTTCCAACCAATATTTCAGCATAATGATATTGAAGAAATAATATCATTTAAGAAGAAAATAACATCCCTTACCTCAGAAAGAATAGTACTTCTGACTGAAATACTGGATATAGTATTGAAATAACTTGCACCGTATAGCAATACTCAAAGTACTAAAATACTCACAAATACGCTCGATATTATAGAGAGAGAAAGAGAGAGAAATCTGTAGTTTCTTGTGTGATTTTCAATTCTAACCTAAGCACCCTATTTATAGGAAAATGCTTAGAACACCAAAGCAGAAAATTGAATCTAATAATAATATGATTATCAAATTTCAAGCCCACCTCTAGACATTTGAAATCAACTGATTTTGCACATGTTTAATGAGGCCACAAAATATAAAAAACGTTTTTATTAATAAAAATAAATAAAACTTCCAAAAATCAATTATTTCGGAACTTCAGAACTTCAATAATTCATAATAAATAGCCCTTTTATCAGAAAATTCAAATCTCGTGACTTTTTATAGGAAATTCAATTCTCTACAACTTTACAGAAGAAAATTTTTCCAAATTCCAAACAAAAATTGATCGAAATCCATAAACGGACGATTTTACAGGCTATAATCAAATTTCAGTCAAGAAATGGAGTCCACCGACACACAAAACATGTGTTAAACAACTTTTGCAACAAAAATACTCTTCCTCCTAATATACTCATATATCCTACATTCATTATAAAAATATCACCATTATTATATTATAATAATATAATAAAATATTATTTTATCAGAAAAGATAAAATATTAATTTTTAACAATTGTCACTTTAAAAATTTTCTCCATCTATATCCACATAAAATCAATATTTTTCTCATCATATAAATTAATAATTAATTATTCATAAATAATATTACAGAATCACAGTACTGACAACCAGGCCGTTCCCAGGAAAGAGGGGGCTTTCTAATAAAGATTTCTCCTTACTGGCGCGTAATTAGGTGACCAAACCTCTCCTTAGACAGAACTTTCTAGACATTGTCAATAATGTTATCTAATAATATTATTCAGATAATATGAATTATTGCTCCGATAATGAACAATACTGTGTAAAGATAATTATTGAAATAACAGTAATATAAAAAATCAACGTAGCAATTATTGAATCGATAAAATAAAATACTGAACATTAATTACTGTAACAATTATTGAGTAGTGTCTTTTTACGTAAGAATCAATAATTGGCGCAACACCGTGTGCTACTGTGCAACAACGCGTATTACTATGTTTTAACCACCGGGTATTCCAACAGTATTAACGGTCATAACTACGCCGTTATTTATAAACAACTTATATTTGTCATTTTCTTTATCCAATCGCTTTCTGTTATGAGGCCCACAAAAGACTGCGCCGTTGTACAAATATTCTACGACAGCAAGAATATTCCACGACCAAACGAATATTCCCCAACAACAATGAATATTTTATAACCACCTGCTTATTTTATAATATTTGCTAATTTTACCCATAACTAACCACATTAATCAAATCAACCCCTTACTATTTCAAAATAATAAATAAAGGAAATTAAAATTTATTTATTAATAATTTGGGGTCTTACAACCTCCCCTCCTTATGAAATTTCATCCTCAAAATTGACGTACGTACCTGATGTTTCAAAAAGATGATGATATCTCGCTTTCATTTCCGTTTCCAACTCCCAGTTCATTTCCTCAATAACATGGTTTCTCCATAAAATTTTAACTTGTGGTATGAGCTTCGTGCGTAGGAAATGCTCCTTCCTATCCAAAATCTTGACAGGTACCTCTTCATACGTTAAGTCTTCGGCTATCTCGTCCAGTTCTAAATCAATAACATGGTTCGGGTCGTCCACATATTTACGTAATATCGATACGTGAAAAACGTTATGGACACGCGTCATATGTAGCATCCCCGAATCCGGGTCCCAAATAGTCGCGGATCCGGTACGCTAATTCTATCACTATTTGCGGAAGATATAAGCATACATTGTTTATACATTAAACTTTACACATCAGTCTCAAGGTCTACAACCTTAACTTAATACATACCTTCAATATTAAAAAGGTTTACAGTGCTATTTTCAATAGAAAATTTATAGATTTAACTGCAACATAAATTAATCTTGCACTTTGACTTTGCTTCTGACCTTATTCAAGCTTTCTCCTTAATCTGAAAATTTTATCATGATATAGCAAGGGTGAGCAACAAATTTGCCCAGCAAGTTTTACATACAATGGAGATATATATCATGATTGAAAAGAATGAATAAACTTTCAAGTTTTCAACAATAGTCTCATATGATATAAAAAGCATATTAAAGTTTGAAAATGATCCGATATGCTATGATGCCATGCTACTGCTTATTGATGATGATGGTTTTTGATTTGAAAGTTTAAAACCCTAAGATCTATGTGATATATATGGATTCATGTATGTATTTACTCATTTTGATGTTGATTTGGGTGAATCAAAAGAAATAAAGAAAATTTATTTTCTAGATTTGAAACCAAATTTTTATTTACTTTGAAATTTTTCCATTTTAAATCTATAACTTCTTTTTGTGATCCGTCAAAGAGGGGTGTTAGATATATGTGTGTAGTAGTAAACCCAAATGGTAGGACTCAAAAATATTGAGTTTTCAAGGTGTAGTAGCTGATTTGGTGAAAACAGTCCCGTTTTTATAACAAAAAAATGGGCAGATTCGGGACAGTCTAAGACGAGGGTAATTCGGTCCGGTTTTTTTGCTTTAAAAATTCTGGGCTTTTGATATGTTGTAGTACATTGAATAAGCTTTCCATAGACTCCGGAACGGACTAAATCCGACTTCGGAGGAGAGAGTTATGACATTTCAAAGTAGTAGTGTCCAAACTGTCTATCAAGTGCGGTTCTGTTCACTTGAACGGAATTTCTGGGCTGATGTGTTCGGAATTTGGAAACAAGTCAGTAGGGAAGAGTTGTAGTCCCGGAAGTTAGATTCGCGTGGGCTCAAGAATCGCTTAAAAATGTTTTAAAACAAAAACGTTATGACTGTTTTAGCGAGAGAGGGTAAATCTGGCAAAAAGTTGAAAAACTGTGATGAACGTCCCTTTTGGTGAAATGTTTGGGCTGCCTATCGAACCCGGAATGGGTGTTTAATATTTTCAAAAATAGTCTCATATGATATAAAAAGCATATTAAAGTTTGAAAATGATCCGATAAGCGAGTAAAGCGTAAGAAGATTGCAAAGTGGCTAAGTCGTTAAGTGCTGCAGCAGAGTATGCCAAGCAGCCTGGCAGCGCTCAGCGTTCGCCGACGCCTGCTGCTGCTGGCGCTGCAGTGCTGTTACACGACATGAATTTTGAGACCTGTTTTGATTAGTTTCCGTGATCCATTTTTGCTGTGTGAAATTTTTCTAAAATACTATGTCATGGGGTCTATAATACGCCCGAAATTTCGCTGTTATATGACTCATGATTTGAAAATTAAAAATGAGCGAGCATGCATGTCAGAACTAAATTTTGAGCAAACGCCGGGCGTCGGCGCGTCGAGTGATTTTGACGTTCGCCGTTCCGAATCGCGTTCGGGCGTAATAATAAGTTATAATAAATCTAATAAAGTCCTACGGGACGAGATTTGGCTATATGTGATATTTTATGCCGAGAAACTTCCTTTCGGGCATAAATAAAGCAATAAAAATATGTAATAAATATAAATTACATATTTAAGTAAAATAAAAAAAAATATAGTTACCTATAAAATTATTTTGTGGTGCAACAAAGAATGTAAAACCTTTGAAATATTGTATTAATCATAAAAATGATATTTTGAGATTTTCGGTGCTCGAAATGAAGTTTTTGAGCTGATATTTATGTAACGTAATATATATATATATATATATATATATATATATATATATATATATATATATATATGAAACGAAAATGCGAATAATCGTAAAATGAAAAATAAAGCGAATGTGCTAGCGAGGTAAAATTTTTATATATGAGACAACAGTCAGTGTTGACTCATGAATGGACAAAGTGATGTAAAAATTATTTATATTAAAGAAATTATATAGTAAATTAAATTTTACTATAAAAATTATGCATTAGCTGTTTAAACTCCGAATTTGCGAGTAGAGGTAAAAGATATTTCTGAAATAAAATTTAAATGGTTTAAGCTTCAAGATGTAAAATATCTGCATCTTAAAATGTGTGAGATCTTTACTATTTATGAAATAAGTAAAATATTATTACATGATTAATAATATTAGAAGGTGAGTAAAATATTATTACATGATTAATAATATTAGTAAAGGATCTAAATATTATTAAATGATTAATAATATTTGTAAATGATAAATATTCTATAAAAGAATATTAGACAAAAGTAAGATAATGGTTAAGTGATAGTAATATTATTAAGGGATAATAATATTACTAATGAGTTAAAGAATTATTCAATGTTTAATTATGTGGCTAAATGTTAGCTAATTTATTATTTGAGTAATAGTGTTGTGGGATAAAATGTATTATGCTAATTGGAGGATCAATCTTATTAATGATAGGTCTTTCATAAGGGATTAAATTAAATTGCGTAGCAGTAGTCAGCAAATCAGGCAAGTTTCCTAACTCAGCTTGAGTTGTTAATTTAAAACATGTTAGTGGTTAATTATTGTTGATTATACCACGTCAATAATTTATTGATTCGCACATTGTGCATGTTGTTTATGTTCTTCAGGTATGAAAGGCTGATCACCTTCATTACCATAGGTTTCAGTTAAACTTGTTTATGTTAATTGTTGACATCCAATATCATTGTTTCAGTCATTCAATCGTTGAAACTTGATTCATGTTATTTCACAATTATCATATTGTTGAAAACTTGAAAGCTTATTCATTCTTTTCAATCATGATATATATCTCCATTGTATGTAAAACTTGTTGAGCAAATTTGTTGCTCACCCTTGCTATATCATGATAAAATTTTCAGATTAAGGAGAAAGCTTGAATAAGGTCAGAAGCAAAGTCAAAGTGCAAGATTAATTTATGTTGCAGTTAAATCTATAAATTTTCTATTGAAAATAGCATTGTAAACCTTTTTAATATTGAAGGTATGTATTAAGTTAAGGTTGTAGACCTTGGGACTGATGTGTAAAGTTTAATGTATAAACAATGTATGTTTATATCTTCCGCAAATAGTGATAGAATTAGCGTACCGGATCCGCGGCGATTTGGGACCCGGATTCGAGGATGCTACAGTTGGTATCAGAGCTGTAGGTTATAAACCTTAGGTAGGTGTACCTTAGGCTATAACTGCGAAGATGATAAGTAATAAACTCGAATAGAGTTTAATCGATAAAAGATGAATTTTTGGAAATTCATTATTAAAGTAAAGAGATAGATAAAGAAGATTCAAAGAAGAATCTTGAAGAGCTATAAGGATAAGAATCTGGAGTTACCTGACTCCAGTAATAGAGATGAAAGGTGATACTAAATAGACAGTGTCTATAAGATGAAAAGTGTAAATAAAATTATGATATAATATGATTAAAGAGAAGAATAAGAAGATCATAAAATAAAACGATCGTAAGCATAAGGAGAAATGATTACAAAAAAATAAGATCACCATGTGATCAGATTAAATCATTGAATGACATATGATTTGTTAAATGGTTGGAATGATATAGCTTTATGCTATAAAGAGAAGGTACTATGAAATGGTACAATGTAAACTCAGAAAAGAGTGGTAAATGTTAAGATACGGATTAAAGAAAATCCGTATTAAGGAAAGAGAAAGTTAAGAGTATGTGGGTTTTCAATTGAGGACTCAGATCAGTAGCTGAGTTGTATGATTCCTTGTATGGGCGGGGAATTTGTACTTGGTTTTAGAATCACTTAGCTTCCTGGTTGATAGAGTGGTTAGGTTGACAAATTCTTTGTATGGGCGGGGAATTGTCCGCTTAGCTTCCTATATTGATTAGTGGCCGAGTTTGGTTTAACAACCACTTAGTTTCTGACATTGATAATCTTTGGAACCTAATGTCACGTTATTTGCTATATGCATGTTGAGAAGGTGATTCTTTTCTCATGTGTATAACGAATAGGTAGAGGATATAAGGTTAAGTTGCGAGTTCTTAAAACTCATACTTATGGTAGGTTTGTGACTCATAATTATATGGTATATTTTTGAACCCCTCAGCGAATGGACGCCTATGGTCTGACTAGGATAAGTTCTTAAACTCATATGATTGTGGCAAGTTACTGAACTCATAACGTGTGGTAAGTTTGACGAACTGGGTATAGATAAGTGTAAATGGAGTATTGAGGATGATAAGAATAGATAGACCTATTAAGCAATGGATCATTATAGAAAGTGGAGTTGATGGTGAAAGCATATGTACTCTAAATCTACTAGCTATGCTAGACTTTCGAAATTTATTGACTTCGTGCTGATGTTTACACTTCTATTTTCTTGAAAAACATTGGATCAAATGATGGAACCAATGAGTTTTAACAACAATACTGTTATTCGTATGTTTATGCTAATTGCTTCGGCTAGACAAAAATGATTTGTAATATATCAAAATGTATTTTATATCATTAATGCATCATGTAACCTGGTGTAAAGATGATAAAAACGATGGAGTCATCAATGCGGTATTACCTAGTGTTGGATGTGATCTAAGGATCGTCAGCCCACTATGGTATGATGTAGTATGACAAAGTCACAAAATGACGGAATCCTCAAACGGACTGTAAATACAGTGCGATATCATGACGTCATAAAAAGATTTTTGAGATTTCTTTAAGATATGAGAATATATATATACGTGTATATGTACATTTCGATTGATGTTCGAATTGTTGTAGAAGTCTATGCTATTTGATTCAGCTAGACGAATATTGAAAGATGTTCATGAAATTCAAGTATTTCTTGAGAAGTTATGCCAAACCAAATTATTTTGGTGCGGATTCAGATGTTGAAAAGCTGAGGTGAACAACCCTATAAAAAGGGGACATGTTATCGGAGACAATGGTTCCGAAAGTAACGCATATAGTCGTTACGATGTTAAGATGTAATACGTTGTGCACGACGTAGGGGTACGATAGGCTGATCACCTAGAGTACTTGCAGAGAGTGTTTTCAGTCTGTGTGATTGCTAAACATTCTGTTAAAGATGGTTTATGGTGGTGATGCACTGTTAAACCTGGAGAAGAGTTCAAGGTCCGCATAGTCTTATGACTGTTAAAGGTTCAAGTCGAGATACTTGATAACCTAGGGACGTAGTTCAAGGTCTTATGACCCCTCAACATGATTTGGAAACTTTTAAATTCCTTTTATTCATATCGCTTCCCAATTATTGAGCAATTGAGGAAGATTCTTGTTATTCTGAAAGGTGAAAGTGGAAAGGATGAGACAATTAAGCAAAGCATAAAAATTTCAAGAAAGAATGAAATTTCAGAAAGAAGAGAAATGTAAAACTCTTAAAAGAGGAAGAGGTGAGGAATATGATGATCTTAGAAAGATCCGTAGAGAAAGAATTTGGTTCAGAACCTAATGGATAAATAGATATTAACATAAAATCTATTTTGATAAATGGAATGAATGAAAAATAGTAAGTCAAAAAAAGTAAATAAATTTCGAGGACGAAATTCTTAGAAGAAGGGGTGAATGTAATATCCTAGATTTTTCCATGTAGTTAAACAATTTCAATAAACAACCTTATGTGAAATTCTTATGTGACAATTATTTTTAGATGAATTATTTATTTTTACTTATATGTTATGTGATGAGATGTGTTTGAATGGTTGGTTCCGTATAATTCAACTATTTAAAATGGGTAAGAATGGAATTAATGCTATTAATTTCATGGGATGACTTTAAAACATGACTTTGAGTTTGGAGCGGAATTTAGTGACACGGACAGCGTATTTGAGTCCGGAACGTCGAAATTAGTCAAGATAGACTGTAACCACGAAATTACGTCACGGTTGACTTTTTGGTCAAAGTCAACGGGTTGACTTTTTCGGGGGAAAAGTCAACTACGAATTTTGAAGTTGAGTTTGACGAAACGGGGAGTTCCATGACGTCCGGGACGTCGACTTTAGTAGGAATCGATATAAGTATCGACATGTTTGACTACAAGGGGCAAAATGGTCAAAATGACTTGTTAATTGATTAAATGATTATTATTTTAATTTTATACAAGACAACAGCTGGTGGGTCACACGTGACAAGTATATTGGGACAAGGAGGGAGTGTATATACGTATAATATAGAGTGTGAGGAAAATGGAGGTTATAATTATTTGGCAAAGGCTTTCCATGTTCTTAACTCCCTCCCTTATGACCATTAACTAGTGTATAATGATCCATGAATATATAACTGATGGTTGGAGAGGTGAAGGGGCTGAGCATATCAGTCCTAATAATATATATATATACACCCAACTCAAGCACTCATTCACTTTGCAACATTACAACTAAGAGAGTAAAAATAGAGAAGAAATGATTAGAGTTTGAGAGTGGGTCAAGGTTGTCTACGAATTTGAGGAGCATAATCAAGCAAGCAAAAATGGAGAGATCAGTAGCTATCTCCATCTATAAGAAGAAATTTGCAGCAAGAGGTAAGCCATGACCCATGTATATGTTTTTAGAAACTAGTAAGAAAATGCTTGAGTGGCCATTGGAACTACTTTGTGTTGATGCTATGATGCCATGCTACTGCTTATTGATGATGATGGTTTTTGATTTGGAAGTTTAAAACCCTAAGATCTATGTGATATATATGGATTCATGTATGTATTTACTCATTTTGATGTTGATTTGGGTGAATCAAAAGAAATAAAGAAAATTTATTTTCTAGATTTGAAACCAAATTTCTATTTACTTTGAAATTTTTCCATTTTAAATCTATAACTTCTTTTTGTGATCCGTCAAAGAGGGGTGTTAGATATATGTGTGTAGTAGTAAACCCAAATGGTAGGACTCAAAAATATTGAGTTTTCATGGTGTAGTAGCTGATTTGGTGAAAACAGTCCCGTTTTTATAACAAAAAAATGGGCAGATTCGGGACAGTCTAAGACGAGGGTAATTCGGTCCGGTTTTTGTGCTTTAAAAATTCTGGGCTTTTGATATGTTGTAGTACATTGAATAAGCTTTCCATAGACTCCGGAACGGACTAAATCCGACTTCGGAGGAGAGAGTTATGACATTTCAAAGTAGTAGTGTCCAAACTGTCTATCAAGTGCGGTTCTGTTCACTTGAACGGAATTTCTGGGCTGATGTGTTCGGAATTTGGAAACAAGTCAGTAGGGAAGAGTTGTAGTCCCGGAAGTTAGCTTCGCGTGGGCTCAAGAATCGCTTAAAAATGTTTTAAAACGAAAACGTTATGACTGTTTTAGCGAGAGAGGGTAAATCTGGCAAAAAGTTGAAAAACTGTGACGAACGTCCGCTTTTGGTGAAATGTTTGGGCTGCCTATCGAACCCGGAATGGGTGTTTAATATTTTTCAAAAATAGTCTCATATGATATAAAAAGCATATTAAAGTTTGAAAATGATCCGATAAGCGAGTAAAGCGTAAGAAGATTGCAAAGTGGCTAAGTCGTTAAGTGCTGCAGCAGAGTATGCCAAGCAGCCTGGCAGCGCTCAGCGTTCGCCGACGCCTGCTGCTGCTGGCGTTGTAGTGCTGTTACACGACATGAATTTTGAGACCTGTTTTGATTAGTTTCCGTGATCCATTTTTGCTGTGTGAAATTTTTCTAAAATACTATGTCATGGGGTCTATAATACGCCCGAAATTACGCTGTTATATGACTCATGATTTGAAAATTAAAAATGAGCGAGCATGCATGTCAGAACTAAATTTTGAGCAAACGCCGGGCGTCGGCGCGTCGAGCGATTTTGACGTTCGCCGTTCCGAATCGCGTTCGGGCGTAATAATAAGTTATAATAAATCTAATAAAGTCCTACGGGACGAGATTTGGCTATATGTGATATTTTATGCCGAGAAACTTCCTTTCGGGCATAAATAAAGCAATAAAAATATGTAATAAATATAAATTACATATTTAAGTAAAATAAAAAAAAATATAGTTACCTATAAAATTATTTTGTGGTGCAACAAAGAATGTAAAACCTTTGAAATATTGTATTAATCATAAAAATGATATTTTGAGATTTTCGGTGCTCGAAATGAAGTTTTTGAGCTGATATTTATGTAACGTAATATATATATATATATATATATATATGAAACGAAAATGCGAATAATCGTAAAATGAAAAATAAAGCGAATGTGCTAGCGAGGTAAAATTTTTATATATGAGGCAACAGTCAGTGTTGACTCATGAATGGACAAAGTGATGTAAAAATTATTTATATTAAAGAAATTATACAGTAAATTAAATTTTACTATAAAAATTATGCATTAGCTGTTTAAACTCTGAATTTGCGAGTAGAGGTAAAAGATATTTCTGAAATAAAATTTAAATGGTTTAAGCTTCAAGATGTAAAATATCTGCATCTTAAAATGTGTGAGATCTTTACTATTTATGAAATAAGTAAAATATTATTACATGATTAATAATATTAGAAGGTGAGTAAAATATTATTACATGATTAATAATATTAGTAAAGGATCTAAATATTATTAAATGATTAATAATATTTGTAAATGATAAATATTCTATAAAAGAATATTAGACAAAAGTAAGATAATGGTTAAGTGATAGTAATATTATTAAGGGATAATAATATTACTAATGAGTTAAAGAATTATTCAATGTTTAATTATGTGGCTAAATGTTAGCTAATTTATTATTTGAGTAATAGTGTTGTGGGATAAAATGTATTATGCTAATTGGAGGATCAATCTTATTAATGATAGGTCTTTCATAAGGGATTAAATTAAATTGCGTAGCAGTAGTCAGCAAATCAGGCAAGTTTCCTAACTCAGCTTGAGTTGTTAATTTAAAGCATGTTAGTGGTTAATTATTGTTGATTATACCACGTCAATAATTTATTTATTCGCACATTGTGCATGTTGTTTATGTTCATCAGGTATGAAAGGCTGATCACCTTCATTACCATAGGTTTCAGTTAAACTTGTTTATGTTAATTGTTGACATCCAATATCATTGTTTCAGTCATTCAATCGTTGAAACTTGATTCATGTTATTTCACAATTATCATATTGTTGAAAACTTGAAAGCGTATTCATTCTTTTCAATCATGATATATATCTCCATTGTATGTAAAACTTGTTGAGCAAATTTGTTGTTCACCCTTGCTATATCATGATAAAATTTTCAGATTAAGGAGAAAGCTTGAATAAGGTCAGAAGCAAAGTCAAAGTGCAAGATTAATTTATGTTGCAGTTAAATCTATAAATTTTCTATTGAAAATAGCATTGTAAACCTTTTTAATATTGAAGGTATGTATTAAGTTTAGGTTGTAGACCTTGGGACTGATGTGTAAAGTTTAATGTATAAATAATGTATGTTTATATCTTCCGCAAATAGTGATAGAATTAGCGTACCGGATCCGCGGCGATTTGGGACCCGGATTCGGGGATGCTACATCATACTTGGCGGTAAAACGAGTTTATAGGCCACAGTTCCTATTCGAACTAGGATTTCAAATGGACTAATAAATCGAAGGTTTGAGCTTTCCTCACCTCGCCAATTCTCGCTTTTGGAATAACAACTTCTTTTACCTCCTTCTTCATATTCATCAGCTCCGGTGTGTAGCTTGAACCTTTTTAAATTTATCGATTAAAGTCGGTTCTACTTGTATTTCATCACGTGAGTCCCTAGAGTCTTTAACTCTATATCTATCATTTGTAAGTTATATAAAATGGGTCTTTGACAATATCACATTCGTACTCGTATACGATCTTTTACTCAACACATCAGCTACCACATTCGCTTTTCCAGGATGGTATAGTCAGAACATTTGCCGAAATGAGTCTCCTATTGAGTTCTTCGAAGCTCTTCCCACATTCTTTGCTCCATTCAAATTTTGTATCTCTACGAGTCAGCTGCGTTAATGGAGTAGCGATTCGTGAAAATCTTTCCACAAAATCTTCGATAATAACCAGCTAAGCATAGAAAGTTACGTATTTCGATTACTGACTTAGGTTGCTCTCAACTGTGACTCATATTCCAATCTTAGATAGCACGTCACAAGGACACCTATCAGTTTACTACCGCACGAATATGGCATCCCCTACGGAGAGTCTGCCATCGGTGCTGTGAAAACCCTGGATTTCGAATAATCCAAAATTTGAGAATAATTTTTTTTAATTAATATTAATATTAATTATCAATTTGGTGACAAGTATCTGTGATATGAGTCTCGAGAAAGTCAATTTGTGTATTGACTAATAAATTTAGAGTAGAGTTGTGCTTAACAACTTTAGAAAACCCTAACCCTAATTTTTGGATAGGGATTCGATAGAAAATACAATTAAAATAATTGTATTGTTGATTATGTGTTTGTACTGTTTAGAAATGTTGACCAATAGTTGACTGGATGGGGTTTATAATTAATAAACCTTAATAAGGGATTTAAAACCCTAATCTTAAATTTAGAAAATAAATTGTACAATTAAAACCCTAATTGTACGCCGGGAAACCCTAATTTCAAAACCGGGAATTGTAAACCCTAATTAGGCAACCCTAGTTTTTATTAGCATGCCTAAAGTGTTTGTTAAACTTAAATATGATTAGAAAACTATAATTATATTTTTGTATGTTAAATTTCTATTTTAGAAACCCTAATTTTTATTTTAGAAAATTTATTTGAAAATTGTGGGAACTAGAATTTTTAATACCTAAAGGGTTCAAACCCTAATCCAAACCCTAAACCCTAAGGGTTTGTGTATTGGACAAGAATGCCATTAATAGTATTTTAGAAATGACAAAATTGCCCTTTTTGGGATTTTTATATGTTAACTTGCAAAAATGGCTATCACTTTAGTTGGTCACCAACTATGTTGACTTAAGAGACATAAAATCTCAACAAACAAATCACCATTGGACAACAAGATCAGATCTAGCAACTTAGCATATTATATAAGTGTTAAAGAGAGAGAAAATGCATAGAAATAGCCATTTTACCTACAAGCTCTCACCAACTCTTATATCTCTCTCAACCTCCGAATTTTCTTAGTAAATCGGTCATAATACCAGCCCTAGATCAAACAATAACAGATTGGAGAGCATAGATCAAGAATTGGAACAAGAAGGTATAAACCCTAAAATCTAATTTGATTATGTATGCTTAGACAACTTTTGTGTTTATGTGTTTAGATTTTAGTGCTAGATGATGTTTTATGATGATCTATGTTGATATAACATAGATCCATAGCATCAAAGTTGATAAAAATTGAAGTTTTTGAAAACTGTTCTTGAGCAGTTTTTGTGATCTGACAAGTAATGTCAGTCGCCACAGATCCTTGCTCGTTTTAGCATTTTGCTGTTTTAAGTTTTGATTTTGTAGATTGGTATGCGTTCTTTAGTCTGCAAAAGAAATCAGCGCTATTTGATGTCAGAATCAGTAGTTATTAACGGACAAAACCCGTTGACCGGGCTTGACCGAGTAAAAATCTGGGTAACCCAGAAAGTGAAAAACCGAACCTGACAAGTATTTTGAAGGCTTTTATCTGACAGAATTTACATGATATGTTAGTGTTATTATAACAATGTTGTAGAATGTACACTGGACTATAGATCTGGATCTTTAGGTATTTTAAAACATCAACAAACCGAACAAAAAAAATGGTCAAACTAGACCATCCGTTCACGGGATTAGTTTCTGGAAAACCCAGAAACGGTAGAATCAGCTTTTCTGACAGCCTTTGACCATGTGATAAGTTATTGATATGTTGTTTTTAGACTGAAATATTGTTATCTCGTTGTTCCTTGTCATGATTACTATAGTTATGGACCAAATATTGAGCCATTTGATAAAGGGAACATAGAATAATTTGAGCATGAAAGTGCTTACTCGCACTGTCTGGGTTTCTGGAAAACCCAGAAACCGTCTGAAAGGATGTTTGACAGCCCAGATCATCTTGTTGTGTTGTCGTTTGATCTAAGTGTGAGTTTCATGTTGTAATGTTACATTTTGGCTACACGATCACACTTCAAACAAGTCCAGAAACCATTTTGGCTGAGAATTAAAGGCAGTCAAAGTAGCACCTTGAAGCTGCCGGCTGTCAGTGTTCTTGAGCTCAAGAACACCAACAGCGATGCTTTGTGTCGGTAAAGGCATATAGCGACGGTTTTAATTAATTTTATTTTCAGAATTTCCGGTAATTAATTAAAAATTAGAAATAAATTCTAAAAATTACCAAAAATGGTTTAAAAATTATTTTAAATTATGAAAAATAATTTTTGACCAATTGGAATATTTTTTTTAATATTTATAATTATTTAAATATTAAAGGTATTTAATTTATTTAATTAGTGTATTAAATAAATTAGGGAAAAATGATTTAATATTATGAAAAATCATTTTAAATAAGAATAATGTATTTAAGAATATTTTGAGTTATAAAATATAACTTTTAATATTTTTGTAGAATTTTCATTAATAATTTAATATTAATGATATTAGATTTATTTGATTATTAAATTAAATAAATTAGATAAAAATGATTTTAATGATTTAAAAATTATTTTAATTGAGAATAAAGTGTTAGAAAATATTTTAAATTATAAAATATAATTTTCAATATTTTTGGAGAATTTTCATTAATAAATTACTATTAATGATATTTGATTTATTTAATTATTATATTAAATAAATAAATTAAAAATGATTTTATTGATTTAAAAATCATTTAAAAAATGAGAAAAATGGTTTTAAAATATTTTAAGTTATAATTAATGACTTTTAATATTTGGATAATAATTTCATTAATATTTATATATTAATGGTGATGATTTAAAAATGATTTTAATTATTTTAAAAATCATTTAAGTAGAATATTGATGATTTAAAAATATTTTAAGTTATTGATGATAACTTTAATATTTTGGAATGTATGTTATTAACATGTTGATATTATTAAATATTAATAATGATTTAAGTGTTTGATAAATTATTATAAATTATAATAATTGCTTGATAATTATTAAAAGCTTCCGAAAAATATTATTAATGATAATTGACTTATCTAAATTAATATTGAAGCTTAGAAACCAAATTTACTTGGCAATAAATGTGTTAATTATCGAATAGGGTGACTAGAATACCGAGAATGGACCAAAGTCCAACCAGACTGAATTAGTTTGACTTGTTAAGTGTTTATATAGGTTATAAACACTGTTGTGGCTATGTGGTAATGTGTTTAGGAGAAGTTTGACTGTGAATTATAGTGTTGTGTGTTATGTGAATTATTGTGCTAATTGTTAGACCAATATTATTGGTTATAGGTCTTTCGAAAGCAGATAAGTATATTGTGTAGCTGTAATCAGCGGAAGAGGCAAGTTCCCTAACTCAACCTTGAGTTATTTCATTCAATTATTATTGGTGGATAAGTATTGCTAATTATGCCACGTCCAGGGAATTATTGTTGTAATTAAATTATTGAATTAGAATATATATATTCGTAGAATTACTGTTGTTGGATATTCATATATGTAGAAGTTAGAATTGATAGTACAGATAATTCCTGTTGATTGTCAAATTATGTTGAGAAATGTCTTAGCCAATTATTCTGGTTAGACAAACATTTGTAAAAACTTGTTAGGTTTGAGAAGAGAAGAAAATAGAATTTGAAATCCCAGTATTTCGTTGTAAAATCAAACTTTTGATTGTAAGACTGAGAAGAACAACCTTTTATATAAAGGGAACATTTTGTTGGTCGTGAATTCGACCTTTGCGCGCGTTTTGAGTATTATGCATAATATAGGGTATAATAAGCTGATCACTTATTGTACTTACAGAGGGGTATGATTTAATCTTTATGGTTATCTGATACACCTGAGTATTTATCAAAGTAAATCTTTGATATCTACCCGAGAAAATATGTTCAAGATCTTTTGTGATCGGCCAGTATTAAACCTGGAAAACATTCCACTTTGATATTTCGTAGAATTGATTCTTGATTATTCAATTGAATATCGTAGAAACTTTGAAAGCGTTGTACTCTTTCATTATTGAATTATTGTGGTATAGAATACGAGAAAACTTATTATTGAATAACGATTTGTTCAGCTATTTCAAAGTTCCCCGAACTTTGATTTCATTCTATCAAAATAGATAGACTATTGTTTTGAATTCTTATACATTTATTGTATGTCTTAACTTGCGGAGCAAATTAGTTGCTCACCCTTGCTAAATAAAATTTTTCAGCTAGGGACGAAGTTGCAGGAGGTGCTGCAAAGGACAAGGGAAAAGACGTAGTTATAAATTAGTTATGTTGAACATATTTATTATGTTGTATTGTAAACCCTTTTTGTATAACTAAAGGGTATGTTTGTAAAGTTAAGGTTAGAAAACCTAGGTGATGTATTATGAAACTCTGATAAAAATTTATGTAAGATACTATCTATATATATTATGGGTAGTTAAATGTTATTTATATTGTGGATCGTGAACACCAAACTCGGGAGTCAGATAACCCGGATTTGGGGGTGTCACAGGTTGGTATCAGAGCTATAAGCATGAATTTGCTAAGAGCCCCGAGACTCTCGCTGGTGACTTCCTTGTGTGGAATGCACCGAAGCCAGACTCTCCGTAGGGGACGCCGAGCCAGTCGATGGCAAGCTGATAGGTACCCCTGTAAGGTGCTATGGTTGGAAGCACCATGAAAGTTATAGGTTGGTATCAGAGCTGTAGTGACCAAGGTGTCACCAGCTGGTAGTGGAGCTGTAGGTTATAAACCGTAAGTGGGGTGGGGGAAAACCCTAGGATTATGACCATAGCGAGATAGAGAATACTCATTTAGAGTACTAAGTGAGGGATCGTTGAAGTGTATCGATAGTAAAATATGTGGATACATAGTGAGAGAAATTTGTACTGGTGAAGTATTAATCAAGTTGTTTAAAACTGATTGTAGGATGTCGGGAAAAGATGAAATGAGTACGGAGAAGCCAGCGGCTTTCGCACCAATGCCAGTAGCCGAGGTGCCAGCACAAAGCGAATCGGTTGAAGAAGTGAGGAAAGATGAACCAATGATTAATCTTGGGAGTGATCATGACGATTATCCTGAGATGTATCTAAGTGGTGATGAGGAGGCGGAGTCTGAAGAAGTTAAGGTGGAACTAAAGAATAAGATCAAGGTTGGTGAACAAGATCAGTTATCTGTGGAAGTCCAGGAACTCCGGAGCAAAGTATTTCTTTTGGAGGAGTTGTGGAAGACGGAGCGGGCGTTACGTGAAATGACTGAAGAACGAAATGAGCTGAAAGCGCAGGTGGAGAAGATGAAGGCTGAAGGTGGTGGATCGTTTGAAGGAACCAGCAAAAAGGACGAGAAGAAAAGAAAGAGGAACAAAGACAGTGACAACTCTGGAAATTCGAACCCGAAGAAAAAGAAAGCTTGGAGTAAGTGTGGCAAAACTCACGTTGGGGAATGCATGATGTGGAAGAACGTGTGCTTCAACTGTAAGCAGGAAGGACATATCTCTTTGCATTGTCCTAAACCGAATATGAGGAAGTGTTTTTCATGTGGGCAGACGGGTCACAGATTCAACAAGTGTCCCAACAAGAAGAAGATTGGTGAAGGAAGTGGTCGGTAGACAACTTAGATATATGTAATAATATCTTTTGGTAGAATTTTCTGATATTAAGATATGTAATATCAAGAACGATGTTTGAATATATGTAAATACATGTTTGTATGAATAAAATCTTTATTTTCTATATGAATATAAGATTAACAATGAATTGGTGAGTTCTTAAAACTCATACTTATGATAAATTAATGACTCATAATTATATGAAATATTTTGAACCCCTCAGCGAATGGACGCCAAAGGTCTGACTAGGATAAGTTCATACACCCATATAATTATGATAAGCTACTGAACTCCTAAGTGTGGTAAGTTTCATGAACTGGAAATAGTAATGTGTAATTGGAGAATGTCAACTTTTTGTGTAAAGTTGGGGAATTATAACTTTTGTAAAGTTGTGTGTGTTAACCCTAGTATTATTTTAAAGGGATAGTTATATGTGTTAAGTACTATAGGTACTATGTGCTATTTGAATAAATATGTGATTACTTGAGAATTATGTGTTGAATTCTTATTGTGTTAAGAATTTGTGTAGAATAAGAGTATTAATATAAGATTTTCATTTAAATCAGATCATGCCGCCAAGACGACATAATCGAAACCAAAGAGAAGAACAATCAGTGAATTACGAAGAAGGTCAAGTGGACCCGATGCAAAATTTTGTGGATATGCTGGCCCAAGCTATGGAAAATAGGGCTCCAGCCAGGGGAAGACCAAGGAATCAACCAGCCGACAGATTGGCTAATTTTAAGGATTTTAAAGCGATAGGACCGCCTGAATTCAAGGGGACTACGGATCTGATCGAAGCCCAAACTTGGGTGAAAGAGATGGAGAAAGCGTTTGTGATTGCGCGTGTGGCAGAAGAGCAAAAGACAGCTTTTGCGACATACTTAATGAAGGGAGAAGCCAATTATTGGTGGGAAACCAATCAAGCAAGAGCGGGTACGGTGGTAGTAACATGGACAAGATTTAAGGAGTTGTTCTTTGAGAACTACTTCTCACCGAGTATGCAATCTCGGATGGAAGTTAAGTTCTTGGAACTTAAGCAGGAGAATTTGTCTGTTTCGGAGTATGCTGCTAAATTCAACGAATTGGCGCGATTTGCACCTCATCAGGTGGACACAGAAGCAAGAAAAGCAAGGAGATTTGAGAACGGATTGATGCCGGGAATTTACAACAAAGTAGCTGTGCTGCAGATCAACACGTTTGCGACTCTACTGGACAAAGCATTAATTGCTAAAGGAGGAAGCGAGGCTGCATCTCGTTTTCATCAGGAGAAGAAGAAGAATACAAATGATGGTGGAAGCAGTGGTGGTAGTAACCCAAACAAGAGGAAGTGGAGCGAAAATACTCAATCGGGTGGTAAAGCTGAAGGGAATAAGAGAGGAGGAGGGCCTTGTGCAAATTGTGGGAAGAATCATGCAGGAGTTTGTTTGAAGAAGAAGGGGGTCTGTTACAACTGCGGACAAGAAGGGCATATGTCGCCAAATTGTTCCAGCCCGAAAAAGATTCAAGGTTGCTATGCGTGTGGATCGACTGATCATCTGTTGTGGAACTGTCCGAAGAAGAATGCAGAAAAAGAAAGTGCCAACAAGGGACCTGGTGGTGGAACCTTGGCGATTTGAGGACCTGCACAGCTAGAAAGACCAACAGCCCGTACATTCAACATAACGGCGCTAGATGCAGTGGCTACTCAGGAGGTAGTAGCAGGTAATGATTTCGTTTAGAAATTTAATTACGCGAGTATTATGATTTAGATAATTCTGTGAACTGTTTTCTTTTATAGATTTTAGTAACAGGTTAGAATTTGAAACACAAATTAATATTGTGTTGATCAAATATTGATGATACAACTTTAAAAGATTGTAGAGAATAAGAAAGCGGTGATTCCGAGGACGGAATCCTTTTAAGGAGGGGTGAATGTGATAACCCTAGATTTCGAATAATCCAAAATTTGAGAATAATTTTTTTTTAATTAATATTAATATTAATTATCAATTTGGTGACAAGTATCTGTGATATGAGTCTCGAGAAAGTCAATTTGTGTATTGACTAATAAATTTAGAGTAGAGTTGTGCTTAACAACTTTAGAAAACCCTAACCCTAATTTTTGGATAGGGATTCGATAGAAAATACAATTAAAATAATTGTATTGTTGATTATGTGTTTGTACTGTTTAGAAATGTTGACCAATAGTTGACTGGATGGGGTTTATAATTAATAAACCTTAATAAGGGATTTAAAACCCTAATCTTAAATTTAGAAAATAAATTGTACAATTAAAACCCTAATTGTACGCCGGGAAACCCCAATTTCAAAATCGAGAATTGTAAACCCTAATTAGGCAACCCTAATTTTTATTAGCATGCCTAAAGTGTTTCTTAAACTTAAATATGATTAGAAAACTATAATTATATTTTTGTATGTTAAATTTCTATTTTAGAAACCCTAATTTTTATTTTAGAAAATTTATTTGAAAATTGTGGGAACTAGAATTTTTAATACCTAAAGGGTTCAAACCCTAATCCAAACCCTAAACCCTAAGGGTTTGTGTATTGGACAAGAATGCCATTAATAGTATTTTAGAAATGACAAAATTGCCATTTTTGGGATTTTTATATGTTAACTTGCAAAAATGGCTATCACTTTAGTTGGTCACCAACTATGTTGACTTAAGAGACATAAAATCTCAACAAACAAATCACCATTGGACAACAAGATCAGATCTAGCAACTTAGCATATTATATAAGTGTTAAAGAGAGAGAAAATGCATAGAAATAGCCATTTTACCTACAAGCTCTCACCAACTCTTATATCTCTCTCAACCTCCGAATTTGCTTAGTAAATCGGTCATAATACCAGCCCTAGATCAAAAAATAACAGATTGGGGAGCATAGATCAAGAATTGGAACAAGAAGGTATAAACCCTAAAATCTAATTTGATTATGTATGCTTAGACAACTTTTGTGTTTATGTGTTTAGATTAGTGCTAGATGATGTTTTATGATGATCTATGTTGATATAACATAGATCCATAGCATCAAAGTTGATAAAAATTGAAGTTTTTGAAAACTGTTCTTGGGCAGTTTTTGTGATCTGACAAGTAATGTCAGCCGCCACAGATCCTTGCTCGTTTGAGCATTTTGCTGTTTTAAGTTTTGATTTTGTAGATTGGTATGCGTTCTTTAGTCTGCAAAAGAAATCAGCGCTATTTGATGTCAGAATCAGTAGTTATTAACGGACAAAACCCGTTGACCGGGCTTGACCGAGTAAAAATCTGGGTAACCCAGAAAGTGAAAAACCGAACCTGACAAGTATTTTGAAGGCTTTTATCTGACAGAATTTACATGATATGTTAGTGTTATTATAACCATGTTGTAGAATGTACACTGGACTATAGATCTGGATCTTTAGGTATTTTAAAACATCAACAAACCGAACAAAAAAAATGGTCAAACTAGACCATCCGTTCACGGGATTAGTTTCTGGAAAACCCAGAAACGGTAGAATCAGCTTTTCTGACAGCCTTTGACCATGTGATAAGTTATTGATATGTTGTTTTTAGACTGAAATATTGTTATCTCGTTGTTCCTTGTCATGATTACTATAGTTATGGACCAAATATTGAGCCATTTGATAAAGGGAACATAGAATAATTTGAGCATGAAAGTGCTTACTCGCACTGTCTAGGTTTCTGGAAAACCCAGAAACCGTCTGAAAGGATGTTTGACAGCCCAGATCATCTTGTTGTGTTGTCGTTTGATCTAAGTGTGAGTTTCATGTTGTAATGTTACATTTTGGCTACACGATCACACTTCAAACAAGTCCAGAAACCATTTTGGCTGAGAATTAAAGGCAGTCAAAGTAGCACCTTGAAGCTGCCGGCTGTCAGTGTTCTTGAGCTCAAGAACACCAACAGCGATGCTTTGTGTCGCTAAAGGCATATAGCGACGGTTTTAATTAATTTTATTTTCAGAATTTCCGGTAATTAATTAAAAATTAGAAATAAATTCTAAAAATTACCAAAAATGGTTTAAAAATTATTTTAAATTATGAAAAATAATTTTTGACCAATTAGAATATTTTTCTTTAATATTTATAATTATTTAAATATTAAAGGTATTTAATTTATTTAATTAGTGTATTAAATAAATTAGGGAAAAATGATTTAATATTATGAAAAATCATTTTAAATAAGAATAATGTATTTAAAAATATTTTGAGTTATAAAATATAACTTTTAATATTTTTGTAGAATTTTCATTAATAATTTAATATTAATGATATTAGATTTATTTGATTATTAAATTAAATAAATTAGATAAAAATGATTTTAATGATTTAAAAATTATTTTAATTGAGAATAAAGTGTTAGAAAATATTTTAAATTATAAAATATAATTTTCAATATTTTTGGAGAATTTTCATTAATAAATTACTATTAATGATATTTGATTTATTTAATTATTATATTAAATAAATAAATTAAAAATGATTTTATTGATTTAAAAATCATTTAAAAAATGAGAAAAATGGTTTTAAAATATTTTAAGTTATAATTAATGACTTTTAATATTTGGATAATAATTTCATTAATATTTATATATTAATGGTGATGATTTAAAAATGATTTTAATTATTTTAAAAATCATTTAAGTAGAATATTGATGATTTAAAAATATTTTAAGTTATTGATGATAACTTTAATATTTTGGAATGTATGTTATTAACAAGTTGATATTATTAAATATTAATAATGATAAGATTATTTGATAATTAAATCATTTAAAAATGATTTAAGTGTTTGATAAATTATTATAAATTATAATAATTGCTTGATAATTATTAAAAGCTTCCGAAAAATATTATTAATGATAATTGACTTATCTAAATTAATATTGAAGCTTAGAAACCAAATTTACTTGGCAATAAATGTGTTAATTATCGAATAGGGTGACTAGAATACCGAGAATGGACCAAAGTCAAACCAGACTGAATTAGTTTGACTTGTTAAGTGTTTATATAGGTTATAAACACTGTTGTGGCTATGTGGTAATGTGTTTAGGAGAAGTTTGACTGTGAATTATAGTGTTGTGTGTTATGTGAATTATTGTGCTAATTGTTAGACCAATATTATTGGTTATAGGTCTTTCGAAAGCAGATAAGTATATTGTGTAGCTGTAATCAGCGGAAGAGGCAAGTTCCCTAACTCAACCTTGAGTTATTTCATTCAATTATTATTGGTGGATAATTATTGCTAATTATGCCACGTCCAGGGAATTATTGTTGTAATTAAATTATTGAATTAGAATATATATATTCGTAGAATTACTGTTGTTGGATATTCATATCTGTAGAAGTTAGAATTGATAGTACAGATAATTCCTGTTGATTGTCAAATTATGTTGAGAAATGTCTTAGCCAATTATTCTGGTTAGACAAACATTTGTAAAAACTTGTTAGGTTTGAGAAGAGAAGCAAATTGAATTTGAAATCCCAGTATTTCGTTGTAAAATCAAACTTTTGATTCTAAGACTGAGAAGAACAACCTTTTATATAAAGGGAACATTTTGTTGGTCGTGAATTCGACCTTTGCGCGCGTTTTGAGTATTATGCATAATATAGGGTATAATAAGCTGATCACTTATTGTACTTACAGAGGGGTATGATTTAATCTTTATGGTTATCTGATACACCTGAGTATTTATCAAAGTAAATCTTTGATATCTACCCGAGAAAATATGTTCAAGATTTTTTGTGATCGGTCAGTATTAAAACTGGAAAACATTCCACTTTGATATTTCGTAGAATTGATTATTGATTATTCAATTGAATATCGTAGAAACTTTGAAAGCGTTGTACTCTTTCATTATTGAATTATTGTGGTATAGAATACGAGAAAACTTGTTATTGAATAACGATTTGTTCAGCTATTTCAAAGTTCCCCGAACTTTGATTTCATTCTATCAAAATAGATAGACTATTGTTTTGAATTCTTATACATTTATTGTATGTCTTAACTTGCGGAGCAAATTAGTTGCTCACCCTTGCTAAATAAAATTTTTCAGCTAGGGACGAAGTTGCAGGAGGTGCTGCAAAGGACAAGGGAAAAGACGTAGTTATAAATTAGTTATGTTGAACATATTTATTATGTTGTATTGTAAACCCTTTTTGTATAACTAAAGGGTATGTTTGTAAAGTTAAGGTTAGAAAACCTAGGTGATGTATTATGAAACTCTGATAAAAACTTATGTAAGATACTATCTATATATATTATGGGTAGTTAAATGTTATTTATATTGTGGATCGTGAACACCAAACTCGGGAGTCAGGTAACCCGGATTTGGGGGTGTCACAGGTTGGTATCAGAGCTATAAGCATGAATTTGCTAAGAGCCCCGAGACTCTCGCTGGTGACTTCCTTGTGTGGAATGCACCGAAGCCAGACTCTCCGTAGGGGACGCCGAGCCAGTCGGTGGCAAGCTGATAGGTACCCCTGTAAGGTGCTATGGTTGGAAGCACCATGAAAGTTATAGGTTGGTATCAGAGCTGTAGTGACCAAGGTGTCACCAGCTGGTAGTGGAGCTGTAGGTTATAAACCGTAAGTGGGGTGGGGGGAAAACCCTAGGATTATGACCATAGCGAGATAGAGAATACTCATTTAGAGTACTAAGTGAGGGATCGTTGAAGTGTATCGATAGTAAAATATGTGGATACATAGTGAGAGAAATTTGTATTGGTGAAGTATTAATCAAGTTGTTTAAAACTGATTGTAGGATGTCGGGAAAAGATGAAATGAGTACGGAGAAGCCAGCGGCTTTCGCACCAATGCCAGTAGCCGAGGTGCCAGCACAAAGCGAATCGGTTGAAGAAGTGGGGAAAGATGAACCAATGATTAATCTTGGGAGTGATCATGACGATTATCCTGAGATGTATCTAAGTGGTGATGAGGAGGCGGAGTCTGAAGAAGTTAAGGTGGAACTAAAGAATAAGATCAAGGTTGGTGAACAAGATCAGTTATCTGTGGAAGTCCAGGAACTCCGGAGCAAAGTATTTCTTTTGGAGGAGTTGTGGAAGACGGAGTGGGCGTTACGTGAAATGACTGAAGAACGAAATGAGCTGAAAGCGCAGGTGGAGAAGATGAAGGCTGAAGGTGGTGGATCGTCTGAAGGAACCAGCAAAAAGGATGAGAAGAAAAGAAAGAGGAACAAAGACAGTGACAACTCTGGAAATTCGAACCCGAAGAAAAAGAAAGCTTGGAGTAAGTGTGGCAAAACTCACGTTGGGGAATGCATGATGTGGAAGAAAGTGTGCTTCAACTGGAAGCAGGAAGGACATATCTCTTTGCATTGTCCTAAACCGAATATGAGGAAGTGTTTTTCATGTGGGCAGACGGGTCACGGATTCAACAAGTGTCCCAACAAGAAGAAGATTGGTGAAGGAAGTGGTCGGTAGACAACTTAGATATATGTAATAATATCTTTTGGTAGAATTTTCTGATATTAAGATATGTAATATCAAGAACGATGTTTGAACATATGTAAATACATGTTTGTATGAATAAAATCTTTATTTTCTATATGAATATAAGATTAACAATGAATTGGTGAGTTCTTAAAACTCATACTTATGATAAATTAATGACTCATAATTATATGAAATATTTTGAACCCCTCAGCGAATGGACGCCAAAGGTCTGACTAGGATAAGTTCATACACCCATATAATTATGATAAGCTACTAAACTCCTAAGTGTGGTAAGTTTGATGAACTGGAAATAGTAATGTGTAATTGGAGAATGTCAACTTTTTGTGTAAAGTTGTGTGTGTTAACCCTAGTATTATTTTAAAGGGATAGTTATATGTGTTAAGTACTATAGGTACTATGTGCTATTTGAATAAATATGTGATTACTTGAGAATTATGTGTTGAATTCTTATTGTGTTAAGAATTTGTGTAGAATAAGAGTATTAATATAAGATTTTCATTTAAATCAGATCATGCCGCCAAGACGACATAATCGAAACCAAAGAGAAGAACAATCAGTGAATTACGAAGAAGGTCAAGTGGACCCGATGCAAAATTTTGTGGATATGCTGGCCCAAGCTATGGAAAATAGGGCTCCAGCCAGGGGAAGACCAAGGAATCAACCAGCCGACAGATTGGCTAATTTTAAGGATTTTAAAGCGGTAGGACCGCCTGAATTCAAGGGGACTACGGATCCGATCGAAGCCCAAACTTGGGTGAAAGAGATGGAGAAAGCGTTTGTGATTGCGCGTGTGGCAGAAGAGCAAAAGACGGCTTTTGCGACATACTTAATGAAGGGAGAAGCCAATTATTGGTGGGAAACCAATCAAGCAAGAGCGGGTACAGTGGTAGTAACATGGACAAGATTTAAGGAGTTGTTCTTTGAGAACTACTTCTCACCGAGTATGCAATCTCGGATGGAAGTTAAGTTCTTGGAACTTAAGCAGGAGAATTTGTCTGTTTCGGAGTATGCTGCTAAATTCAACGAATTGGCGCGATTTGCACCTCATCAGGTGGACACAGAAGCAAGAAAAGCAAGGAGATTTGAGAACGGATTGAAGCCGAGAATTTACAACAAAGTAGCTGTGCTGCAGATCAACACGTTTGCGGCTCTACTGGACAAAGCATTAATTGCTAAAGGAGGAAGCGAGACTGCATCTCGTTTTCATCAGGAGAAGAAGAAGAATACAAATGATGGTGGAAGCAGTGGTGGTAGTAACCCAAACAAGAGGAAGTGGAGCGAAAATACTCAATCGGGTGGTAAAGCTGAAGGGAATAAGAGAGGAGGAGGGCCTTGTGCAAATTGTGGGAAGAATCATGCAGGAGTTTGTTTGAAGAAGAAGGGGGTCTGTTACAACTGCGGACAAGAAGGGCATATGTCGCCAAATTGTCCCAGCCCGAAAAAGATTCAAGGTTGCTATGCGTGTGGATCGACTGATCATCTGTTGCGGAACTGTCCGAAGAAGAATGCAGAAAAAGAAAGTGCCAACAAGGGACCTGGTGGTGGAACCTTGGCGATTCGAGGACCTGCACAGCTAGGAAGACCAACAGCCCGTACATTCAACATAACGGCGCTAGATGCAGTGGCTACTCAGGAGGTAGTAGCAGGTAATGATTTCGTTTAGAAATTTAATTACGCGAGTATTATGATTTAGATAATTTTGTGAACTGTTTTCTTTTATAGATTTTAGTAACAGGTTAGAATTTGAAACACAAATTAATATTGTGTTGATCAAATAAATTGATGATACAACTTTAAAAGATTGTAGAGAATAAGAAAGCGGTGATTCGGAGGACGGAATCCTTTTAAGGAGGGGTGAATGTGATAACCCTGGATTTCGAATAATCCAAAATTTGAGAATAATTGTTTTTTAATTAATATTAATATTAATTATCAATTTGGTGACAAGTATCTGTGATATGAGTCTCGATAAAGTCAATTTGTCTATTGACTAATAAATTTAGAGTAGAGTTGTGCTTAACAACTTTAGAAAACCCTAACCCTAATTTTCGGATAGGGATTCGATAGAAAATACAATTAAAATAATTGTATTGTTGATTATGTGTTTGTACTGTTTAGAAATGTTGACCAATAGTTGACTGAATGGGGTTTATAATTAATAAACCTTAATAAGGGATTAAAAACCCTAATCTTAAATTTAGAAAATAAATTATACAATTAAAACCCTAATTGTACGCCGGGAAACCCTAATTTCAAAATCGAGAATTGTAAACCCTAATTAGGCAACCCTAATTTTTATTAGCATGCCTAAAGTGTTTGTTAAACTTAAATATGATTAGAAAACTATAATTATATTTTTGTATGTTAAATTTCTATTTTAGAAACCCTAATTTTTATTTTAGAAAATTTATTTGAAAATTGTGGGAACTAGAATTTTTAATACCTAAAGGGTTCAAACCCTAATCCAAACCCTAAACCCTAAGAGTTTGTGTATTGGACAAGAATGCCATTAATAGTATTTTAGAAATGACAAAATTGCCCTTTTTGGGATTTTTATATGTTAACTTGCAAAAATGGCTATCACTTTAGTTGGTCACCAACTATGTTGACTTAAGAGACATAAAATCTCAACAAACAAATCACCATTGGACAACAAGATCAGATCTAGCAACTTAGCATATTATATAAGTGTTAAAGAGAGAGAAAATGCATAGAAATTGCCATTTTACCTACAAGCTCTCACCAACTCTTATATCTCTCTCAACCTCCGAATTTGCTTAGTAAATCGGTCATAATACCAGCCCTAGATCAAACAATAACAGATTGGGGAGCATAGATCAAGAATTGGAACAAGAAGGTATAAACCCTAAAATCTAATTTGATCATGTATGCTTAGACAACTTTTGTGTTTATGTGTTTAGATTAGTGCTAGATGATGTTTTATGATGATCTATGTTGATATAACATAGATCCATAGCATCAAAGTTGATAAAAATTGAAGTTTTTGAAAACTGTTCTTGAGCAGTTTTTGTGATCTGACAAGTAATGTCAGTCGCCACAGATCCTTGCTCGTTTGAGCATTTTGCTGTTTTAAGTTTTGATTTTGTAGATTGGTATGCGTTCTTTAGTCTGCAAAAGAAATCAGAGCTATTTGATGTCAGAATCAGTAGTTATTAACGGTTAAAACCCGTTGACCGGGCTTGACCGAGTAAAAATCTGGGTAACCCAGAAAGTGAAAAACCGAACCTGACAAGTATTTTGAAGGCCTTTATCTGACAGAATTTTCATGATATGTTAGTGTTATTATAACCATGTTGTAGAATGTACACTGGACTATAGATCTGGATCTTTAGGTATTTTAAAACATCAACAAACCGAACAAAAAAGATGGTCAAACTAGACCATCCGTTCACGAGATTAGTTTCTGGAAAACCCAGAAACGGTAGAATCAGCTTTTCTGACAGCCTTTGACCATGTGATAAGTTATTGATATGTTGTTTTTAGACTGAAATATTGTTATCTCGTTGTTCCTTGTCATGATTACTATAGTTATGGACCAAATATTGAGCCATTTGATAAAGGGAACATAGAATAATTTGAGCATGAAAGTGCTTACTCGCACTGTCTGGGTTTCTGGAAAACCCAGAAACCGTCTGACAGGATGTCTGACAGCCCAGATCATCTTGTTGTGTTGTTGTTTGATCTAAGTGTGAGTTTCATGTTCTAATGTTACATTTTGGCTACACGATCACACTTCAAACAAGTCCAGAAATAATTTTGGCTGAGAATTAAAGGCAGTCAAAGTAGCACCTTGAAGCTGCCGGCTGTCAGTGTTCTTGAGCTCAAGAACACCAACAGCGACGCTTTGTGTCGCTAAAGGCCTATAGCGACGGTTTTAATTAATTTTATTTTCAGAATTTCCGGTAATTAATTAAAAATTAGAAATAAATTCTAAAAATTACCAAAAATTGCTTTAAAAATTATTTTAAATAATGAAAAATAATTTTTGACCAATTGGAATATTTTTTTAATATTTATAATTATTTAAATATTAAAGGTATTTAATTTATTTAATTAGTATATTAAATAAATTAGAGAAAAATGATTAGTATTATGAAAAATCATTTTAAATAAGAATAATGTATTTAAAAATATTTTGAGTTATAAAATATAACTTTTAATATTTTTGGAGAATTTTCATTAATAATTTAATATTAATGATATTAGATTTATTTGATTATTATATTAAATAAATAAGATAAAAATGATTTTAATGATTTAAAAATCATTTTAATTGAGAATAAAGTGTTAGAAAATATTTTAAATTATAAAATATAATTTTTAATATTTTTGGAGAATTTTCATTAATAAATTACTATTAATGATATTTGATTGATTTAATTATTATATTAAATAAATGAATTAAAAATGATTTTATTGATTTAAAAATCATTTAAAAAATGAGAAAAATGGTTTTAAAATATTTTAAGTTATAATTAATGACTTTTAATATTTGGATAATAATTTCATTAATATTTATATATTAATGGTGATGATTTAAAAATGATTTTAATTATTTTAAAAATCATTAAAGTAGAATATTGATGATTTAAAAATATTTTAAGTTATTGATGATAACTTTAATATTTTGGAATGTATGTTATTAACATGTTGATATTATTAAATATTAATAATGATAAGATTATTTGATAATTAAATCATTTAAAAATGATTTAAGTGTTTGATAAATTATTATAAATTATAATAATTGCTTGATAATTATTAAAAGCTTCCGAAAAATATTATTAATGACAATTGACTTATCTAAATTAATATTGAAGCTTAGAAACCAAATTTACTTGGCAATAAATGTGTTAATTGTCGAATAGGGTGACTAGAATACCGAGAATGGACCAAAGTCCAACCAGACTGAATTAGTTTGACTTGTTAAGTGTTTATATAGGTTATAAACACTCTTGTGGCTATGTGGTAATGTGTTTAGGAGAAGTTTGACTGTGAATTACAGTGTTGTGTGTTATGTGAATTATTGTGCTAATTGTTAGACCGATATTATTGGTTATAGGTCTTTCGAAAGCAGATAAGTATATTGTGTAGCTGTAATCAGCGGAAGAGGCAATTTCCCTAACTCAACCTTGAGTTATTTCATTCAATTATTATTGGTGGATAATTATTGCTAATTATGCCACGTTCAGGGAATTATTGTTGTAATTAAATTATTGAATTAGAATATATATATATATATATATATATATATATATATATATATATATTCATAGAATTACTGTTGTTGGATATTCATATCTGTAGAAGTTAGAATTGATAGTACAGATAATTCTTGTTGATTGTCAAATTATGTTGAGAAATGTCTTAGCCAATTATTCTGGTTAGACAAACATTTGTAAAAACTTGTTAGGTTTGAGAAGAGAAGCAAATTGAATTTGAAATCCCAGTATTTCGTTGTAAAATCAAACTTTTGATTCTAAGACTGAGAAGAACAACCTTTTATATAAAGGGAACATTTTGTTGGTCGTGAATTCGACCTTTGCGCGCGTTTTGAGTATTATGCATAATATAGGGTATAATAAGCTGATCACTTATTGTACTTACAGAGGGGTATGATTTAATCTTTATGGTTATCTGATACACCTGAGTATTTATCAAAGTAAATCTTTGATATCTACCCGAGAAAATATGTTCAAGATCTTTTGTGATCGGCCAGTATTAAACCTGGAAAACATTCCACTTTGATATTTCGTAGAATTGATTCTTGATTATTCAATTGAATATCGTAGAAACTTTGAAAGCGTTGTACTCTTTCATTATTGAATTATTGTGGTATAGAATACGAGAAAACTTATTATTGAATAACGATTTGTTCAGCTATTTCAAAGTTCCCCGAACTTTGATTTCATTCTATCAAAATAGATAGACTATTGTTTTGAATTCTTATACATTTATTGTATGTCTTAACTTGCGGAGCAAATTAGTTGCTCACCCTTGCTAAATAAAATTTTTCAGCTAGGGACGAAGTTGCAGGAGGTGCTGCAAAGGACAAGGGAAAAGGCGTAGTTATAAATTAGTTATGTTGAACATATTTATTATGTTGTATTGTAAACCCTTTTTGTATAACTAAAGGGTATGTTTGTAAAGTTAAGGTTAGAAAACCTGGGTGATGTATTATGAAACTCTGATAAAAACTTATGTAAGATACTATCTATATATATTATGGGTAGTTAAATGTTATTTATATTGTGGATCGTGAACACCAAACTCGGGAGTCAGGTAACCCAGATTTGGGGGTGTCACAGGTGCATTCCACAAAGGAAGTCACCAGATAAAGGCTCGGGTACCAGATTCTATAGTTGAATTTTTAACTCCTGAAGTTCAATAAGAGCCATGAGATTTTTAAAAATGGGTTTTGTACCGAGTTCAAAGTCGATACAAAATTCAATATCACACTTTGGGAGTAAGCAAAGAAATTCTTCAGGAAATACGTCAGGGATTTTTCCAACAACAAAAATATCATTCAAATCTGACGTATTTTTGTTTAAGTCCATAACATGGGCTAAGAAAACTTGACATCCGTTTTTCAATAAACGAATGACTTTATGGCTTGATAGGAAAGTTTTTGACTTCAATGGTTTGGTTGCTAGAATTCGAATAACAGGTTACTTAGGAATATGAAAACTAACAACCTTACGAAAGAAATCAATTTTTGCATGATGAGTAGTTAATCAATCAATCCCCAAAATCACATCAGAAGCAAGTATCTTTAAAGAAATAAGGTCAACAGGTAATGCGATGGTGCCAACTTGGATCAAACAAGATTTATAAAGTGGATGTAACGAATGTTTCTCCTAATAGAGTTTCAACAGATAAGTCAAAGTCTAATTTCTCCGGACACAAGTTTAAACGTTGAGCACAAGCAGGAGAGATAAATGAATGGGTAGCACTGGTATCTAGTAATATATAAACTTCATTAGAATTTATAATTAACTAACCCGTGCTAACTTCGTTCGGGTTCCTCGCATTCTGACCAGTCACAACAAACGTTCTTCCAGGAACCGTTGACTTTGACTTTTCTGGGACAGCCTTTTGAGTCACCATCTCCACTGGGCTTGGTTTCGCTACCGTACAATCCCGAGTGATATGTCCATCCTTTCTACAATTATAGCATACCTTGAACTGTTGTGGACAGTTTGAGCTGATGTGTCCCTCTTTTCCATATTTATAGCATACGACCGGTGGTCATTCTCCTCCCTTAAAACTAGTTGCTACTGGTGCTGGCGTCTTCGCAGTGTCATTGTTCAATCTCCTCTTTTTAAAATCCCCCCCGACTCACTTCTTCTATTTTCATGGTCACGATTACCACCAGAGTGGTTATCGCTCTTGAGCGTATTTTTCTGTCTCCGCTGGTTATCGTTGTTCTGATGACTGCTGTCACCGGTATGATCCTGATTGTGATCTCTTAGTTGAAAGTACTCTCTATCTCGCTCTAATAATTGAGCACTGTTGACAACATCTGAATATAAAGAAAATTTATGAGATATAAGATATTGCCAAATCTCGGGTTTTAAACCTCTCAAAAACATCTTCGTCATTCGTTCTTCATTCTCTACCAAATGAGGTACAAACCTGGATAACTCTGCGAACTTCATCTCGTATTGGGACACCATCATGTTGTTTTGTTCTAGTCTAATAAACTCTATCTCTTTCATATGGCGAATACTTTCACGAAATTATTTTTTGTTGAAAAGTTTCTGAAACGTTTCCCAAGACATGCAGAGTGTGGCAGGCTGGGTACGTTTCACAGACTCCCACCAATAATCTGCCTCGCCACGAAACATAAAGGTGGCGAATGGAACCTTCTGTTCCTCTGTGCATCCCAAGACATCGAATATCTTGGTAATTTGCTTGACCCATGTTTTCGCCATGATCGGATTCGGCTTTCCCTTAAATTCTGGTGGTCCCAACTCTTTGAACTGCTTGGTTGTGACAAGCCGCGCGTTGCTATCATTTCCACCCGTATTCTGTACACGAGTCTCCCTCGTCTGGCTTTGCATAAACTGCAAAAAGCTCCTAAACATCCCATCGTTCATCGTTTGCTCAGTGGTGTTGTTTACAGGAGGAATATTTCCAGCCTGTTGCACGTTCTCCTCGTTGGTGAGTACAGACATCTCCACGGTCTCATTTACTCCACTGTTAATATTCTCAGTCGACATTCTCAAATACTATCATAAAACAAGGGTTAATTAAGGAAATCAATATATCACATAATATCCCTATATACTGACCAACTAACAAATAAGCTTAGGTAGGACACAATAGCGAAGGATTTACTCGTCTCTACCCTCATAGTTCTATTCCCCGACCTCCGCCAGAGATCATATCCCTAAGCTCTGATACAAACTGTGACGCCCCCAAAATAGGTATACATCACCCATTCTGAGTCTCCAAATACATGGTACAGAAACAACTACAACTTTATGAATACAACATAAAAACTGTGAGTTTAAATACAAATATTATCATCTAGACAATATCCACACTCAAATAAGTCCTCATTACAATTATTGATACACTATTTTACAAAATAGTGAGGACTACTAAAACAGCTATCTTGAACCATCACTCCACACCCCGACTAGTTCCCGTTATATTCTCGTCTCCTGAGAAGAAAAATGGAACAAAAAGAAAAAGGGTGAGCTCAACTAGCCCAGTAAAGAACATTATGACTAAGCTAATATATAACAAATTATCGTTAGTCCTCAACAGAGAAAAATCTAATAGAATACAATAGACAACCAGTTTTAAATCAATCTTCGCAGCGAAAATAATAATTCATTAGAAGAGTTAAGTAGAGAATGCAAACTACTATCTTCTATATATGAATTTAAAAGTTCATCGTCGATATTTTATCCCTGTAACATCAATCAATATATATCTGGAATCAAATATTCATCTTTGCACTACAGGCCAAAGATATTCATCAGTTGGTTATGTTCATCTAAACAACTGTTCATCTTTGCACTATGGGCCAAAGATATTAATCAGTCGGTTATGTTCATCTCAACACCTGTTCATCTTTGCATTACGGGCCAAAGATATTCATCAAGAAATCATTCATCTTTGCACTACAGGCCAAAGATATTTAGTTATATCATCATTTAGGACTGAGGATGATGAAAAATATTTTAAAAAAAACGAATCCAGTGAAGCAAAAGAACAAATATTAAGGATTCGTACTTTAAACAATTTCCATTCAAAAATACTTCATAAATAACCAGAGTGAGGTAAAATTCAACAATGATCAAAACATGGATACAATCAAAGCTAGTATCCAGAATAGATATTTTGGACGAATAAAAGAAATTTTATTTTTTGGTGAATAGTGCCGTATTCGTGAATAGTGCCATATACGTGAATAATGTCGTATATGTGAATAGTAACTCCGACACCAAAAGATAGAAATTTCACAAAAAAACATCATCATGCTTCGTGAATAGTACTCGTGAATAGTAACTCATGAATAGTAACCCTGACATGAAAAAGTTCCAAATTTGATAAAAAGTTCCAACCAATATTTCAGCATAATGATAATGAAGAAATAATATCATTTGAGAAGAAAATAACATCCCATACCTCAGAAAGAATAGTACTTCTGACTGGATTACTGGATATAGTGCTGAAAGAACTTGTGACGCCCCCAAATCCGGGACTCTTCCAACCCGACAAATGGTGCTACACGGTACTACCATTCATTCACACATTTCCTCAAATAGTCACAAGAGGACTAATATAACTCCATATATATCAAAATAATATTACATTACCCAGGTTCTTTGTAACCCTTTTCATTTGTTCTTGTCATAATATCAATATATTACCGACATTCTTCCTATACTATTACATAAGTATGCTACGGTTTCGTCTTCGCCTTGCCTTTATCCTTGCCGGATCCTTCAGTCCGCTCGATCTTAGCTGTGTTCATATGGTTCAAGCAAGAGTGAGCATGGCTAGCTCAGCAAGTACTATAATTCTAATAAACAACATGCTTGAAACATAGAACTAATATATCTCCAGTAACTGAACAATAGTTACGAAGTACTATCGATGATTCAAAATAGCACTTCATTTCCTTCAAAACGTTTTTCCATCAACATTCAGTAGAATGACAATTATGGCCCAAGATTATGAGCATACATAAGTTCTTTTGAAAAGGACATCCCGGTACTAAGTCCGTAAGTTCGGCATAGCTTACGAGCACTTCTGAGTGATCAGCTCATAGTACTCTATGTTGATCAACACTACATTCTTTAAACGTGTATACGTTTAATTGTGGCAACCTCACGTGCCTGTCGTTAAACGACAAAAACATTTGAACATGCGTGGTCTTCGATTGAAAACCATACCAATATAACTCGGAAATTTACAAATCATGCTTGACAGAATCATAATATAAGTCTAGCCGGAAGAATTGGCTTAAGACTTCATCATTCTAGATTTCATGTGAAAGAGAACATGAATTACAAAGCTTGTCCAGACTGAACTGGAACAAGGGTTAGAATACTTGCCTTTGGTGTCTGCTTACTGGTTAATACACGTACACTTTAAGTCTCTATGATTCTACAATTCATAATCATATAACGTACCATATTAGTTCATAATTAACCAGGTATGTTTTCTATTATACCTTACCCTTCATCCCAATGTAATTCTAACTTAGTTTCGTTATTAAGGGTTTCGGCTTTCATTACGTCATTCATATCCCGCTCATCTTTGATTGATTATAAACATGCATTAGTGTATTACAATCACCTTACAATGTCTTAGTTATGTTGTGATTACATCACAATTCATTACTATTAATCCCTCTTTCATTCTACACTTGGAACCCTTCTTCTCTATCTTCTTCCTTGCACTGGCGCCGCGGCGCCACTAATTGGTCTGTGACTCGCGCTGCGGCGCGAGTTAGCAGTGTGCCATCATCCGGCCTCGCGCTGCGGCGTGGCCAAGAAGGCTTAGAGTTGCGCCGCGGCGCGGACTCTGGTCCTCAGAAAATTTTGCAGTTTTTGAAAATTTTGCTAACTTCCCGGACGCATAACTTCTTCGTTTTAACTCCGAATTGGTCCGTTCAAAAGCCTACGGTTCACAAATTTCATAATCTATGTGTTCATGCAAGAATTTTATCTATTTGACTTCATTTGCTAAAATTTGACCTATTAGTTCATTTTAACGAAAACGATAAACGTTCGTGAACGTTCAACGCTCATTTCTTCGTTCAAAGTTGGAATCCGGTCATTTTCGAGTCCGCAACTCTATAATGACTACAATGACTTGTCTCCATCAAAAACCAACGTTTTCGACTTCCAACTCAAAATATGACTTCTATTCCGAGACTTTCACGAATTCGACGTTAATCGTCTAATCGTGCGAAGTTCGTCAAATCAACCATACTAAGCGTTCTAAGTGGATTTTAACCAACATATCATCATTTCAAGTTATTTATTACACCAACTTATAATCAAAGTAGGTTTTTGACTTATTTCCATAAGTCATTGACTTTCTCAACTTATGAACTAGAAATCTTCATACTCATGACTTACCAATAATTTAAGTCCTTCAATCAATGTTCTCATGTTATAAACAACATACTAACATCATATGACAAGTCCTTCATGATCTTAACAACTTATTAGGGTTCAAGTTGCTTATTCAACTTATTCGGCTTAAGTTCATTCCTTATAACTTATTACATGTTATCCTCAAGCAATCCCCCTTCTCTATCAATCCTATCATAGAAAAGATATAGATAAAAGAAAATGAGTTTTACCCTTGAAGACTTCTATTTGCCTTGGAAACTATCAAAGGTTGAAGTGGCTTATAAGTGCTTTAAGTAACTTATTCTCTCTACCAAATAAGTAGCTTATATGCTTGAGAGGAAAGTGTTTGGATGATAACAAAACAACCAATAAAATGAAACGAACTTGGTATTTATAGGCCACCAAAGCTTGGGGCAAAATGGACAATAATCAATCCCACCTCCTCATTCCACCTCCTTACTAATCACAACTTAACCTTCAAGTCTTCTTGCTAGCCACTTCTTTTACTTGCTCACCACAACACTTGGTCATCACACTAAATCCTTGCCCATCAAGACTACCCACTTCCTCACTTGGTTTGACCCATGGGTCAAGGCTTCACATTGGGCTTGGTTAATTAATCCAACTACTTTCCTATTGGGCTTGAGTTACAATAGATTGGACTTGTGATAATCATACACTTGGGCTTCTATCAATAAACTAGAAATTCCACAAGTCCATTATCTTAAATTCAATAACTTAACTTACATATCCTACGTATAATTCTCGTATGCTATCTCGTATATTAATTCAAAATATACCTTATCTCATTCTTCGTACATAATAATACAATATGTCATATTATACCTACCTTCCTTACTCCATATAATGTTTACACATTATATGATCACAACTTCCTTCTTTTAACGCTTATTAACCTAACTATCTCAAATTAGGTACGCATGCGAAATATTTCATTTTCCATACTTAGATTATTATTACATAATCGATATCATCTCGATATTATAACATTACGTATTTCTCGGAAGTTCAAAAATAATTCCCGAGCAGAAATTGATGAATAGTGTTTTTCGGAAAATTTCTCAGAAAACTTTTATTTTCGTTTTAGAAATTCAAACACTTTAATTCTTCCACGTAGATAAAATACTACGATATTACGACGTTTCTAGGTTATAGAACGACATCCATCTTCTCAACACACAATAATAATAAATAATATTATTTTATTCATTATTAAAAGAAATTACAAAATGTTCAATTTTCTGGGGCGTTACACTCTCTCCCCCTTATAAGGATTCTGTCCCCAGAATCTCGCTATATAAAAAATTACACAAATAAATTCGGGTAATTCTTTTTCATCATTTCTTCTAACTCCCACGTTGCTTCTTCTGCATCGTGGTTCTTCCATATCACCTTTACTGAAACTATACTTTTGTTCCGCAGAACTTGTTCTTTCCTATCAACAATTTGAATTGGCGTTTCCTCATACGTTAAGTCCTTCTCGACATGAATAGGCTCGTATTCTATCACGTGCTTATAATCCGGCTTATAAAGACGCAATACCGAAACATGAAATATATTATGTATTCGTTCTAGGTCTGGAGGTAACGCTACCATGTAAGCTACCTCACCTACCCGTTTTAAAACCTCAAAAGGTCCTATAAATCTTGGACTTAACTTTCCTTTCTTCCCAAAACGTATCTTTCCTTTCCAGGGAGATACTTTTAGGAATACGTATGAACCCACTTCAAACTCTCGATTTTCTCTATGCAGATCTGTAAACTTTTTCTGTCTGTCTTGAGCTGCTAAGAGACGCATCTGAATCTTTTTAACAATATCCGCTGTCTGTTGCACCAATTCTGGTCCCAACATTCGGCGTTCTCCTATATCATCCCAATACAGTGGCGTTCTGCATTTCCTACCATACAAAGCTTCGTAAGGCGGCATACCTATGCTTGCATGATAACTATTGTTATATGCAAACTCCACTAATGGTAGATGATCATCCCAACTACCCTTGAAATCCATAACGCAAGTTCTTAGCATATCTTCTAATGTCTGAATTGTCCTCTCGCTTTGTCCATCCGTTTGTGGATGATACGCCGTACTTAGCTTCAACTGCGTTCCCAACTGCTCTTGCAGACTTCTCCAAAAGTTCGACGTGAATCGTGGATCACGATCTGACACAATCGATACTGGCACTCCATGTCTAGAGATTATTTCCTTAATATAAAGTCTAGCTAACTGGTCTAAGTTATACTTAACTCTAATTGGCAAAAAGTGAGCTGATTTCGTCAATCGGTCCACTATTACCCAAATCGCATCATACCCCTTATGAGTAGTCGGAAGTCCCACCACAAAATCCATTGTGATATTCTCCCATTTCCACTCCGGAATCTCTAATGACTGTAACAAGCCACTAGGTCGTTGATGTTCAGCCTTAACTCTCTGACAAGTTAAGCACTTACTAACATACTCAGCAATCTCTCTCTTCATGTTCGGCCACCAGAAACTCTGTCGAAGGTCTTGATACATCTTAGTGCTACCAGGATGAATCGAAAACCTTGAACTATGAGCCTCTTGTAGAACCTGCTCCTTTAATTCCGTCTCATCCGGAACCCAAATTCTTCCGTCAAATCTCAACAATCCCTCGTTATCAAGACTATATTTAGCATCTTTTTCGTTGGTCAGCCGTTCCTTCATCCGGTCACACTCATCAGTTTTGAGTTGCACCTCCTTAACTCTCTCTACGATGGTTGGTTGCATCTCCATTGCAAACAACATTGGTCCTTCTTCTTCACTGGGCAGCTTCACCTCTAACTCCATCCTAGCCATCTCTGTTATTAACTCAGTTTGAGCCGTTAACAAAGACAACTTTTCCCGACCCTTTCTACTTAAGGCATCGACAACTACATTGGCTTTTCCAGGGTGATACAGGATTTCACAGTCGTAATCCTTTATCAACTCCAGCCATCTTCTCTGCCTCATATTCAACTCCTTCTGTGTGAAGATATATTTTAGACTTTTATGGTCCGTGTATATCTCACATTTTTCTCCATAAAGATAATGTCTCCATATCTTTAGAGCAAAAACTACTGCGGCTAGTTCTAGATCATGCGTAGGGTAAACTTTCTTATAATCCTTCAACTGCCTAGATGCATACGCAATGACCTTGCCATGCTGCATGAGCACGCAACCAAGTCCTCTATGCGAAGCATCACTATAAACTACAAAATTTCCCGTGTCATCGGGTAATGACAACACAGGTGCCTCACTCAACCTCTTCTTTAGTTCTTGGAAACTGTTCTCACACTTGTCAGTCCAAGCGTATTTCACCGTCTTCCTCGTCAAATTAGTCAACGGAGTAGCTATCTTTGAAAAATCCTGGATAAATCTCCGATAGTAACCCGCTAACCCTAGGAAACTCCGCACCTCAGTCGGCGTTTTCGGTTGTTCCCAATTCATCACGGCTTCTACCTTTGCTGGATCCACTGAAATCCCCTCATGGTCAATGACATGACCTAAAAATTGTACCTTCTCTAACCAAAATTCACACTTTGTGAATTTCGCATACAACTTCTCCTTCCTTAATGTCTCCAACACTAATCTAAGGTGTTCAGAATGATCTTCTGGCGTCTTAGAATAGACTAGAATATCATCTATAAACACTACGACAAACTTGTCCAAATATTGTTTGAACACTCTGTTCATCATATCCATGAATGCAGCTGGTGCATTTGTCAACCCAAATGACATCACTAAAAACTCGTAATGACCATAACGAGTCCTGAATGCTGTCTTTGGCACGTCCTCCTTCCTAACCTTCAACTGATGATACCCCGTTCGTAAATCTATTTTAGAAAAATAATTACCCCCTTTCAGCTGATCAAAGAGATCATCGATCCTGGGCAATGGGTATTTATTCTTTATCGTTAACTTGTTCAACTCTCTGTAGTCGATACAAAGTCTTAACGATCCATCCTTCTTCTTGACAAACAGTACCGGTGCTCCCCACGGTGACACACTCGGCTGAATGTACTTCCTATCCAACAGTTCTTGTAACTGCACCATCAACTCCTTCATCTCTACTGGCGCCATACGGTACGGTGCCCTGGAAACTGGTGCCGCTCCTGGCACAATATCTATCACAAATTCTGTCTCCCTATCCGGCGGAAGACCAGGTAATTCACTCAAAATACATCGGCGAATTCCCTTACTATAGGTATTTGTTCCATGGTTGCTACCACTCTTTTGGTATCAACAACATGGCACAGATATCCTACGCAGCCCTTCCTCAGTAATTTTCTAGTTTGTGTCATGGTTAGACAACACGAACGTCCCGGCGATCTATTCCCATAAAATACTACCCGAGGTTGTTCTAACGTCTTAATGTTCACACACTTCTTTTGACAATCTATTATTGCCCCATGGTTTACTAACCAATCAATTCCAAGAATTACATCGAATTCTTCTAACTTTATTGGTAATAAATCTACCGATAATTTACAACCCCGTATATCTACACAACAACTCCTATGAACATCTTCAATAGGAATTATATCTTCGTTTGCTACCTTAATATTTACAGGTATAGGTAACTTTTCGGGAAGTAGTCCTAATCGTCTAGCAAAACCGCATGCTATAAATGAACAGGTAGCACCCGAATCAAACAGCACGTACGCATTGATATCGTTGATCGGGATAATACCTGCAACGACGTCCCCTGATGCAACCGCATCCTGAACTGTCATGTTAAAGGTACGACCCATCGGCCTACCCGACTGAGCTGGACCCCCAATAGCTAACTTACCGCTATTAGTGCCCCGATTCCCGTCCGTCCCCTTCTTCGGGCAATTCTTTGCCATGTGGTCGATTGATCCACACACAAAGCATCCATGATTCTTTTTCGGACTCGGACAATTTGGCGCAATGTGCCCCTCCTGTCCGCAGTTGTAACAGACGGCCTTCCCCTTGAGACAGACTCCTAAATGAGTCTTTCCACAGGTCTTGCAGGCCTCCATTCTTCTCTTTGGGTCTCCTTGTTTCACTCCGGTATTCCCAGAGTTAATTACCTTCCTCTTCTGACCCTCGCCACTCCCACTGGCTCCCTCAATCTTGACTCTCCCATCAACCTTCCCCTTATTCCTCTTTTCCTTGTGGTATTGGCTCAACGCCTCACTACCACCTTCGGCGATTATCGCCTTCTCTAAAACGATCCCAAAAGAAGTACTTTGGAATACGGATATACGGTTATAGAGCCAGGGTTTCAAGCCCTGCTCAAACCGTCGCGCCTTCCTCACCTCGGTATCCACTTGGTGTGGAGCGAACCTAGCCAGTTCATTGAACTTAGCAGCGTATTGGGGAACCGTCATTTCCCCTTGTTTCAGCTCTAAAAACCGCATCTCCATCCTTCCCTGCATGCTCGTGGGAAAATAGTTCTCGAAGAATATCTCCTTGAATCTATCCCACGTTAAAGTCGTTATCCCGACCCTAGCCTGATTGGCTTCCCACCAAAAATTGGCCTCTCCCTTCATCATATAGGTTGCAAAGGCAACCTTCTGGGCCTCATCAACATTTGCAATTACGAATGCCTTCTCTATCTCCTTAACCCACGTTTGGGCTTCGATTGGGTCCGTAGTTCCTTTGAACTTCGGCGGACCTACACTCTTAAAATCCTTAAAGGTAGTAGCTCGTGCTACTCCTGGATTTAAGGGGATATTAGCCCCTGTTCTATTAAAGGCGGCTGTTAATAAATTAACAAACTCCTGCATCGCGTTAACCGGACCTCCCTCCGGTTGATTTACGTTCGCATCTTGATTACGTTGCACTCTTCTCGGCGGCATTTTGCCTGATACAATAAACACATTACGTTATTATTATTCCTTTCTTTATTAGTTATCATTAATATAAAACAATAACTCCAAACATTCATAACTCATTGCTTTCTATAAAACGATCTTTATATACATTCTTTGTAGTATAATACTACATCGGTTACATACTCAGCCTAAGCTGATTACATTACTTTCCCGCTATCACTTTCCAAAAATTGGGATTTACAAAAGACTACCCTTTACTATACAAAAAAAGGGTTTTACATCACTACTACTTACAAAAATATCTACAAATTACTCTAACCACCACTAAACTACATCTGCCTCAAGGCATTATTGAAATCTGCCTTGGCCAGACCGGCAATGATATCACGGCTAATAGTATGCCGCGTTTGCCCCACTTCCACCGGATATCCAGCTACCTGCTGCTGAAAATCCGTGTGAGAACTCCTATAGATATAGGACATCCTCCCTATTTTCTGCACTTTTGTCTTGAGCTCCTCCTTGAGCTCCAAGACCTCGTGCTTTAAATCCTGGACTTTGTCCTTAGCCAAAATCCTCTCGTCATGCTCCTGCTCCCACATGGACTCGACATCAGTCTTGTCCTCTATAAGCATTTGAAGCTCTGTCTTCAGCTCCTTAACCTCCTGACAGTAATGGATATTTCTATCTAACACTGACATAAACAGAGACATCATCGACCCCCCAGGAGCTATCTCTGCTGCTATAGCCACTGGGTTAAAGGAGACTGTCTCTACCTCCTCCTCTATCATCCCGTCAAATACTGACATGTAGTCAGCTTCTTCTGAGTCTTAAGACTCAATGATTACTACTTCTGGCTCTGCTGCTATAGGGTTCGGTACAACCTCTACTTGGTTCACCGACTCTTCATTTATGGTCTGTTCATAAACAAACATCCCGTTTACTCCTGACATCTACATAAAACAAATGAGTTGATTAGTACACGTCAGTAGAATAATAAAAATACATATCATAATCATAATGCATTTTTATAAGGTTATTTTCTTCTTGTATTCCTTTAATTCTTCCTAAGGTTATGGCTTAAGGTTTTAATTCCCCCCTTAAGTTTTATAACCTCTTGCTCTGATACCAACCTGTGACGACCCCTAATCCGGGTCTCTTCCAACCCGACAAATGGTGCTACACGGTACTACCATTCATTCACACATTTCCTCAAATAGTCACAAGAGGACTAATATAACTCCATATATATCAAAATAATATTACATTACCCAGGTTCTTTGTAACCCTTTTCATTTGTTCTTGTCATAATATCAATATATTACCGACATTCTTCCTATACTATTACATAAGTATGCTACGGTTTCGTCTTCGCCTTGCCTTTATCCTTGCCGGATCCTTCAGTCCGCTCGATCTTAGCTGTGTTCATATGGTTCAAGCAAGAGTGAGCATGGCTAGCTCAGCAAGTACTATAATTCTAATAAACAACATGCTTGAAACATAGAACTAATATATCTCCAGTAACTGAACAATAGTTACGAAGTACTATCGATGATTCAAAATAGCACTTCATTTCCTTCAAAACGTTTTTCCATCAACATTCAGTAGAATGACAATTATGGCCCAAGATTATGAGCATACATAAGTTCTTTTGAAAAGGACATCCCGGTACTAAGTCCGTAAGTTCGGCATAGCTTACGAGCACTTCTGAGTGATCAGCTCATAGTACTCTATGTTGATCAACACTACATTCTTTAAACGTGTATACGTTTAATTGTGGCAACCTCACATGCCTGTCGTTAAACGACAAAAACATTTGAATATGCGTGGTCTTCGATTGAAAACCATACCAATATAACTCAGAAATTTACAAATCATGCTTGACAGAATCATAATATAAGTCTAGCCGGAAGAATTGGCTTAAGACTTCATCATTCTAGATTTCATGTGAAAGAGAAAATGAATTACAAAGCTTGTCCAGACTGAACTGGAACAAGGGTTAGAATACTTGCCTTTGGTGTCTGCTTACTGGTTAATACACGTACACTTTAAGTCTCTATGATTCTACAATTCATAATCATATAACGTACCATATTAGTTCATAATTAACCAGGTATGTTTTCTATTATACCTTACCCTTCATCCCAATGTAATTCTAACTTAGTTTCGTTATTAAGGGTTTCGGCTTTCATTACGTCATTCATATCCCGCTCATCTTTGATTGATTATAAACATGCATTAGTGTATTACAATCACCTTACAATGTCTTAGTTATGTTGTGATTACATCACAATTCATTACTATTAATCCCTCTTTCATTCTACACTTGGAACCCTTCTTCTCTATCTTCTTCCTTGCACTGGCGCCGCGGCGCCACTAATTGGTCTGTGACTCGCGCTGCGGCGCGAGTTAGCAGTGTGCCATCATCCAGCCTCGCGCTGCGGCGCGGCCAAGAAGGCTTAGAGTCGCGCCGCGGCGCGGACTCTGGTCCTCAGAAAATTTTGCAGTTTTTGAAAATTTTGCTAACTTCCCGGACGCATAACTTCTTCGTTTTAACTCCGAATTGGTCCGTTCAAAAGCCTACGGTTCACAAATTTCATAATCTATGTGTTCATGCAAGAATTTTATCTATTTGACTTCATTTGCTAAAATTTGACCTATTAGTTCATTTTAACGAAAACGATAAACGTTCGTGAACGTTCAACGCTCATTTCTTCGTTCAAAGTCGGAATCCGGTCATTTTCGAGTCCGCAACTCTATAATGACTACAATGACTTGTCTCCATCAAAAACCAACGTTTTCGACTTCCAACTCAAAATATGACTTCTATTCCGAGACTTTCACGAATTCGACGTTAATCGTCTAATCGTGCGAAGTTCGTCAAATCAACCATACTAAGCGTTCTAAGTGGATTTTAACCAACATATCATCATTTCAAGTTATTTATTACACCAACTTATAATCAAAGTAGGTTTTTGACTTATTTCCATAAGTCATTGACTTTCTCAACTTATGAACTAGAAATCTTCATACTCATGACTTACCAATAATTTAAGTCATTCAATCAATGTTCTCATGTTATAAACAACATACTAACATCATATGACAAGTCCTTCATGATCTTAACAACTTATTAGGGTTCAAGTTGCTTATTCAACTTATTCGGCTTAAGTTCATTCCTTATAACTTATTACATGTTATCCTCAAGCAATCCCCCTTCTCTATCAATCCTATCATAGAAAAGATATAGATAAAAGAAAATGAGTTTTACCCTTGAAGACTTCTATTTGCCTTGGAAACTATCAAAGGTTGAAGTGGCTTATAAGTGCTTTAAGTAACTTATTCTCTCTACCAAATAAGTAGCTTATATGCTTGAGAGGAAAGTGTTTGGATGATAACAAAACAACTAATAAAATGAAATGAACTTGGTATTTATAGGCCACCAAAGCTTGGGGCAAAATGGACAATAATCAATCCCACCTCCTCATTTCACCTCCTTACTATTCACAACTTAACCTTCAAGTCTTCTTGCTAGCCACTTCTTTTACTTGCTCACCACAACACTTGGTCATCACACTAAATCCTTGCCCATCAAGACTACCCACTTCCTCACTTGGTTTGACCCATGGGTCAAGGCTTCACCTTGGGCTTGGTTAATTAATCCAACTACTTTCCTATTGGGCTTGAGTTACAATAGATTGGACTTGTGATAATCATACACTTGGGCTTCTATCAATAAACTAGAAATTCCACAAGTCCATTATCTTAAATTCAATAACTTAACTTACATATCCTACGTATAATTCTCGTATGCTATCTCGTATATTAATTCAAAATATACCTTATCTCATTCTTCGTACATAATAATACAATACGTCATATTATACCTACCTTCCTTACTCCATATAATGTTTACACATTATATGATCACAACTTCCTTCTTTTAACGCTTATTAACCTAACTATCTCAAATTAGGTACGCATGTGAAATATTTCATTTTCCATACTTAGATTATTATTACATAATCGATATCATCTCGATATTATAACATTACGTATTTCTCGGAAGTTCAAAAATAATTCCCGAGCAGAAATTGATGAATAGTGTTTTTCGGAAAATTTCTCAGAAAACTTTTATTTTCGTTTTAGAAATTCAAACACTTTAATTCTTCCACGTAGATAAAATACTACGATATTACGACGTTTCTAGGTTATAGAACGACATCCATCTTCTCAACACACAATAATAATAAATAATATTATTTTATTCATTATTAAAAGAAATTACAAAATGTTCAATTTTCTGGGGCGTTACAGAACTTGCACCATATAGCAATACTCAAAATACTAAAATACTCACAAATACGCTCGATATTATAGAGAGAGAAAGAGAGAGAAATCTGTAGTTTCTGGTGTGATTTTCAATTCTAACCTAAGCACCCTATTTATAGGAAAATACTTAGAACACCAAAGCAGAAAATTGAATATAATAATAATATTATTATCAAATTTCAAGCCCACCTCTAGACATTTGAAATCAGCTGATTTTGCACATGTTTAATGAGGCCACAAAATATAAAAAACATTTTTATTAATAAAAATAAATAAAACTTCCAAAAATCAATTATTTCAGAACTTCAATAATTCATAATAAATAGCCCTTTTATCAAAAAATTCAAATCTCGCACTTTTTTTTATAGGAAATTCAATTCTCTACAACTTTGCAGAAGAAAGTTTTTCCAAATTCCAAACAGAAATTGACCGAAATCCATAGACGGACGATTTTACAGGCTATAATCAAATTTCAGTCAAGAAATGGAGTCCACCGACACACAAAACATGTGTTAAACAACTTTTGCAACAAAAATACTCTTCCTCCTCATATACTCATATATCCCACATTCAATGTAAAAATATCACCATTATTATATTATAATAATATAATAAAATATTATTTTATTAGAATAGATAAAATATCAATTTTTAACAATTCTCACTTTAAAAATTTTCTCCATCTATATCCACATAAAATCAATATTTTCCTCATTATATAAATTAATAATTAATTATTCATAAATAATATTACAGAATCACAGTACTGGCAACCGGCCGTTCCCAGGAAAGAGGGGGCTTTCCAATAAAGATTTCTCCTTACTGGCGCGTAATTAGGTGACCAAACCTCTCCTTTGACAGAACTTTCTAGACATTGCTAATAATGTTATCTAATAATATTATTCAGATAATATAAATTATTGCTCCGATAATGAAAAATACTGTGTAGTGATAATTATTGAAATAACAGTAATATAAAAAATTAACGTAGCAATTATTAAATCAATAAAATAAAATACTGAACAGTAATTACTGTAACAATTATTAAGTAGTGCCTTCTTACGTAAGAATCAATAATTGGTGCAATACCGTGTGCTACTGTGTAACAACGCGTATTACTGTGTTTTAACCACCGGATATTCCAACAGTATTAACGGTTATAACTACGCCATTATTTATAAACAACTTATACTTGTCGTTTTCTTCAGCCAATCGCTTTCCGTTATGGGGCCCAAAAAAGACTGCGTCATCGTACGAATATTTCACGACAGCAAGAATATTCCACGACCAAACGAATATTCCCCGACAACAATGAATATTTTATAACCACCTGCTTATTTTAAAATATTTGCGCATTTTACCCATAACTAACCACATTAATCAAATCAACCCCTTACTATTTTAAAATAATAAATAGAGGAAATTAAATTTCATTTATTAATAATTTGGGGTCTTAAAAAACCTCTCCTTGACAGAACTTTCTAGACATTGCCAATAATGCCATCTAATAATATTATTCAAATAATATGAATTATTGATTTGATAATGGGAAATACTGTGCAGTGACAATTACTGAAACAACAATAATATAAAATATTAACGAAACAATTATTGAATCAATAAAATATAATATTGAATAGTAATTACTGTAATAATTATTGAGTAGTGCCTTCTTACGTAAGAATCAATAATTCGAAAATACTGTGCAATACCGTGTTCTACTGTGCAACCACGTGTATTACTGTATTTTAACCACCATGTATTCCAACAGTGTTAACGGTAACAACTACGCCGTTATTTATAAAAACTCAAACTTGTCATTTTCTTCATTCGACAGTTATTCTGTTATGTGACCCACAAATGGTTGCGCCGTCATATGAATATTACCCGACAACAAGAATATTCCACGACCAAACGAATATTCCCCAATAGAAATGAGTATTTTATAACCACTTGCGTATTTTGAAAATTTTACATATATCACCCTTAACTTTAAAATTTTATCAATTTAACCATTTACTGAATAATAATTATAAGAAAAATTGAATACTTTTATTTCATAAAATTCGGGGTCTTACAAAATACCTCATCGATACTTACTTCATGTATATTGGAGTTCTGCTTGTCCCTTGCACTTTTGGCCATCAAGTAGAGATTTGCTATTTGAGGATCTTCATCATCTCCAGATTCAAGAGTTGAGTCATTGTCTGAGTCACTCCATGATCCTCCAGCTACAAGACCTTTGTCTTTCTTTACTAGTCTTTTGTTGCCTTTGTATTCCTTCTTTGCATGTGTCTTCTTTTTGAGTTCTTCTCTGAGAGGTTTGTTGCAGTTGGCAATGAAGTGACCAGGTTTCTTGCAGTTATATCATAGGTCATTCATTTGCTCCTGGCTGCTGTAGTTGCCAACTTTCTTTGGTTTACTGGTTCTACCTTGTCTCATGAATCTTCTTAGTCTTTTAACCAGCATTGCAAAGTCCTCATCATCATCTTCATCGTAGTCAGAATCAGCTTCAGTGTTGATTTTAGAGGTGTTTTCAGTTACCTTGAGAGCAACACCTTTGTCCTTCTTTTTTCCTTCAGATAACGTTTCAGCTCGTTTTGTCTACTCCAGTTCGTACGTGAGGAGGTTGCCATATAACTGTTGAACAGTCATTTCATATAGATTCTTTGATTCTTTAATGGCAGTGGTTTTGGCATCCCACTTTCTTGGTAAAGCTCTCATGAACTTTATGATCAGATCTTTATTAGGATATACCTTTCCATAGGCTCGTAGAGAATTGAGCAGAATATTGAATCTCTCGTATGTAGCAGTGATGTTTTCTCCTTGAACATGGGCAAACATCTAATATCTAGTATTTCAGTGACTTAATAAATTTATTGATGTATGGAGATAGATATTACATTTAAGATTGACTACATCGATACAATTTGAAATTCAACTTATCTCTATTTCTTTGGCCTTTTGCTTTTTAGAGGATTTGCATATTCCTCAGCTCTCCTCTTTCTGTTTGCTTCATCTTTTCTGGCCAGATCTTCCAGCTCACTTGGGCTTAGCCTTGGATTGTGATCATGCCTATTCATGAATGTAGGATCTCCAATTGGCATTCGTAGGCCTGTTGTTGTCACCGCATGAGAGCTGGTAGTTGGCCCTTGACTCCTTAATGGTTGAGCCACTAAAATTTCCTGCTGATCAGATCGTTGAGTCTGATGACTGGATCATGGAGTTTACTGAGTGATTTGCCTTGGCCTTGATTAGAAGTGTCCTTTGCCTCTGCCCTTGCCTCCCTGATCTCCTTGCCCTTTATTCTCCCCCTTTATGTCAGCATCAAGGGTTCGAATGTCTGCTGAGAGGCGAGTGACTCCTTGGACAAGCTCATAAAGTTGACTCTTAGTTTGAGCAATGTCCTCACAATTATCTTGGATCAAGGCATCAGAACGATTTTCTCGTCATTGAAGAATGTTGAGGACAGTCTCAGTCTGCTTCATTTGGCCCATGGAGAAATCTTGAAATTCTTTGACTGCAGTTTGAAGACTTTTGATGCTCTGTATCATCAGATTATTCTGAGATTCTTGTGTTTTCTGTAATATTAAGATAGCATCCCAATGCCTTTTAGCTGCAAGAAAGTGAATGTCGTCCCTGTCTTTTATGCTTTGAAGCATTTCTTTGATGATCTCTTTGAGTGTTTTAGACAACTCGGAGCTTAAGGAGCTTGGAAGATTGTTTGCAGCATTGATCATTGATGTCAATCTCAGCTGTATAAGTGCAGTATGATCTTTAAGACTCTCGTCTAGTTCTTTGATTACTTTCTCAGACTTGGCTGACAAATCAGCCTTTGTGGATAGTTCTGACAAGATTTCATCTAGATTTGGAATTTGTGAGGGAGGTGATGTACTCTTGAATTGATCTTGTAGTGAGTAGAGAGCAAGTTCGAGATTGAAGCATTCATTTCTAGATGAGGAGGGAATATCTGAAGGAGGAGCCTAGGTTTGAATGTTGAAGTTTAGTGACTCTATGATTTGTGGTGGATACTCTACCAAGGAGCTAGAGTCAGTGATCGTAGAGGTGTTAGGCTGTGGGAGTAATAGGGAGTGGCTCTTATTTGGTTCCTCAGTTACATAATTTTGAGATTCTACAACTGGAAATTGATTTAGTGGATGAAGAATCACTTCCAACCATTGCGGGAATTCATAGAATTGATTAAATGAGGATGATGGCAAGTGATTATTTCTGAAAAGAGTTGGGATAGATAGTACCTCAAGTGTATTTTATGTGGAAGAACTGTTGGTGAGAAGCTTCTTAGAAAAATTGAATTTCCCTGGGAATCCATTTGCGAGTACTGAGATAGCTGGATACTCTTTGAAACTCCAGAACATGTGATCCCAAGAGTTCAGAATTTGAGCTCGGTGGAAGGGCATCATAGGAAGATATGCAAATAGTTACTCATAGTTGGCTCTTCTGTGCCCATCAATGCCTACAGCTATGATCTTAATCTCATCATCTTCTTCTTTGTTTTCGCTAGAGGATTCCATTATGTCAATTGCTTCAGGATGTTCTTGCACTGGTTCTTCATTATCTCCTCTAGGAATTTCTTTTTCTGCTATTGAGGTGTCATGATCCTCCCCCTCAGCTTGATCATTCTTTTGAAATGTCGATAGCTCCCCCTCAACTAGAGCATCCTATGGCAGGAGATCTTCAGAGGAGTATCTAATATCATCAGATCTTTTGGTGTCTCCCCCTCAGCTGGTTCCTTTTCAGCATACAGTTCTTTGTGTTCCTTCTTTAGAGCTTTCTCATTGACAAGAATATACTTCTTGACAAATTCCTTCTTGGCTTTTTAGGCCGTGCCACAGCCTCAGGACTTTCTTCAGTTTTGTACTTCAGATCAGCCAATACATTTGATGCAGCTGCTTCCTTGTTTGGTCTGGGCTCTATGATCGAAGGAGACTCTACGATCGAAGAGGCTGATAGCTTTTTTCTCTTGTGGCTGATCTTATTCAACTTCAACAGCTGAGATATAGTTTCTCTATCTTCTTCTGCCTCAGGATCCTTTCTTCTCAGGATCCTTAGAGTCTAAATATCTGAGGACTCTGCAGACTTGTTGGTGGTGGATCCTTGAGGTTCTTCTGAAGTTTTGGCATTCTTTTTCCCTTTGCTTTTTCTGATTAAAGCAATGGGTTCTACTTGAATAGCTTCTTCTTCTTCCTCAGTTTCTTTGACAACGGACATATTCCCTGGCACTCCTGTTCCCTTTATTTCACCAGTTCGACCACTAGATTCAGACATCATCTTCACATTTTTAGCTTGATTTCTTTTCCAATTTTTAAACAACTACCGAGTCATTCGTCGATTTGAATTTATGGCTTCTCCTTCATCATCCTCATTTAGGTCACCAAGAGTAGCCTGTAGGATAATGCTGATAAATCTTCTGTGAGCTCTTTATTTTCTTTGAGTTGATTAACCATTTTCCAATCCATTCAAGTAATAGAGCCCCATAGTTGAGTTGTATTTTGTAACATATGGCAGTCATGAGTTTAAGTTGTACCTCATTCACAGAGTCATGACCTGAGCTCTTACAGCATATGCATTTTCCAACAATATCAGCTAGAAACTCATACCTCTGTGGAAACTCCTTCTTTTTGTATCCTTTGACAGAGGGTGATTTCTTGTGATGCATCTGCTTGAGACCTTTATGGAAGTCTATTCCATCTAAGGATGGATAGCCTTCAGATTTGAGCCCTAGGGCTAAATTGATATATTCAGCTTTTAGCCTAATTTGGACGTTCCTTACTTTTGTCGTGATAGTGTTGTTTTCAAATACCCCGTTATTGTAGAACTCTTTTACTAGCTTTGGGTAGATCAATGTGTCCGTACCCAAGGCTTCTTCGAGACCTGCCTTTTTCAGTAGTGACAATGTCTTGTGAAATTGGGGTTCAGCTATTTTAAAATCGTCGAAACAGAGTCAGTAGCCGGAGACAACACTGTAGGCTGCCATTAATTTCTTTGTAGGAAGTGAGATTGACTGAGCTTGCTACTGATTTTTAGGGTTTCTTCTTGAGAGAGGAAGAGAGAGATGGTCTTTTGAACTTCAGATTTCAAATCGACAATTTTAATTTGTAGTTGAAACTTCCCTCTCTCTATTTTGCGTAGTGGGACAGGTGTCGAATTTTGCTTGGCTCTACGAATTTTGACAGAGAGGGATTGTACTGAATTTCCCTTAACTTCTTCTGGGATGATGTATTCTTTAGTGGGACTACGATCGCTGAGAAGGTCCTTGGAGTCATCGAGTCTATGTAGCAATCGTCGTGTCTGAGCTGTAAATGTAGTGTCTGAACTCCGACCATTGAGTTTGACTAGCAATCGTAGAGTCTGATCAAGTTCTCGTTGTGAGCCTTTAGTTTAGCTTTCTTCCTGATTTAAGGTAACTCAGGAAGGGCCAAACTCTTGAATGAAACAAGGGTTAGGTTTGTCCTTGAGGCAGTCATCAGGGAGAATGCTTAATCATCATCGGGTGCTCCTTTGGTTTTGTTGTTGTAGCTCAGCTATCGTTGAGTTTGAACTATGTTCGTTGATTCTGTTAAGCGTTCATCGAATTTTAGGTACTTTGGCTCTACGATCGTGGACTTCCTTTGATCATGTCTTTGTTTTCGAAAACAGCCTTTAAATTTATATGGTTAACACAAACTAAAGTACAATATTTCATGTTTGCAAGTTAAGCATGCCTAGTTCACTTATTAATTTATTGAATCTGGATTCATCTAGAGGTTTTGTAAAAACATCAGCAAGTTTATTTTCAATAGGGATATATTGTAAAGATATTGTTCCATTTTGTACATGATCCCTAATGAAGTGATACCTTATTTCTATATGCTTAGTCCTAGAATGCATGACAGAATTATGAGTTATAGCAATTGCACTTGTGTTATCATAATGAATGGGTATGGATTTGAATTCAAACCCATAATCTACTAGCTGATTTTTCATCCATAGGATCTGAGCACAGCAACTGCTAGCAGTAATGTATTCAGCTTCTGCAGTTGAGGTAGATACTGAGTTTTGCTTCTTGATAAACCAGTACACAAGTCTGTTACCTAGTAGTTGACAAGTGCCACTGGTACTTTTTCTATCTATTTTACAGCCTGTAAAATCAGCATCTGTATAACCTGTTAGTTCAAATGAGGATTCCTTGGGATACCAAAGTCCCAAGTGAGGTGTACCTTTGAGGTACCTGAAAGTCCTCTTTACAGTAGTTAAATGAGATTCTTTAGGACAAGCCTGAAATCTAGCACAAATGCATGTTGCAAACATTATATCTGGGCTACTGGCAGTAAGATATAAAAGAGAGCGTATCATACCTCTGTATTGACTTATATCTATACTTTTACTTTTTTCATCTTTGTCAAGCTTGGTTGCAGGAGCAATTGGGGTTTTCATGGGAGAGGCTGATTCCATGCCATACTTCTTGGGGTCTTCCTGAATCGCTTCTATCCAGCTGGAATCTTCCATAGCATCCTCTATCTTCTTTGGTTCTATTTGAGATAGGAAGCTTAGATAGAAGCATTCATTTTGAGTAGCAGCTCTTGTTCTGACTCTTGCATTTGGATCTCCAATGATTAGATCTTGAGTGTGATCTTTTGCCCATCTGCTTCCTGTTGGAACATCCGTTCTTATGCCTTCTTGTCTTAGATCCTCAAGATCTATTTCTTCTTCTTGATGTGGAGGCTCATTGTCTGGCACAGGCCTCTTTACGATCTCATTTCCTTGCTCAACGATTTCGCTATCTGGTACTACGATCGTAGTATTGAGCTTCACGACTTCGTTCGTAGTGTCTTCACTGTTGATCGTAGTGTCTTGGAGCACTATTTTGTCTAAGTCTGTTTCGTCAAAGATGATGTGAATCGAGACTTCTACACTTAGTGTTTTCTTATTGAACACTCTATAAGCCTTGCTGTCTGTGGCATATCCAAGAAAGATTCCTTCGCCTGATTTCTGTTGAAACTTTGTCAAGTACTGCTTTCTATTGTTGAGTATGTAGCATGCACACCCAAAGACATGAAAGTAGCTTACACTAGGTTTTCTTCCTTTCCATAGTCTCGTCTGGACCACTCTACGATTCCTGGAGAGGACTTTCCAGGCAGATACACTACGATCATCTTAGCTCTGCGATCCTGCCTTAGCTTCTGCATTCTATTGATCAGACGAATAGACTACTAGCCTATCTATTTCTTTCTAGCCATAGATCAACCTAACAGATTTGATCTCCTTATCTATATAAGTAAACATTAAAAAGGCTAAGATCAACCTAATAACTTTGATCTATCACTAAGTCCTTGTACATATATTCTTTGAAGGACTTTACATAATCATGAGCTTTTTCATAAAACATCACATCATAATATGCATTCTTCCAACAACATATATTCTTACCAGTTCACTGTAATATAATTTCCTTCATAAATAAATACATACCATGAATTAATTTAGTATAACTCATCTGTAAACTTATGAAAACAACTTTATAACAAACAATTATTATATAAAAACTATATGTAACAATTAATTCAACCCTCACAAAGCTTTACAGAGGATTTTTGAATAGAAGAAAACTACAATTCTTGAAAAAAATAAAAGAGTAAGATGATACCTTTGTTTTCTAGAAGATGATAGCTACCCTTTGATTGTCAAGCTTCCTTCCCACAATTCCTCTCTCAAAAATCTCTCTAGACTTCTCCCAATTTTTTCTCAATTTTTCTTAGTTTTCTTCTTTTGTGTTCTTCCTCTCTATTCTAATCTTACGTACTAAAATTTTAACGTAAATAATAATATAGATATTAATTATATAATATAAATATATCTATAACTGACATCAGTTATTTTTATTTTTGAAAATCAAAAGCCATAAGGCTTGTTTGGCTAACTACTTTAAAATTAACCAATTAATCCTTATGCCTTGTTTGGTAAAACATATTTAAATTAAAGACTTACATTCATTAAGCCTTGTTTGGCAAAAACTAAATTAAACTTCTTTAATTTATTTTAATAACTCATTTGTAGCATAATTTATTGTCACACTTTTATTACCAAATTAAATTAAGAACATTATAATAATCCATTTAATCCCTATCAACTCTCTAACTTAATTATTGAATTAGAATATTATCTCATAATAATTAATTTCCTTAACTTATTAATTATTTATTTAACAAATAATTAACCAAATCAAATTAAACAAATTTTTATTCAATAATAAACACATCCATTAAATATTTATATAATTCAATAAATATTTGAAAATTACAATTTAAAATTCTGGATTGTTACAGTGCCAATGCGTATTGCAAGATATTTTACTAGGTTTGGAGTTTGAAATATAATATTTTGAAAGAAAAGCTAAAAGGCAAAAACTATGTTTAGAAAGCCTACATCTTTTTGAAATCTAACCTTTTGGGCATGTATTCAGAACTAGTTAGTTTTATAAATACGTATGAAATGTGAATTCAACGTACTTTGCAAGCTTAGTTATTTATCATGAAATTTTAAAGTTTGAAAACCAATTGAGTTGAAAACTCTGTGACTTGTATTGTGAACTTTTGAACAACTATGATAGGATGCCTTATGCCTCTAGACATGACGAATATGTTCATCATCTAGCTAAACATGAATTGGACCTTTCAAGTGTGGTTTAAAATAAGTTTTCAAATAAGGAATTATGCTATGTCTATATAAATAGGATATATACATGTGAGCATGTTATTAGAGGCTTATTAGTACCAATATATGGTTTAAAAGCTTATAACATCGAATCTTGTTAAAGAAAGTTGTTAAGCCTTATTAATTGAAATAAATCATTATGGAGCTAAGTAGTTGAACATGAACTTGAAAATAGATCACAACATGTTTACAGTACGTATCGGAATACATGTTTAGCTTCAATGCTTGACTCAAGTGATGTTTTAAGTATATGAGCATGTAATGGTTATATAAAACCCAAATTTGTTAAATTTTATTAAAGTTGCAAAATGTAAGAACAATGTAGAACACACATCTATAAACTTTAAATATGTGTCGAACACATAGCAAGTCAAGTATGTGATAAATGTATACGAATATTGATGTCAAGTAAGGATGGTTAAGGTATACCTATACATACCTAGCTATTCTAAGAGTATGATGAGAAAGTGAAATGAAGGTTAAGGAACTTGCCTCGTGCGTAAGATATAATTTACAACTCACGTTCACCTACACATATTATTATAATCAAAGCATCTATTAGACATACTAACATCCACTTTCTAAAATAGAACTCACTTTTAGTTAAACTTGTTACTTTAGTACAAGTTTCCATTCACACCATATACACTTCAGAAATCACAAGTATTAGATTTAAAACACTTATTTACTAATTCATGTGTTCAATAAATCATGACATATCGTTTTCACAACTTACTAATTTTACAACTTTGGAATTACCAACTACATGATACAAATCTATTTTAGTCTCTTAATTACATGTTCATCACATTAATATTTCATTATACTAGGTTCTGATGGGTGTCTAAGGTCTGCATAACCAGCAGGCATTACTGCCTCTGATTTGGATATAGCTCAGCTGCGCCATATTTATACATGGGACCAGCGCATCTGCGCCGTTTCTGGCCTTAACACCAGCGTAGCTGCGCTGGTGCACAGATAGAAACTATACAGTCTATTCGTAACACTCTATTCAGCCCAACTATCACGAATTCCATCCACAAAACAGTAAATTAAACATACCCAAATGATATAGAATCTATATAAACGTTGTTCCTCACATATATACCAACTTAGAACAATTATTCAACAACTACAACCAATTTAAATCCTTTGAACTCCATGTTGTTAGAGTTTATGCCCTAGAGGCTAATTATTTGATATAAATGCTTAACATTTTGATATTATATTTTATTGAATAAATGAATGATTTTATTATGGTTTTATTTACTGTGTTATATAAATGTTAACATAATAAAATTCCTTAGAATAGTGATACAAATTATATAGTTTCAAGTATGTGACTTGAACATGAGATTATATAATTACAATTAGTATCATTGCTCTTAAATGTCCCTAGTCGAGTATCATTGTTGATGGGACAACAATGATGCATTGAGACTAGTATGTGGATTAACTGATGACCAAATCTCATTGGTCATAAATATATGAGATATTAAGTCAATGCATAGTTACATGTTAGAGAACGATGTACTGGACAGACCCACCATGAGAATTCTACGTGGAACAGTATGCAATGTGTCATTAGCGATTCTCATAGTGACAATGATGTAATAGTCCTCTAACCTGAAATCACTATATTACTACACGGGAATTTATGTACTTTGATATCATCAAATGTCACCTTTAATAGGGTGGACTATAAAGATGATTATTGGGTACATCATGAATCGTGTGAGGAATATGAGTGATCTAGATGGAATTTAACCCTCCTATATATTAGGGGTGATATCCATAGGCTTCTTGATTGACTAGGACTATGAAATGCATAACCATTCTCAAATAGTGATTTGTTTCATATAGTCTACTCATTGATCAAGAAAACACAGATTAAATTATGAAGAGTATGACACATTCCATGACTCGAGTTTAATCTAGTATGTCAAGGTTAAGAGAATTAAATTATATTGAAACATTAGTCACGAAAAGGTTGCATCGAATCATCGATCTTATTATTACTTAGGTAGCAGTGATGCGTTACCAGATGCCGCTCACTGTTTATAATTTTATAATATAATTTTAAAATTATTGTCAACGTAATAATAACCTATAGGGTCACACACATAGAACGTAATTAAAAGGGAATTAATTTAAATTTTAAAGATTTAAATATGTCAATATGATTGAAATTATTTAAATTACGAATTTAAATTAATAGGATAATTTATATATATGGGTATATTAATTAAGTAAGACTTAATTAAGATATATATATATATATGTATAGATTCAGATATTATTTTAATTAAATTAGGTTTTTTATTAATTCCTTTTTTAACTTCTATATATATGATATGTAGCAGCCATATTAGGGATTATCATTAACCTAAAAACCCTAGCCGCTCTTAGAGAGAGACTAGAGAAAAAGTTTTCAAAAATCTTGTTCCTTTGGTGGCTAGTACCGCAGCTCCCATTATTGCAGAATCGTGCAACGGTTCGCGTGAGTTCGTGTGGATACCATAGAGACGCAGTTTTGTGAGGGAATGTGTTGGAGATTCGAAGTGTTTCAGAGGCTTTTTCATAATCGGTATAATCTCTTAAACAATGAATTAATGTCTGTTTCACATAGATCTTGTTTTGGGTTTCAGAAATTGTTTTGTTTTATTCAATTTTTATTCCGCTGTGCGTTGCTTTGATGTGCCGAAAACCTAACACATGTTTTATACAAAAACTCCATTTTTGACATTCTCGACAAAATTTAAGACTGAGGTCTCAATACTACATCAAATTAACTCGTTCAAATTACATTATCTTCCTTTCTTAATGAATTAACATATTCTAGACTCAATTTACAGTTTAGTTCACAAACTAACTACCAATTTGTGTACTTTCACAAGCCATATATATAACCACATGCACTGTAAACGATTATCTTTCTTTTAAACGTAAGTAGAACATTAATTCCTTATCTAGATGCTAATTCTAACATCACAAACTTACTAATAAACACAATTAATCAGTTGATATATCAACAAATCATCTAATTTGAATTTTACAGAGAATACAAAGTTCAAAATACACAACTTTCATATACTTGAATTAAGGTTTTGGATGTTATACCTTCAATTTCTTGGAGATAACTCTTGATAGAACACAAAGAATTACTTGGAATCACAGAAATCTTTCTCAAACTCTCTCTCTCTCTCTCTCTCTCAAATTTTCTTTGTAAACTCTCCCTTTCTTTTCTTCTCTCAGGCTTAGGCCAACTCTTTTACGTAAAGTAAAATAAAACAGACGCAACCCAAACCAAAACGTCTAAAACTGACGTTCTAATAATTATAATAATTAATTATCAGTTATAAAATTTAAAATATTTTATTTATATTATTATTATTTTTTAAAATTCAAAAGCAATAAGACTTTTTTTGGCAAAACACTATTAAAATAAAGACTTAATATTTTTAAGCCTTGTTTGGTAAACCCAGTTAAAACTAATTTAATTTATTTCAGTAAATCATTTATACTATAGTTTATAGTCCCATATTTTTTATTTGAATTTCCATATCTAACCTTAATTAAATAAAAATTAATTACAACTAATTAAATATCTTCTCCACTTAACCAATTACCACAAAATTATAATCTCATTATAATTTATTTAATAAATTAACATATCACTTTAATTACTAAATTAAAACAACATTATAACTACTCTCTAATTATTAAGTTAGATTAGAGCATTTTCTCCTAAATTTAATTCACCACTCTTTTATCTTAATTAAATTAATTTACATAACTCATGAATTATTTACTTACTAATAAATAATCTAACAAATATCTATTAACAACAACCACATAAATAAAAAAATATTTATTTAATTTAATAAATATTTTGAAATTACAAAAAAAATTCGGATTACAATTCTTTCCTCCTTACAATGATTCTGTCCCCAGAATCGAAGACACATATTAAACAAATAACTCAGGGTAGTTCTTCATCATTTCATCTTTGAGTTCCCACGTAGCCTCTTCGACATTGTGGTTTCTTCATATCACCTTTACAGAAGGTATTATCTTATTCCAGAGTACTTGTTCATTCCCATCAACTATCTGGATAGGAACCTCCTCATAAGATAAATCCTTATTAAACTGTAACGGTTCATACTCGATCACATGTTTGTAATCGGGTTTATATGGTCGCAACACGGACACATGAAAAACGTTATGAACATGTTCTAATTTTGGAGGTAAAGCTACCTCATAAGCTACTTCTCCCACTCTTCGCAGTACCTCGAAGGGTCCAATAAACCTTGGGCTTAGCTTTCCTTTCTTGCCAAAACGAATCTTTCCCTTACAAGGAGAAACTTTTAGGAAAACAAAATTTCCTACGTCAAATTTGTGATCTTGTCTGTGTTGATCAACATACTTCTTCTATCTATCTTGAGTAGCTACCAGTCTTGTTCTGATGAGTTTGATAACTTCAGCAGTCTGTTGTACCTGTTCCGATCCTAACAGTTGACGTTCACCAACTTCATCCCTGCACAGTGGAGTTTTGCATTTCCTGCCGTATAATGCTTCATATGGCGGCATGCCAATGCTTGCATAGTAACTGTTCTTATAGGTGAATTCTGCCAAAGGTAGATGATCGTCCCAATTCCCTTTGAAATTCATGATGCATGCTCTAAACATATCTTCTAACGTCTGAATTGTTTGTTCACTTTGGCCATCGGATTGCGGATGATATATTGTACTCATTTTCAATTGTGTTCCCATACATTCTTGTAGCCTCTTCTAGAAGTTTGATGTAAATCTCATATCTCTATATGAGACAATTGACACTGGAACTCCATGTCTCGAAACGATCTCCTTAACGTATAATTTTGCTAGCTGATCAAGACTAAATCTAATCTTTATTGGCAAAAAGTGTGCTATTTCGTTAATCTATCCACTATTACCCATATCGCATCGTATCGTTTCTGAGTCGTTGAAAGACCTACCACAAAATCCATTGTGATATGCTCCCACTTCCATTCCGGTATTTCTAGCGGTTGAAGTAATCCACTTGGTCTCTGATGCTCGGCCTTCACTATCTGACATGTCAAGCATTTCGCGACACATTCTACAACATCTCTTTTCATATTTGGCCACCAAAAATGTCGCCGCAAATCTTAATATATTTTCATACTTCCCGGATGAATCGAATATCTTGAGTTATGAGCTTCTGTCAAGATTACTTCTTTAATATCTGGTACTGCTGGAACCCAAATTTGTCCCTCGAATCTTAGCACTCCTTCGGTATCCACCTTGTACTTCATCTCACTACCCTCAACCATACTTTCCTTTATTTTTCTGCATTCCTCATCTTGTAGTTGAGCTTTCTTTACTTTGTCCACCAAAGTTTTACTAGCTTCCATATGGAACAATCTTTCATTGGATTCTTTTGGAAGTTTTATTTCCAGCTCTAATCTTGCAATTTCTGAAATAAGCTCCTCCTGGTTGGTTAACAACATTAACTTTTCTCGACCTTTTCTATTTAAGGCATCTGCCACCACATTAGCTTTGCCCAGATGATAAAAGATCTCACAATCATAATCTTTTATTAATTCCAACCATCTCCTTTGACGCATGTTGAGGTCCTTCTGTGTGAAAATGTATTTCAGACTCTTATAGTATGTGTAGATCTCACATTTCTCTCCATAGAGATAGTGTCTCCACATCTTCAGAGAAAATACCACCGCAGCCAACTCTAAATTATGAGTCGGATACCCTTTCTCGTAGTCCTTTAGTTGCCTTGATGTATACGCAACGACCTTTTTGTTCTACATAAGGACACAACCTAATCCTTTATGTGAGGCGTCACTATACACCACAAAGTTTCCTGTATTATTTGATAATGACAACACAGGTGCCATGCTGAGCCTCTTCTTTAATTCCTTAAAACTCTCCTCGCACTTTTCTGTCCAAACAAATTTTATAGATTTCCTTGTCAAATTTGTCAATAGAGTAGCAATCTTGGAAAAGTTCTGAATAAATCGTCTATAATAACATGCCAGTCCCAAGAAACTTCTTACTTCTGATGGAGTTCTTTGTTGTTCCCAATTTATCACAGCTTCGAATTTTGATGGATCCACTGAAATCCCATCTTTATCAATCACATGTCCCAAAAGTTTAGAGATAAAGAACTTGCTTAATTAAAGTTTAGGGTAAGGAACTTGCCTCGTGCTTAAGCTATAATTTGTAACTCACGTTCACCTATACATATTATTAGAATCATAGCATCTATTAGGCATAATAACATCCACTTTCCAAAATAGAGCTCACTTTTAGTTAAACTTGTTACTTTAGTACAAGTTTCAATTCACACCATATAGACTTCATTAATCACAAGTATTAGATTTAAAACACTTATTTACTAACTCACGTGTTCAATAAATCACGACATATCATTTTCACAACTTACTAATTTTATAACTTTGGAGTTACCAACAACATGATACAAATCTATTTTAGTCTCTTAATTACATGTTCATCACATTAATAATTCATTTTACTAGGTTCTGATGGGTTTCTAAGGTTTGCATAACCAGCAGGCATTACTGCCTCAGATCTGGGTATGGCGTAGCTGCGCCATATTTATACCTGGGACCAGCACAACTGCACCATTTCTGGCCTTGACAGCAGCGCAGCTGCGCTGGTGCGCAGACAGAAACTACGCAGTCTATTTGTAACACTCTGTTCAGCCCAACTATCAAGAATTCCATCTACAACACAGTAAATTAAACATACCCAAATGATATAGAACCCATATAAACATTGTTCCTCACATATATACCAACTTAGAACAATTAAAAAACAACTACAATCAATTTAAATCCTTTAAATTCCATGTTTTGGACAAAAACTCCATTTTTGACATCTTTGACAAAATTTAACACTGATGTCATACTACATCAAATTAACTCATTCAAATTGAATTCTCTTCGTTTCTTAATGAATTAACATATTCTAGACTCAATTTACAATTTAGTTCACAAACTAACTACCAATTTTTGTACTTTCACAAGCCATATATATAATCACATGCACTGTAAACGATTTTCTTTCTTTGGAACGTAATTAACAAACTAATTTCTTGTCTAGATGCTAATTCTAACACCACAAACTTACTAATAAACACAATTAATCAGTTGATATATCAACAAATCATCTAATTTGGATTTTACAGAGAATATAAAGTTCAAAATACACAACTTTCATATACGTAAATTAAGGTTTTGGAAGTTATACCTTCAATTGCTTGGAGATAATTCTTGATAGAACACAAAGAATTACTTGGAATCACAGAAATCTTTCTCAAATTCTCTCTCTCAAAATTTCTTTGTAAACTCTCCCTTTCTTCTCTTTTCTTAGGCTTAGGCCAACTCTTTCATGTAAAGTAAAATAAAACAAATGCAACCCAAACCAAAACGTCTAAAACTGAAGTTCTAATAATTATAATAATTAATTATCAGTTATAAAATTTAATTTATTTTATTTATTTATTTTTAAATTCAAAAGCCATAAGGCTTTGTTTGGCAAAACACTATTAAAATAAAGACTTAATATATTTAAGCCTTGTTTGGTAAACCCATTTAAAACTACTTTAATTTATTTCAATAAATCATTTATACTATAGTTTATAGTCCCATATTATTTATTTGAATTTCCATATCCAAACTTAATTAAATAAAAATTAATTACAACTAATTAAATAACTTCTCCACTTAACCAATTACCATAAAATTATAATCTCATTATAATTTATTTAATAAATTAACATATCACTTTAATTACTAAATTAAAACAACATTATACCTACTCTCTAATTATTAAATTAGATTAGAGCATTTTCTCCTAAATTCAATTCACAACTCTTTTATCTTAATTAAATTAATTTATATAACTCATGAATTATTTACTTACTAATAAATAATCCCACAAATATCTATTAACAACAACCACATAAATAAAAAAATATTTATCTATTTTAATAAATATTTTGAAATTACAAAAAAAATATAGATTGTTACAAGATCTATCTACAGGTTCCTCTTATTTGACTTATAGTGTTTTGTGGTTCTTGAACTCTTCAAGATCTATTATCCTCCCACTAGCCCCTTCAATGATAAACATCTTTATCTTAGAAGCCAACATGTTTCGCAACAAACACCTTTTTCTAAGTAGGATTATAGAACATATACCCTAAACTTACTTTAGGATGTCCCACAAATCTGTACTTGTCAAATCTTGTCCCAAACTTATCCTTTGAAATATTTTCACATAAGCTAGACAACCCATTATCTTAACTTAATTAAAATTAGGAATCCTTCTTGTCCATAACATCTATGGAGTCTTGTGGCCGGATTTTGAGGTTACCTTTTCGTAGATATGCAGTCATTTCTAGAGTATTAACCTAGAAGGATACTGGAATGTCGATAAAATCATTATGGACCGCACCATGTCCAATAAGGTACGATTTTTCCTTTCAGATACATCAATTAATTATTGCGTATAAGGAGGCATCCATTGTGAGAAAACCATTTGAGATGATCTAGAAACTCATTGCACAAGTATTCCTTCCTTGATCCGATCAAAGAATCCTAATACTTTGCCAATTTGTTTCATTTCTTAATTCTTTGAACCTTTCAAATAATTCACAATTGTATTTCAACAAATACAAACATTCAACTTTTTGAATGATCATCTCCTTTTTCTTATACTAGTTTGTTCAATTTCCAAAATAATTTTTACGTAAATCAAGTACATAAAATCCATTAAGTAATATTTCTGTTCTATACAAAACATTATTATTATAAATAAAACAATAATTGTTCTTCATTATAATACAAAATATTTCATTGTCCAACAATAAAATGGAAATAATATTTCCAACGAGAACTGAAATACAATAACAAGTTATTGACTTAATAGACTTGCCCGTAGGTTGTGCTAAACTATAAGTTCCTATGGCTGATGCAGCAACCTTTGCTTCATTTCCACACATAGGATTACTTGTCTCTTGTTTAGCTTTCTACTTCTGCTTGGTCCCTTCATAAATCTATATTTATGATAACCAAAGCCGGTATCCAATACCCAAGTATAACCTTGACTGTGACAACCCGAAAAAACGGATTTTCCAGAATTTAAGATTTAAAGAATTAGTTATTAATAAAATGAATTTTTATTAATATTATGTTGTGCTATGTGTTTATTGATCATTCTATAACCTATAATGATTATTAATCGGGAGGATTCTGGCTACGAACTAGACTGAATGAGTAAGAATTTTCAAAACGAAAATAAAAAATTTCCGGGAAAAAAATATTTTCGGGGAAAAAGACTAAATATGCACTATTCATCCGTTTCTGTTCGGAGATTTAGTTTGAATTTCTGAGAAATGCATAATGATATAATTCTAAGACGTAATGGAATATTCAATAATATTTTAGTTATGGCAAAAACGAAGTTTTCACCTGCGGACTTAAAACCCATGGGTTAGGAAACGTGAGTTCCGAGAATTTAATGATTTCATATAATAACTAGGGTTATTATGCGTGAGAAATATGAGTATGATACTAGTTATTATATGAGTATAATACAAAGATTATTACAACGTAAAATACGAATATCGTACAAATTATATACGAAGAGAATACGAGAATGGGATGCGTAGAATACGATTAGTCTTAATGGACTTTGAGTTCATGGATTTTGAAGAATCCAATTGGACTTAGATTATATCAAGCCCAATGGAATGTGTAATCAAGCCCAGGGTAGGCTCAGTAAGAATTAATATAAGGCCCAATGTTAGATTTAATTAAGCCTGATCCAAGAAAATAAACTGTGGATCGAACCGATGGGTCACCGGATGGGTAAAACCCATGGGGGAGACCCATGGGCATGTGGGGTGGCCACTTGGCCACCGAGTAAAGTGATTACTTAATGGCTAAGCCATGAATAGTAAGGAGGTGGGGTGAAATGACCAAAATACCACTAGCCTTGGTTTTCTATAAATAGGAAGCTTAAATCATTTATTTAGGATTTTGAAAATCCTATAACTTAAGAGAAAAAGAGAGAGTTCGGATGGGGGAAGAGAAGGAGAAGAAAGAGGAAAAGTTGACTCGTGAGCAAACTTTGTCCAACGGAAGGGGATTAAAGAAGGAAGGTAATTCGAAACCTAGTCTTCTATAAATTTTCTTTAAGCTTTATATGTTAAAAACATAGCTTAATGAGAATAGGAAGTAAAATATGTTAGAAATGATTTCATATGGTTGAAATCGTAAGAAAATGAAGAAATAAGAAATTAGAAATTAGAAATTTAGTTTATAAATTTCTTAAGGAAGTGTAAGATTCGTAATGATTTTAAGCGATCCGAATGAATCTTATGAATGATTAGGTTAAATAAGTAAGGAATGATGTTCTATAACATCAAATTCTAAGAAAAAGTAAAATCATAATCCAAAATATCGATTAAAAACAAAGAACATGAAGAACACGCGAAGAACGTTGTTGATGGACAAATTTAAAACCATTGTAGGATAATTGTTGTTGATGGACAAGTTTAAAACCATTGCATATAAGTTAGTTACTAATTGCTTGGTTAGGAACATTAGAAACATTCATGAAGAACGGATTAAAATTAAACTATAACGAAGTTATGGCAAAAATTCGTAAAAGGTGAACGAGAAATAGAAAGTATGTAAATAAACTCGAACGTGTATGGTTTCATAAGAATGTAAGAGACAGTATATAACGTGATTCGTGGACTCAAGAATGAACAATTTCGAGTTCGGATGACCGAATTACGGACGAACGAACGAAGAACGTTAATAACGTAAAATGAACGAAGAGTGAAGATTAAGCCAATTGAATGGTATGTTAACGAATTCAAAATGAAATTCTGTCCATGGGTAATCGAAGTACGTAAGATAAGGAAGAGAATGGCTTTGGAATGACCTCGTGCCGAGTTATAACGAATAAGTTATGGAATCGAGAAGTAAGCGTCTTAAGCAATTTCAATAGAATGGTTTTGTGCTCGGCGCCGCAATGCCAGTCCAGCCTTAGGAGGCGGTACTGCAGTGCTAGGCCCTGGCCATTAGCTGCTGCTGAGTGGCGCTGCGACGCGAGAAATAGAGAAGAGAGTGGCGCCAGCCTCGACGTGAGGAAAAGGAAGGGGCACAGCGCCGCAACGCCGGTGCAGGGAAAAAGCCAGTGATGAGCTTTTAAGTGCTCAATTACTAGGGGATGTGCAAGAAAAAAATATGAACATTTAGTTCAACTAATATAACACTTAATCAAGTGTATTAAACCTTTAATGAAGGTTGAACAAAAAGATTAAACGATATTAAAACACAAAGAATGTGAACGCGGGTTACAAAACTGATATTCGGGGACTGTAGTCGCGATAAACGAATGTGAGGGAACCGATATTCGGGGACCGTAGTCGCGATAAACGAACCTGAGGGATTGTTATGATTGTGATTCCTTAGATGTTAAGTGATGATAGTAATGTATAACATTTCGATGTTATGACATGATAATGAGAGATGAATGTAAAGCGTATAGACGCTGTGAACGCAGAGCTATTGCTATGAACGATAGGTCTTAACATACAACGAACCGTATGGGTTTGACATTAAGAAAGAATAATGAATATGGGGTTCATGGACTGGATAACGATGGAAGCAAGTAAAACCTTGAGTAAAGGTTGAATGTGAGATTAAGGGATGAACAACGTAAACGTTGAATACATAAACGATTCTTGTGAATCATATTCACATCGAGCGAACATTCTAAGTGGACATTGGTTGTATAACTTAGATGTTCACGAAGATAGTAAGTAAGATATAAATTATCAAGAATATCGTAGCGAACTGTAATAAGATTAATGAAAGCCAAATGTGAGTCAGAGGAGAATGTTAGAATGAAAAGTAAGCGTTGAACACTTTAACCGATGTAAAGGTTAAGTGTACGCGAATATTAAATGGGTAAAACCTACACCCCATGTATGGTTTGACCGTAGGATAACGAAGACCGATGATTAAGACAATGAAGTATAACGTAAAGAAGCTGAGTTAATGTTTATAACTTGGATGACGTTCCGAGTCGAATTAATCAGACGTTGTAAGTTAAGGATAAGGTAATGTAAAATGCTTGACGCTATAAATGTGTAGAATGAATATTAAATGATCGTTCTGAGTATAAAAAAGACTGTATGACTTAGACGATGATGAATAAATCCTGAGGTATGGCATTTAGTTGCCAGAAATCCATAAGGAATAAGAAATGAACTTAACGAACATTATAGTTTAATAGTTTGGATAAGTTAAGATAAATTTAGGTTGTAGTACAATTGTAACCTTTGATGGTTGACATATGGGATCTGGGCTAAACAATTCCTTTAGAGAGCGAAGGTATATACAAAACTGGCAACCGATCTAACTCACTGTGTGGGCAGTGTAGATGAGACGGGAACTTGTTTGTTGGTTGTTTGTGGGAAACCACTCAGAGTACCATAAGGACTACTAGCAGAGATGCGATCTGTGCTGAGTCCTAGGAGAGTTATAAGAAGAAGATAATAATGTAAATCATCAAAGATGATGAACATATTGAGTAAGACATCTCCGTATGTCATGAAGCCATTAACTGGTAAAGGAAGTTGGTCGCGTAAACTTAGTTTGTAAAAATGTAAACCCTAAGAAGTGAAGTTAAGTAAACCAATGCGTAAGTCAAGTATATGACTAATTGGTGTTGGGTAAAATCTAGTTACGCACAACACGCAAGTATACGTGGTCAACAAGTAATAAAGTGATAAGTTGAGTATCGTTCTCACAAAGAATTATTTAATAAAAATCACCAAGTACTAACCCTTAACCAACTCAATCTTATTTAAATGAATGAATTTAATGTTATAAATTAAAATATTTAACTAAACTAATTCTAATTACCACTAATTAAAAATCAGATTATGGAGATTTAAGATCACAAGTTCACTTATTGCTTCATTTAGGTTAACACACTTCTCATCAATTATTCTCTATCCTGAATTGTTAATCAAGAACACGAAAGTAGTATTAACTACCTCTCGATGTACTAATACCGTATTAACGTCAATCCACAATTAAGATAGAAATCCGTTAAACACCTTAATCAACTAACCTACTATATCTCTATGTGAATTATAATTGAAGAAAGTTTAAGAATAAGTTCTCTATCCGATTACATGCGATGTCAAGCATATTTTTACCTTAACATACATCAAGTTTAAGCTACTAACAAAATCCTGAACACATGCTATCATGATAAGATCTAAATCTATACTTCATCTCTCGAGTTCATATAGATTATCACGGTAATTGATGGCCAAACAATTAAACAATTAAGTCCAAATCACAATAGACAATCCTCTTAATAGAACATAATAATTGATAACGGAGCATATTAAAATAAACTACACAATAAGATCCATTGTAATCTCAAACAAAGAATTAGTTCATGATTATTGAATTTAAACTAAGAATCCAAAATTGAATAATCATTAAAAGTCAAAAATAGAAGAAGTAAAGAAGATAGAATCTATTATCTGTAGATTTGACGCTCCCTCCTTGCTCCTACATTGAATCTTCAATTGTCTCCAAGTTGCATCAATCTCCAAATCTCATAAAAACCAGTGTTTTGATCTAATTTACTCTAATCTAATCTAATAGAATTCTTCCAAAAACTCCCTAATCTATCAATAATCCCTCCTAATCTGTGTTATTCCCCTTCTTTTATATGCCTTTGTATATGTCTTTAAGTCCTCTTGGAAGTCCTTGAATCAAACAACTCGAAACAATCATTTTCGGACTCAAATTCGGACAAAATCTACTAATTCCGCGCATAGGCCAGCCCTGGCTGGCTTTTTCCTTTGTAAAAACCCAGCCCCGGCTGGGTAGTGGACTGCTAAAGCGCCCAGGACCCCAGCCCTGGCTGGGTACTAAGGCACAAAAACGTCCAGCCCCGGCTAAGGTGCAATCTGCCAATTAATTTTCTGCTGGAACCTCCTCTGCTAAAACTGCCATAACGTTTAAACCGAGAGGAGTTACGAGGCCCGCGACCTATCAAATCGAAGATATCGACGAGTTGTACAACTTTTATTCTTTGAGATTTCAGAAATAACAAACGCATGATGGTCGAAATTGGATTGGAAGTGACTGCTATGCAAATGACCACCCAAAACGGTGAAGTTCAATGTCCGTTGGTAGAAATGTCATAACTCTTTCATCCAAACTCCGATTTGAATGATTCAAGATATTCCGGAAAGCTAAGAAAGAGCTCTAAAATATAGTCTAAGCTCCAAGCCAAGAACATGAATTGAACATGAAAGCATAAACGATGTCCGGATTGTTTTTTCCTTGTATTTTCCTTGCTTTTCCTTACCAATAGTTGCTCACACCGCTCCCAAACGTATAACCTACAAAATGAACATGAAATGCATGAAAAATAACTAAGAAACATGAGTTTAAGCAATAAATTCAAGTAATAGATTCCGGATAAGTAGGTATAAAACCTACTTATCAATTGGTGTATGTGTTATTTTCTTATGTGTTACATAGGAATTAGAATGAGCAGTTCAACGTAAAGTATAAGCTGTAACTGTGCGTAAGGAAAGTTTCCTAACTTCATTAATATTTTAAATGAATGCAATTTTCTAAAACTTCTCAGATGTTGAACTTGAGAAGTTCTGTCTATGTATGAATGTGTGATATTTGTACAAGGTGGTAGAACGTATGAGGCCTTGTGCCACAGTGGGAACACTTTGGTATTTTTGTGAGATGAACTATTCTATGATTGACATGTTCAATAAAAGAATGTTTTGTTTATACATGAACCATTATTGTTAAGTATGTGCTATTGATTCTAGCTAGACAGAATGTTTATGAAAGAGAGTAGAGAATGAAAGTATTTCAAGGTGAATGTGACTAATGTTTTAAAATAATAGGAATCGAGATTATTCCTATTATTCAAGCTGCTTCATAACCTTTGTTCGGTTATCGAAGTTCCAAAGGAATGTTAAACTCTTGAAGTTGTATGTTCAACTGTTATAACTTGTTGGGCAATTGAATGCTCACACTTGCTTTAAATAAAAATATTTTCAGCGAACGATGTTAGAAAGAACTTAAGGATCCCGTAAAGATCAAGCTGATCGGTATCCAGAAGAAGTACCGTTCATTATATGAATGAGCGTGAAGATCAAGCAAAGACTTGTAATATAGAATGATAGAATTAAACTATAGAATAGTTTAATGAATGATTATGTATCCTTGGGGGGCGGATAAAAGTCACTTGTAAAAGATGTAAAGAATAATGTAATTATCATTATTTGTAATGGACGAAGTTATAAGGTTTTAGAACCTGGAATTTGAGGATGTATGTTGTTATATTTAGCTATATAATGATGTATGTTTGGAAGAGGATGGGATCGTGACGTACAAAATCCAGATGTGAAAATAGACTGGATTTTGGGGCGTTACAGATTGGTATCAAAGCTGATAGGTTATAAACCTTAGTTATGAATACCTAAGACTATAATCGTAGAGAGAATGATAAGAAGATCACCACGTGATCATAGTAAATCGTTGTAACAGATAAGCTATTAAACGATGGATAATTTGTAGCTAATGCTATGAATGAATGGTACTACGAAGTAGTACGGGAAGAAGAACTCAAATTGAGTTGTAAAGGATAACATATGAATTAAATAAAATTCGTATTAAGTAAAGAGAAAGTTAGAAGTTGTAAGATTTCAATTGAGGACTCCTGTGATAGCTGAGTTGAATGAATCTTTGTATGGGTAGAGGTTTGTGCTTCGGTGTAACAACCACTCAGTTTATTACAGTGATAATCATTGGAATTGGTCGCGCTATTAAGATGTATATGACGAGAAGGTGAATCTTTTCTCATGCATATACTTGATCGGTAGAAAACGATAAAGTAGGTGCGAGTTCTTGAAACTCATACTTATGGTATGTTTTTGAACTTTTCAGTGAATGGATGCCTATGGTCTGACTAGGATAGTTCTTAAACTCATTTCATATTATTGTGGAAAGTTTCTGAACTCATAATGTATGGTAAGTTGATGGACTGTACTAAGGTATATGAAGGTGTAGACTGAAAACGAGTTATTTTCAGTAGACTTAGCATTGAAGGTGCTAGAGAAGATTAAGTATTGTCGCAAGTAAGACAATGAAGGAAGATAGAGAATAGGATATTCCAAGTCATCTAGTTATGCTAGATTTCGAAGTTTCTTGAAATCGTGCTAATGTGCGCATTTTGAAAAGGAAAGAATTAGTTCAACTTTTAGAACAAATGGATTTTAAAAGAACTATTCTTGGTATGTCTATGCTAATTTTTTCGGCTAGGCAGAAATTGATGCAAAGGATGGTAAAAAGGATGGAGTTATTAATGTAATTAAACCTAGTGTTGGATTTGATCATAGGATCAACAACCTGCTATGGTATGATGTATAATGACGAAGTCATAAACTGACAAAGTCCTCAATGTACTATGAAAAGTACGGTATCATGACGTCATAAAACATTTTAATGTATTGTGAAAGAATTTAAAGAAGTGGTCGATGTCAAGTGAGTTGACTAGATGAATGTTTCAAGTTGATGTCCAATTTATTGATATGGTCTAAGCTACTTAATTTGGCTAAGACAAACGGTATATCATGATTAAAAGAAAATTGAGCTTTCTTTGAAGAGTTACGTCGAACCAAATTGTTTTGGTGCGGAATCTAATGACTAAGTCTGAGGTGAACATACCCTGAAATGGGGTTATTCGATGGGTTGATCGCCTACGTATGGAAGATGTAGTATACCTTCTTTGTGATTGTAAATTGACCGTGTAAGAATGGTTTACGGTGAAATGATGTTAAACCTAGTAAGAGTTCATGGTCAATTTGACCCCTCAGCAAAAGTATGAAATGTTTTAAAGGAATCTTTATATTCCTATTTATTCCTTTCACTTCATGATTCTTGATAAGTTATGAAGTGTAGGGAATGTTTGAAAGATTATAACTTCTTTGAAGAGAAGTTGAGAAGAAGGATAAGCTAAAATTTTGAGGACGAAATTCTGTGAAGAATGGGTGAATGTGAGGACCCGAAAGATTGAAAGTATAGTTAAGCGTGAGGTTTAACTAATGACGATTATGTCAACAGATGATCCTTGTGAGAAGGATGAATTGAGATTAAACCTTTGCTAAAGGTTGTAGGCACCCGGGTATGGGTGTGGTTTTTAGAAATTCCGAGGACGGAATTTTTATAAGGAGTGAAGAATGTGACAACCCAAAAAATCGAATTATCCAAAATTTAAGATTTAAAGAATTAGTTATTAATAAAATGAATTTTTATTAATACTTTTCTGTGCTATTTGTTTATTGATCGTTCTATAACCTAGAATGATTATTAATTGGGAGGATTCTGGCTACGAGCTAGACTAAACGAGTAAGAATTTTCAAGACAAAAATAAAAATTTTGCGGGAACAAAAATATTTCTGGGGAAAAAGACGAAATAGGCATTATTCATCTGTTTCTATTCAGAGATTTAGTTTGAATTTCTGAGAAAAGCGTAATGATATAATTCTAAGACGTAATGGAATATTAAATAATATTTCAGTTATGGCAAAAACGAAGTTTTATGGGTTAGGAAACGTGAGTTCCGAGAATTTAATGATTTCATATAATAACTAGGGTTATTATGCGTGAGAAATACGAGTATGATACTAGTTATTATACGAGTATAGTATGAAGATTATTGCAACGTAGAATACGAATATCGTACAAACTATATACGAAGAGAATACAAGAATGAGATGCGTAGAATGTGATTAGTCTTAATGGACTTTGAGTTCATGGACTTTGAATAATGCAATTGGACTTAGATTATATCAAGCCCAATTGAATGTGTAATCAAGCCCAGGGTAGGCTCAGTAAGAATTAATATAGGGGTTAATGTTAGATTTAATTAAGCTCGATCCAAGAAAATAAACAGCGGATTGAACCGATGGGTCACCAGATGGGTAAAACCCATGGGGGAGACCCATGGGCATGTGGGGTGGCCACTTGGCCACCAAGTAAAGTGATTACTTGGTGGCTAAGCCATGAATAGTAAGGAGGTGGGGTGAAATGACCAAAATACCCCTAGCCTTGGTTTTCTATAAATAGGAAGCTTAAATCATTTATTAAGGATTTTGAAAATCCTATAACTTGAGAGAAAAAGAGAGAGAGAGTTCGGATGGGGGAATAGAAGGAGAAGAAAGAGGAAAAGTTGACTCGTGAGCAAACTTTGTCCGACGGAAGGAGATTAAAGAAGGAAGGTAATTCGAAACCTAGTCTTCTATAAATTTTCTTAAAGATTTATATGTTAAAAATATAGCTTAAGGAGAATAGGAAGTAAGAGATGTTAGAAATGATTTCATATGGTTGAAATCGTAAGAAAATGAAGAAATAATAAATAAGAAATTTAGTTTATAAATTTCTTAAGGAAGTATAAGATTCGTAAGGATTTTGAGCGATCCGAATGAATCTTATGATTGAGTAGGTCAAATAAATAAGGAATGATGTTCTATAACATCAAATTCTAAGAAAAAGTGAAAACGTAATCCAAAATATCGATTAAAAACGAAGAACACGAAGAACGCGCGAAGAACGTGAAGAACATTGTTGATGGAGAAATTTAAAACCATCGTAGGATAATTGTTGTTGAGGGACAAGTTTAAAACCATCGTGTATAAGTTAGTTGCTAATTACTTGGTTAGGAACGTTAGAAATGTTCATGAAGAATGGATTAAAATTGAACTATAACGAAGTTATGGCAAAAATTTGTAAAAGATGAACGAGCAATAGAAAGTATGTAAATAAACTCGAACGTGTAGGGTTTCATAAGAATGTAAGAGAACGTATAAAATGTGAGTCGTGGACTCAAGAACGAACGAATTCCTAGTTCAAATAAACGAATTATGGACGAACGAACGAAGAACGTTAATAACGTAAAACGAACAAAGAGCAAAGATTAAGCCAATTGAATGGCACGTTAACGAATTAAGAATGAAATTCTGTCCATGGGTAATTAAAGTACGTAAGAAAAGGAAGAGAATGGGTTTGGAATGACCTCGTTCTGAGTTATAACGAATAAGTTATGGAATCAAAAAGTAATCGTCTTAAGCAATTTCTAAGACTTAGAAAAAATTTCTAGGTTTTGTGCTCGGCGCCGCAGTGCCAGATAAGCCTTGGAAGGCGGTGCTACAGCGCTAGGCCTGGGCCATCAGCTACTGTTGAGTGGTACTACGACATAAGAAATAGAGAAGAGAGTGGCGTCGCAGCGCCAGGCTCGGCAGTTTGACACTGCAGAGTGGCGCTGCAGTGTGAGGTAAAGGAAGAGGCACGGCGCCGCAGCGCCAGTGCAGGGAAAAAGCCAGTGATGAGCTTTTAAGTGCTCAATTACTGGGGGATGTGCAAGAAAGAAATATGAACAGGTAGTTCAACTAATGTAACACTTAATCAAGTGTATTAAACCTTTAATGAATGTTGAACGAAAAGATTAAACGATATTAAAAGACAAATAATGTGAACGCAGGTTACGGAACCGATATTCGGGGACCGTAGTCGCGATAAACGAACCTGAGGGATTGTTATGATTGTGATTCCTTAGATGTTAAGTGATGATAGTAATGTATAACATTTCGATGTTATGACATGATAATGAGAGATGAATGTAAAGCGTATAGACGCTGTGAACGCAGAGCTATTGCTATGAACGATAGGTCTTAACATACAACGAACCGTATGGGTTTGACATTAAGAAAGAATAATGAACATGGGGTTCATGGGCTGGATAATGATGGAAGCAATTAAAACCTTGAGTAAAGGTTGAATGTGAGATTAAGGGATGAACAACGTAAATGTTAAATACGTAAAGGTTTCTCGTGAATCGTATTCACGTCGAGCGAATGTTCTAAGTGGACATTGGTTGTATAACTTAGACATTAACGAAGGTAGTAAGTAAGATATGAATTATCAAGAAAGTTGTAGCGAACGGTAATAAGATTAACGAAAGCCGAATGTGAGTTGAAGGTGAATGTTATAGTGAAATGTAAGCGTTGAACACTTTAACCAATGTAAAGGTTAAGTGTACGCGAATATTAAACGGGTAAAACCTACACCCCATGTATGGTTTGACCGTAGGATAACGAAGACCAATGATTAAAACTGTGAACGGTGAAAAAGCTGAAATAAAGACAAGGAAGTATAATGTAAAGAAGTCGAGTTAATGTTTATAACTTGGATGACGTTCCGAGTCGAATTAATCAGACGTTGTAAGTTAAGGATAAGTTAATGTAAAATGCTTGACGCTATAAATGCGTAGAAGGAATATTGAATGTTCGTTTTGAGTATACAAAAGACTGAATGACTTAGACGATGATGAATAAATCCTGAGGTATGGCATTTAGTTTCCAGAAAGCCATAAGGAATAAGAAATTATCTTAACGAACATTATAATTTAATAGTTCGGATAAGTTAAGATAAATTTAGGTTGTAGTACAATTGTAAACTTTGATGGTTGACATATGGGAGCTGGGCTAAACAATTCATTCAAAGAGCGAATGTATATACAAAACTGGAAATCGATCTAACTCACTGTGTGGGCAGTATAGATGAGACGGGAACTTATTTGTTGATTGTTTGTGGGAAACCACTCAGAGTACCATATGAACTACTAGTAGAGACGCGATGTATGCTGAGTCCTAGGAGAGTTATAAGAAGAAGATAATAATGTAAATCATCAAAGATGATGAACGTATTGAGTAAGACGTCTCTGTATGCCATGAAGCCATTAACCGGTAAAGGAAGTTGGTCGCGTAAACTTAGTTTATAAGAACGTAAACCCTAAGAAGTGAAGTTAAGTAAACCAATGTGTAAGTCAAGTATATGACTAATTGGTGTATTTGTTATTTCCTTATGTGCTACATAGGAATCGGAATGAGCAGTTCAGCGTAAACTATAAGTTGTAGCTGTGCGTAAGGCAAGTTTCCTAACTTCATTCATATTTTAAATGAATGCTAGTTTCTAAAACTTCTCAGATGTTGAACTTGAGAAGTTCTATCTATGTGCGAATGTGTGATATTTGTACAATGTGGTAGAACGTATGAGGCGTTGTGCCACAATGTGAACACTTCAGTGTTTCTGTGAGATGAACTATTATATGATTGAATTGTTCAATAAAAGAATGTTCTGTATATACATGAACCGTTATTGTTAAGTCTATGCTATTGATTATAGCTAGACAGAATGTGTATGAAAGTGAGTAGAGAATGAAAGTATTTCAAAGTGAATGTGACTAATGTTTTAAAATGATAGGAATCGAGATTATTCCTATTGTTCAAGATACTTCATAACCTTTATTCGGTTATCGAAGTTCCAAAGGAATGTTAAACTCTTGAAGTTGTCTATTCAACTGTTATGACTTGCTGGGAAATTGAATGCTCACACTGGCTTTAAATAAAAACATTTTCAGCGAGCGATGTTAGAAAGAACTTAAGGATCTCGTAAAGATCAAGTTGATCGGTATCCAGAAGAAGTACCGTTCATTATATGAATGAGCGTGAAGATCAAGCGAAGACTTGTAATATAGAATGATAGAATTAAACTATAGAATAGTTTAATGAATGATTATGTATCTTTGGTGGCGGATAAAAGTCACTTATACAAGATAGAAGGAATAATATAATTATCATTATTTGTAATGGAAGAATTTATAAGGTTTTAGAACCTGGGATTTGACAATGTATGTTGTTATATTTATCTATATAATGATGTATGTTTTGAAGAGGATGGGATCGTGACGTACGGAATTCGGATGTGAAAATAGACTGAATTTCGGGGCGTTACATTGACTTAAAGAAAATTTTATTTCAATTATAAACAAAACTATATTTGTAACCGAAGCTTCACTATGCTTCTTCTGGTTAGCCTTTACAAGATACTTCTCATAATTTCTTTTCCAGTGTCCAAGCTTATTGTACTGGATGCAAACTCCTTTGCTATCCGTATCAGTTTTGTTCTTATTATCCTATGTTTTTGCCTTTTTATTTACCTTCTTAGAATCGTTCTTCTTTTTAGAAGATCCTTTGGCCCCTACCATTAAGACTTGGTCTTTCTTGGTTAGAAAGTGACTCTCAACATTTTTTAACATGTTAAGTAAATCAGAAAAGCTAATATTTAGCTTGTTTATATGAAAAATTCACAACAATTGTGAAAGCAAATCAGATCAAATCTTCGCACAACTCCCCATCCATAAAAAACCTCGTTGTCCTAATTATTCAATCAAATTGATAATGGACTTTTGTCTGTATTGTAGTGTCATCAGTCATTCTAGATCAGAAGAGCTCCTTAGATATCTGATATCTATCAGTCCTACTTTCTTCACCATCAACTACTTGACGTGCAGGAATATAATAGGAGCATCCACAGTTTCACGTTGACATTGAAGCTTGCTACTCATGGATGTGAGCATGATGCATTGAGCCAACTGTGTATCATCTTGCCACTTTCTAAAAGTTGCAATCTCTTCCTCAGAGGCATTGTCTACAACTATTGCAGGGATAGGCGTATTAAGGACATAAGATAGTTTTTCAAGCGTGAGAACCATTCTCAATTTCCTTTACTAATCTGTTTAATTCGGTCTAGTTAATTTAGCATCTAATATGCTACGCAGTGATAGTAATTCTAGACATTGTAAAATTCTGTAAATGAATTTGTAATTAACAACATTTTAGTAAATATTTTTTTATTAATTACCAAAATAAATTAGGTCTTATTTTAAATTGGTATCTCCCGCTATTTTCTTCAAACTATATTACCCTCAATATATATATATATATATATATATATATATATATATATATATATATATATATATATATATATATATATATATATATAGTTCGACAATATTTAATTGAAGATATGCTAGTGAGAATCAAGATCCCATTTCAAATGTATATATCCTTGTGTGTGCACAACAAACTATATATAAATAAATAGTCTGACAACTCTTGTCAATTACATCAACTATGCAACTCCTTGTATTTTGCCTCTTAAATCATAATGGTCAAGTGTGTGTGCATCCGAACTAAAATGATTTAAGTTAAGTCAGACCCAGCATTTCCATATAAGTGAAGAGAAAACTACAGCCCTTGCGTGTGCACAACAAAGCAGTAATGATCAATTTCTTATAAATATCATATATAATAAAAGTAACATCTTAATTATTTAATACTTGCCTTGTGTGTGCACAACAAACTCATGTTAAATATTCAATACTCTATTGTTTCTATCATGCTAGAAGGCGACGTTCGATATTCCAAATATATTTGAACATTACAACTTAATATAAAATATTTGAGGGGTTTGTTATTAATTTGTCTCATCTTGTTTAGCGTGCATTCACACACACACACACACACACACACACACACACACACACACACACACACACACACACACACACACACACACATATATATATATATATATATATATATATATTATGCAAACATGCTTCGAATGCTAATATATATATATATATAGAATACTATATTTTATCCAGATTGATTATGGACTTTATTCTAGTTTGGTTCACTAGAGCCACCAAGTGAACCAAAAGGTCAAACCTAGGGTGCAAGAATTAAATTTAAATATAACTATTACATTTAAATCACATGCTCCATTACAAACGGGTCTTCTAGCGCTCCTTGCTCCTTGATCTCCAATTCTTCAAAATTAATTCTAACTATTCATATTATAAAACTATTTAAAATAAATAGAAACCTTGATCAGCACTCAAGGGGAAGTACATAGGAGGGAGTTAGAATGTACACTAAGAATAAAATTTAGAGAAGACGAGGTACGCAGACCCCATTTAATAAAACTCATACATTCACGCTTCAAACTAGAATAAAATCCAATCACATTGATCAATAGTCCATAATCAATCTCATTTATTATCATACACATCACCATATGCATTAATAAATAACATTCATCTCATGAATAATAAACATTCAATATATATATTGATATCATTTAACGGGTAAATTTAGTTAGCATAAAATCTAATTTTGAATCAAAATAAACTCCTTTATTTTAATCCAAATTTAAATCAAAATAAACCTCTTTTATTTTAATTTATCCAATTTTGAATAAAATAAACTATTTTATTTTAATCAAACACTTTAATCAAAATAAACTCATTTAATCTAATTAATTATGAAATCCAATTCCAAATAAAAAAAAAACTCTTTTATTAAAGGAAAATGAATTCTCTTTCCTATTCACAAATAAACTCCTTTATTTTGAATAATATGAAATCTTATTCCATATCTAAATAAATTTCTTTTGTGACAACTCAAAAAATCGAATTGTCCAGAATTTAAGATTTAAAGAATTAGTTATTAATAAAATGAAATTTTATTAATAATATTCTGCGCTATATGTTTATTAATCATTCTAGAACATATGATGATAATAAAATGGGAGGATTCTGGCTACAATCTAGACTGAACGATTAAGAATTTTAAAGATGAAAATAAATTTTTTTTTCGGGAACAAAAATATTTTTGAGGAAAAAGACGAAATATACACTATTGACCCGACGAAACCCTAAAGGTTAGAGTTTGAATAACCTAAGCCTTTTCAAGAGTTCGATATGTCGAAATGACATTCCGTCGAAATATTTGACGATAATATATCGTGAAAAATTAAAGAAGCCAATAAAAGTTTTTATCTAAAAACGTGCAGAAATCAGACAAAATAAAAATGACAAAAAGTACTGTTATGTACATTTCATTCGTTTAACTACGTTACGGGAAAACATGAAGGAAAAAGCTTAACATAAAAAAGTATATTTCAGTTTTTCGGAGATCCGAAGAATGCGTAAAAGTTAATCGGTAAAGGAAAGACGAAATATCCAAAAATATTTGGATTCCGAGAATCACAATTTTTAAAATTGTCGGACGAATCCTGAAAGACGGAACCACAAAGCTTCCAAGAGAAGCTTCATGAATAGTAAGGAGGTGTGAATTGTAACTTTAGGGGTGAAATGACTATTTTATCCCTAGCTTTGGTTTTCTATAAAAAAAACCTTAACTCATTTGTTGGTGATTTTGAAAATCACCAACACTTGAGAGAGAGGGAGAGTTTAGATGAGGAGGAAAAGCTAGCCCGAGAGCAAACTTTGTCTAATGGAAGAAGATTAAAGGAGAAAGGTAATCCAAAACCTAACCTTTAAGTCAATTTTCTTTAAGTTTTCTATGTTTAAAACATGACTTAATTAGAATAGAAGTAAAAGATGTTAAGAATGATTTTCATATGGTTGAAATCATGAGAAAAAGAATAAATGAGAATTAGAAGTTTAGTTTATAAATTTCTTAAGGAAATATGAATTTCGTAATGAATTTGAGCGATCCGAATGAATCATATGAACGATTCGGTGAAATAAGTTAGGAATGGTGTTTTATAACATTGAATTCCAAGAAAAAGTGAAATCGTAATCACAATATTTATTAAAAATGGAGAACGAACGAAGAACGCGAAGAACACGAAGAACGTTGTTGATGGACAAATTTAAAACCATCACAGTGTAACTTGTTATTGATGGATAAGTTTAAAACCATCACGTATAAGTTAGATGTTTATTGATTGGTTAGGAACAGTAGAAACGTTCATGAAGAACAGATTAAACTTAGCTATAACGAAGTTATGGCAAAAATTTCGTAAAAGATGAACGAGAACTAGAAAGTGTGTAAATGAACCCGAAGGTTTAGGGTTTCATAAGAATGTAAGAGAACATAGAAAACATGAGGTGTGGACTCAAGAACGAATGAGTTCTGAGTTCTAATGACCGAATTACGGACAAACGAACGAAGAATGTTAATAACGTGAAATGAATGATTAATAAAGATTAAGCCAATCGAATGGCATTTTAACAGATTCAGAATAAATTTTTGTTGGAGGGAAGTTGAAGTTCGTAAGATAAGGAAGAGAATGGCTTTGGAACAACCTCGTTTCGAGTTATAACGAATAAGTTATGAGATTGTGAAGTAGGCATCTCAAAATAGTGCAATACTTAGAAATTTTTTTCAATGTTTTAGGCTTGGCACCGCAGCGCTAGCCATGCCTTGGGAGAAGGTACCATAGCGCTAGCCCGGGGAGGAAGCCACTGCATTGTCGCACTGCAGTGCCGGTGCAGAGCCAGACCTAGAGAAGAGATTTTAATTGCTCAACTTTTGGGGAAAGTGTAAGGGAAGATAAAGAACATATAGTTTGCCTAATGTAACACTTAAAAAAAGTGATTTAAACCTTTAGTAAAGGTTGAACAGAAAAATTGAATGAGATTAAAAGATAAAGAATGCAAATGCAAATTACGAAACCGATATCCGGGGACCGTAGTCGCGATAAAACAAACGTGGGGGGATTTCAATAATTGTGATTCCTTAGACGTTGAGTGACGAGGGTAATAAATAACATTTCGATGTTATGTTATAATAATGAGAGTTACAAGTAAAGTGTATAGACGCTGTGAATGCAACGTAGTTGCGATGAATGATCGGTCTTAGCATACAACGAACCGTATGGCTTCAACATTAAGAAAGAGTAAGGAATGTGGGGTTCATGTAACGGATTACAAAAGTAGTAAGTAAGATATGAAACTATTAAGAAAGCCATAATGAATGGTATCAAGATTAATGAAAGCCGAATGTGAGTCGGATAGAGAATATTAGAATGAAATGCAAGCGTTAAACACTTTAACCGATGTGAGGGTTGAGTGTACGCGAATATTAAATGGGCAGAATCTACTTTCCGTGTATGGTTTGACCATAGGGTAATAAAGACCAATGATTAAACTTATGAACGGTGAAGAACTAAATTAAAGATAAGTACGCATAACGTAAAGAAGCCGAGTTAATGTGTATAACTTGGATGACGTTCCGAGTCGAATGAACTGGACGTTGTAAGATAAGAATAAGATAACATAAAATGCTTAACATTATGTGTAAAATACCAAATTCTACGAATAAAGATTTAATATCCTCGAAATATTTTTTCAAAATTATGGCGTGGATTTGAGATAATGTTATAGTTGTGGGTAATATTTATACATTTTAAAAAGTATGCAAGTTGTTGTATAATATTCGATTGGTTGGGGAATATTCTTTTTGTCAGGGATTATCCGTACGACGGTACAATCATTGGTGGACCCCACAACGAAATTATTATCGGATTGAGAAAATGCCAAAAATATTTTTATGAAAATAACGGCGGAAGTTTTACCGTTAAAACTGTTGAACTACTCGGTAGTAAAATTACAGTAATACGCGTGGTTCCATAGTAGCATACGATATTGATTATTGATGCTTATGTGAGAAGTCACTAAGTTTTTTTCAATTATTGTTGTAGTAATTGTTGCAAAGTATCTCATGTTATTTGATTCAATTATTATCGATATTTTATATATTATTAAATCAATAATTGAGATGACGAAGTTATTAATATTATTATTTGCAATATTAACGATGTCTAGAAGTTCTGCCAAGGAGAGGTTTGGTCACCTAATTGCGCGCCAATAGGGAGAAATCCTTATTGGAAATCCCTCTCTTTCCTGGGAACGATCTGGTCGATTAATATTGTGAATTATAATAATGATTATAAATGTTGTTAAATATATTGAGGTGTCTTTTTATGAAGTCGTGGAAGTTTATATATATATATATATATATATATATAAATTTTGTTTTATTAGTATTATTAATGTAATAAAACAGAAAAGCTTTTTATATAAAACAGAATACTTTTTATAAAGTTATTTATTTTATTAGACAATAATTAGAATATATTATATTCTATTATGCATAGTATTTTGTATAGTAAAATCTTTTTATATAAAATAGAATACTTTTATAACGTTATTTGTTTTATTAGACTATAAATAGAATATATTATATTCTATTATGCATAGTATTTTGCATAGTAAAATCTTTTTATATAAAACAGAATACTTTTATAAAGTTATTTGTTTTATTAGACAATAATTAGAATATATTATATTTTATCATGCATAGTGTTGCATAGTGCCTGCACAGTGTTCTATATAGTAAATCAGTATGGACCGACCATTTAAAAGTAAATTAATCTAGACCGTTCATGAATTAGTTACTATTTAGTCCATTCTCCTCTAAATAGAAGCTCATTCCATCATTATTTCTTACGAATTCACTAAAAATCTGGAGAGAGAAACTATAGAGAAAAAGAAGAAAAGTATTCTGCTACTTCACAACTCCAGTATCCAATTTCTTTCTAAAGTAAGGGATATTATTTGTTGTACTCGTAAGGGGTATTATTTCTTTTCTATTCATGAAGAGAACTTCTATTATTCCATTCTTTATTATTCTATTGGAATAACCTGTATACGCGGTCTACCCTATACTTGGTGAAATTCTTCTGTTATTCCATTCTTTATCATTATGTTGGAATAACCTGTCTATGCGAAGTACCGCATACATGGTGAAATTCTTCTATTATTCCATTCTTTATTATTCTGTTGGAATAACCTGTATACGCGGACTACCCTATACTTGGTGAAATTCTTCTGTTATTCCATTCTTTATTATTATGTTGGAATAACCTGTCTATGCGAAGTACTGCATACATAGTGAAATTCTTCTATTATTCTATTCTTTATTATTCTGTTGGAACATCCTGTCTGTGCATTTACGCATGACCTGGTTCCGTTATTTATTATTCTGTTGGAATATCATGCCTGTGCGTTTACGTATGACCTGGTTCCATTATTTATTATTTTGTTGGAATATCTTGTCTGTGCGTTTACGCATGACCTGGTTCCGTTATTTATTATTCTACTGGAATAACCTGTCTGTGCGGTCTATCGCATGCCTGGTAATTTCTTTTATTATTCCATTCTTTATTATACTCAGTTGGTTAAAGTTTTGACTTCAACACTCAATGAAATTAGTGGAATATCCTTAATATTTACACTTCATCCAGTATCTTTTCATGCAAATATTCTTCTGAACATTCTTGAATTTTACTCTACAAAGAAGTATCATGTTGACAATTTGGACGTTATAAGTTCCTGGATAAATTAATTCTTGAACTTATTTTATTCAATTATTATGTCATTGTCATCATCCTCATGTTTATATTATGTTGAAAGTCATGTGTGGCCTATAGCTCATAGATGGATTTGGTATTATTATGACCAGGGTTATTCGGTATAATCATGATCGTAATGTTACAAATGATGTAGAAAAAGTTCTCATTGGCCCGTAGTGCATTGATGGACAGTTTTTGGTATGATTATGGCTATGGATTCTCTTCGGCTAAGGGTGCAAAGATGAATTGTTTTATGGCATAATCATGACCGTTGATGAAAACATGATTATTTTTAGCCTGTAGTGCATGGATAATTCGTGGTAGTGATACTAAAGAATATCCTTGGGCTATAGTGTAGGGATGATTTGATGATGTGGATTATTTATTAAGATGAGTTTCAGCGATAAAAGTGATGGAAAAACATTTTAAATCATAGAAGATAGTAGATTTTATTCTCTACTTGACTCTTCTAATGGATTGCTTGTTCCGCTGCAATTATACTTGATATTTGTTATATTGTGTCAGTTTAACACTGTTGAAGGCTAACGATAATTTTTTCTCCATTATCTTAGTCATAATATTTCTTATTCGGCTAATTGAGCTCACCCTTTCTTTCACTGTTCTCTTCAGGAAATGAGAACGTAGCCGGGACTAGTCGGGGAATGGAGTAACGGTCCAGATGATAGCATTAGTAGTCCTCACTATTCTGTTAAATAGTTTGACAATAAATGTATTGAGGACCCCATTGAGTGTGGATATTTTCTAAATGACAATATTTTTATTAAAACTCTTAGATTATGTTTTGTCGTATTTTTACACGACTGTTGTATAATTAAGTTGTATTTGAAATTTTGTACCATGTATTTCTCGACTCAAGATGGGATATGATCCCTGGCTGAGATGTGAGACAAGAACTAGGAGGGGAGAGATGGGAAATTACTTCGCTAGTATGACCTATCTAAGTTTATTTTGTATTTAATTGGTCGGTCAGAGTATAGGGATAATATGTGATATGTTAATTAACTCTTGTTTTGTGACAGTATTTGAAAATGACATCCGAGAATGTTGAGAATAGCAATGGAGCACAGGAGACCGTTGAGTCTTCACATATCAATAATCAGGATAATGTGCATCAGGAAGGCGACAATCCTCAGGCAAATAACAACACTGACCAAATGATGAACGATGGAATGTTCAGAGACTTTATGCAATTCATGCAACAACAGGTAAGAGAGACTCTTGTTCAAAATATAGGTGGAAATAATGGCAACCCACGGTCGGTCACCGCTAATAAATTCAAGGAGCTGGGACCCCCAGAGTTTTTGGGAAAGCCAGAACCACTTAAGGCGGAGACGTGGTTAAAGAAGATCACCAAGATATTTGATGTCTTGGGATGCTCAGAGGAGCAAAAGGATCCCTTCACCACCTTTATGTTGCGTAAAGAGGCAGATTACTGGTGGGAATCTGTTAAACGTACCCAGCCTAACGCACTCAAGATGTCTTGGGAGAAGTTCCAAGAGCTGTTCAACAAAAAGTACTTTCCCGAAAGTATTCGTCAATGAAGGAGGTGGAATTCATTAAGTTAGAGTAAAATAACATGACAGTGTCGTAGTACGAAGCCAAGTTCGCCGAGTTTTCTCGGTTTGCATTCCATTTGGTCGATAATGAGGAGCGAATGACGCGAATGTTTCTGCGAGGTTTGAAACGTCAATATCTCATTTCTCATAAAAAAAATTTATATTCAGATGTTGTGAATAGGGCTCGGTTATTGGAGCGCGATAATGAGTCAGCACAACCAAAAGTTAACGAGCAACAACAAGATAATAATCGTACCAGTGGCAACAGCCATCGGAACAATGATAACCATCGTGGGGTAAATTATCATACCAAGAACGGTAACCACTTCGGTGGTAATCATGGCCAAGATAATAGGGGTGGAAATTTCAAGAAGAGGAGGTTCAATAATGATGGAAAGACAGCAGCACCAGCACCCGTTTCAAAGGAAGGAGAACGACCGCCGGTCGTATATTACAAATGCAGAGGGGAGGGACATATCAGTCAAAACTACGTGATGCAGTCCAAAGCATGTTATAATTATGGAAAAGAAGGTCACCTAGCCCGATTTTGTCGTGCACCAAAGTCAAGTCCAGCTGGGACGGTGGCACCAAAGGTGGATACGGACAAAACAAAGTCAGTGGTTTCAGGAAGAGCGTTATTCGTGACTTCTCAAAAAGCGAGTAACCCGAACGAAGTTAGCACGGGTTAGTTAATTATAAATTTTTTTTGCAAAGTCTATACCTTATTAGATACCGGTTCTACCCATTCTTTTATCTCTCTTACTTGCGTCCAACGTTTAAATTTGACTCCAGAGAAGTTAGACTTTAACTTATCTATTAAAACTTCGTTACGAGAAAACTTCATTACATGTGCTATCCAAATCTTGGATGAGAGTCACAGTTTTGAATGATATTTCTATCGTTAATAAATTTCCTGACGTATTCTTGAAGACTTCTTAGCCTACACCTAGAGCGTGAAATCGAATTTTGTATTGACCCCAGTACAAAACCTATTTCTAAAACCCTCAAGTTTTTCTTCACCCAAAACGAACGTATCATGCGCTAAAGACGTTGGCTCAAGCTATTGAAGATTACGATCATACCATTCAATATCACCGTGGAAGAGTGAATGTGGTAGCTGACGCATTGAGTAGAAGATCGTATGTGTTTACGAGTGCGATGTTGTTAACACAAAAATCCATTTCGTATAGCTTACAAATGATGAAGATAGAGTTAAAGACTCTAAAGACCTACGTGAAGATAACGAATATATGATAAGAACCGACTTTAGTTGATAATGTTAAGGCTGTTAAAGCTACCGACCCAGAGCTGATGAATACGAAGAAGAAGGTTCAAGAAGGCATTATTCTAGAAGCAAGAATCGACAAAGAGAGGAAATCTCAACCCTCGATTTAATTGGCCCATTTGAAATCCTCGATCGAGTAGGAACTGTGGCTTATAGACTCGTTTTACCGCCAAGTATGTCACATGTTCATAACGTTTTTAACGTATCGATGTTACGTAAATATGTGGATGACCCGAACCACATTATTAATTTAAAACCGGACGAGATAGCGGAAGATTTAACATATGAAGATGTACCTGTTAAAATCTTGAAATATATTTAACGCTCAAAGGTTATACCTCAAGAGTTAGAATCTGAAGAAGTGTCCTCATTTGTTCTGCATACCAGGTATGTACGTAAATTTCGAGGGCGAAATTTCATAAGGAGGGGAGATTGTAAAATCCAAAATTTTACGAATAAAGATTTAATTTCCTCGAAATATTTTTTTCAAAATTATGGTGTGGATTTGAGATAATGTTATAGTTGTGGGTAATATTTATACATTTTGAAAAGTATGCAAGTTATTGTATAATATTCGATTAGTCGGGGAATATTCTTTTTATCGGGGAATATCCGTACGATGGTACAATCATTGGTGGACCCCACAGGGAAATTATTGTCCGATTGAGAAAATTACAAAAATATTTTTATGAAAATAACGACGGAAGTTTTACCGTTAAAACTGTTGAACTACTCGGTAGTAAAAGTACAGTAATACACGTGGTTGCATAGTAGCACACGGTATTGATTATTGATGCTTATGTCAGAAGTCACTCAGTTTTGTTCAATTATTATTGCAGTAATTGTTGCAAAGTATCTCACGTTATTTTATTCAATTATTGTCGATATTTTATATATTATTAAATCAATAATTGAGACGACGAAGTTATTAATATTATTATTTGCAATATTAACGATGTCTAGAAATTCTTCCAAGGAGAGGTTTGGTCACCTAATTGCGAGTTAATAGGGAGAAATCCTTATTGGAAAGCCCCCTCTTTCCTGGGAACGACCTGGTCGATTAATATTGTGAATTATAATAATAATAATAATAATAATAAATGTTGTTAAATATATTGAGGTGTCTTTTTATGAAGTTGCGGAAGTTTATATATATATATATATATATATATATATATATATATATATATATATATATATATATATATATATAAATTTTGTTTTATTTATTATTATTAATGTAATAAAACAGAAAAGCTTTTTATATAAAATAGAATACTTTTTATAAAGTTATTTATTTTATTAGACAATAATTAGAATATATTATATTCTATTATGCATAGTATTTTGCATAGTAAAATTTTTTTATATAAAACAGAATACTTTTATAACGTTATTTATTTTATTAGACTATAAATAGAATATATTATATTCTATTATGCATAGTGTTTTGCATAGTAAATTTTTTTTTTTATATAAAACAGAATACTTTTATAAAGTTATTTGTTTTATTAGACATTAATTAGAATATATTATATTTTATTATGCATAGTGTTGCATAGTGCCTGCATAGTGTTCTGTATAGTAAATCAATATGGACCGTCTGTTTAAAAGTAAATCAATCTGGACCGTTCATGAATTAGTTACTATTTAGTCCATTCTCCTATAAATAGAAGCTCATTCCTTCATTATTTCTCACGAATTCACTGAAACTCTAGAGAGAGAAACTATAGAGAGAAAGAAAAAAAGTATTTTGCTACTTCACTACTCCAGTATCCAATTTCATTTTAAGGTAAGGGATATTATTTGTTGTACTCGTAAGGGGTATTATTTCTTTCGTATTCATGAAGAGAACTTCTGTTATTCCATTCTTTATTATTCTATTGGAATAACTTGTATACGCGGTCTACCCTATACTTGGTGAAATTCTTCTGTTATTCCATTCTTTATCATTATGTTGGAATCACATGTCTTTGGGAAGTACCGCATACATGGTGAAATTCTTCTGTTATTCCATTCTTTATTATTCTGTTGGAATAACCTGTATACGTGGACTACCCTATACTTGGGGAAATTCTTTTGTTATTCAATTCTTTATTAGTATGTTGGAATAACCTGTCTATGCGAAGTACTGCATACATGGTGAAATTCTTCTATTATTCTATTCTTTATTATTCTGTTAGAACATCCTGTCTGTGCGTTTACGCATGACCTAGTTCCGTTATTTATTATTCTGTTAGAATATCCTGTCTGTGCGTTTACGCATGACCTAGTTCCGTTATTTATTATTCTGTTGGAATATCATGTCTGTGCGTTTACGCATGACCTAGTTCCATTATTTATTATTCTGTTGGAATATCGTGTCTGTGCATTTACACATGACCTGATTCCGTTATTTATTATTCTACTGGAATAACCTGTCTGTGCGGTCTATCGCATACCTGGTAATTTCTTTTGTTTTTCAATTCTTTATTATACTCAGTTGGTTAAAGTTTTGACTTCTATACTCCATGAAATTAGTGGAATATCCATGATATTTGCGCTTCATCTAGTATCTTTTCATGGAAATATTCTTCTGAGCATTCTTGAATTTTACTCTACAATGAAGTATCATGTGGATAATTTGGAAGTTATTAGTTCCTGGATAAATTAATTCTTGAACTTGTTTTATTCAATTATTATGTCATTGTCATCATCCTCATGTTTATATTATGTTGAAAGTCATGTGTGGCCTATAGTGCATAGATGGACTTGCTATGATTATGACCAGGGATTATTCGGTATAATCATGACCGTAATGTTACAAATGCTGTAGAAAAAGTTCTCATTGACCCGTAGTGCATTGATGGACAGTTTTTGGTATGATTATGGCTATGGATTCTCTTCGGCCAAGGGTACAAAGATGAATTATTTAATGGAATGATCAGGATCGTTGATGAAAACATGATTATCTTTAGCCCGTAGTGCATGGATAATTCGTGGTAGTGATACTAAAGAATATCATTGGCCTGTACTGTAGGGATGATTTGATGACGTGGATTATTTATTAAGCTGAGTTTCAGCGATAAAAGTGATGAAAAACATTTTAAATCATAGAAGATAATAGATTTTATTCACTACTTGACTCTTCTAATGGATTGCTTGTTCCGCTGATGTTAAACTTGATGTTTGTTATATTGTATCAGTTTAACACTGTTAAAGGCTAACGATAATTTATTCTGCATTATCTTAGTCATAATATTTCTTATTGGGCTAGTTGAGCTCACCCTTTCTTTCACTGTTCTCTTCAGAAAATGAGAACGTAACCGGGACTAGTCGGGGAACGGAGTAACGGTCCAGATGATAGCATTAGTAGTCCTCACTATTCTATTAAATAGTGTGACAATAAATGTATTGAGGACCCCATTGAATGTGGATATTTTCTAGATGACTATATTCTTATTAAAACTCTTACATTATGTTTTGTCGTATTTTTACACGGCTGTTGTATAATTAAGTTGTATTTGAAATTTTGTACCATATATTTGGCGACTCAAGAAGGGTGATGTATACCTATTTTGGGGGCGTCACAGTTGGTATCAAAGCTTAGGGATATGATCCCTGGCTGAGATGTGAGACAAGAACTAGGAGGGGAGAGACGGGAAATTAATTCGCTAGTATGACCTACATAAGTTTATTTTGTATTTAATTGGTCGGTCAGAGTATAGGGATAATATGTGATATGTTAATTAACTCTTATTTTGTGGCAGTATTTGAAAATGACATCCGAGAATGTTGAGAATAGCAATGGAGCACAGGAGACCGTTAAGTCTTCACATATCAATAATCAGGATAATGTGCATCAGGAAGGCGACAATCCTCAGGCAAACAACAACACTGACCAAATGATGAACGATGGAATTTTCAGAGGCTTTATGCAATTCATAAAACAACAGGTAAGAGAGACTCTTGTTCAAAATATAGGTGGAAATAATGGCAACCCACAGTCGGTCACCGCTAATAAATTCAAGGAGCTGGGACCCCTAGAGTTTTTGGGAAAGCCAGAACCACTTAAGGCGGAAACGTGGTTAAAGAAGATCACCAAGATATTTGATGTCTTGGGATGCTCAGAGGAGCAAAAGGATCCCTTCAGCACCTTTATGTTGCGTAAAGAGGCAGATTACTGGTGGGAATCTGTTAAACGTACCCAGCCTAACGCACTCAAGATATCTTGGGAGAAGTTCCAAGAGCTGTTCAATGAAAAGTACTTTCCTAAAGGTATTTGTCAAATGAAGGAGGTGGAATTCATTAAGTTAGAGCAAAATAACATGACCGTGTCGTAGTACGAAGCCAAGTTCGCCGAGTTATCCTGGTTTGCATCCCATTTGGTCGATAATGAGAAGCGAATGACGCGAATGTTTCTGCGATGTTTAAAACCCGATATACGTCAATATCTCATTTCTCATAAACTTTGTTTATATTCAGATGTTATGAATAGGGCTCAGTTATTGGAGCGCGATAATGAGTCAGCACAACCAAAAGGTAACGAGCAACAACATGATAATAATCGTACCGGTGGCAACGGCCATCGGAACAATGATAACCATCGTGGGGTAAATTATCATGCAAAGAATGGTAACCACTTTGGTGGTAATCATGGCCAAGATAATAGGAGTGGAAATTTCAAGAAGAGGAGGTTCAATAATGATGGAAAGACAGCAGCACCAGCACCCATTTCAAAGGAAGGAGAACGACCGCCGGTCGTATGATACAAATGCGGAGGGGATGGACATATCAGTCCAAACTGCGTGATGTAGTCCAAAGCATGTTATAATTATGGAAAAGAAGCTCACCTAGCCCGATTTTGTCGTGCCCCAAAGTCTAGTCCAGCTGGGATGATGGCACCAAAGGTGGATACGGACAAAACAAAGTCAGTGGTTTTAGGAAGAGCATTTTTCGTGACTTCTCAAAAACGAGTAATCCAAACGAAGTTCGCACGAGTTAGTTAATTATAATTTTTTTTTACAAAGTCTATACCTTATTAGATACCGGTTCTACCCATTCTTTTATCTCTCTTACTTACGTCCAACGTTTAAATTTGACTCCGGAGAAGTTAGACTTTAAATTATCTATTGAAACTTCATTATGAGAAACCTTCATTACATGTGCTATCCAAGTCTTGGATGAAAGTCACAGTTTTAAATGATATTTCTATCGTTAATAAATTTCTTGACGTATTCTTGAAGACTTCTTAGCCTACCCCTAGTGCGTGAAATTGAATTTTGTATTGACCCCAGTACAAAACCCATTTCTAAAACCCTCAAGTATTTTTTCGCCCAAAATGAACGTATCATGAGCCAAAGACGTTGGCTCAAGCTGTTGAAGATTACGATCGTACCATTCAATATCACCGTGGAAGAGCGAACTTGGTAGCTGACGCGTTGAGTAGAAGATCGTATGTGTTTACGAGTGCGATGTTGTTAACACAAAAACCCATTTCGTATAGCTTACAAATTATGAAGATAGAGTTAAAGACTCTAGAGACCTACGTGAAGATAATGAATATATGATTAGAACCGACTTTAGTCGAAAATGTTAAGGCTGCTAAAGCTACAGACTCGGAGCTGATGAATACGAAGAAGAAGGTTAAAGAAGGCATTATTCTAGAAGCAAGAATCGACGAAGAGAGGAAATCTCAACCCTCGATTTAATTGGCCCATTTGAAATCCTCGATCGAGTAGGAACTGTGGCTTATAGACTAGTTTTACCGCCAAGTATGTCACATGTTCATAACGTTTTTAACGTATCGATGTTACGTAAATATGTGGATGACCCGAACCACATTATTAATTTAGAACCGGACGAGATAGCGGAAGATTTAAGATATAAAGATGTACCTGTTAATATCTTGAAATATATTTTACGCTCAAAGGTTATTCCTCAAGAGTTAGAATATAACGAAGTGTCCTAATTTGTTCGGCAAACCAAGAACGTACGTAAATATCGAGGGCAAAATTTCATAAGGAGGAGAGATTGTAAAATCCTAAATTTTACGAATAAAGATTTAATTTCCTCGAAATATTTTTTCAAAATTATGGAGTGGATTTGAGATAATGTTATAGTTGTGGGTAATATTTATACATTTTGAAAAGTATGCAAGTTGTTGTATAATATTCGATTAGTCGGGGAATATTATTTTTATCGGGAAATATCCGTACGACGGTACAATCATTGGTGGACTCCACAACGAAATTATTGTCGGATTAAGAAAATTACAAAAATATTTTTATGAAAATAACGGCGGAAGTTTTACCGTTAAAACTGTTGAACTACTCGGTAGTAAAAGTACTGTAATACGCGTGGTTGTATAGTAGCACACAATATTGATTATTGATGCTTACGTGAGAAGTCACTCAGTTTTGTTCAATTATTGCTGCAGTAATTGTTGCATAGTATCTCACATTATTTGATTCAATTATTATCGATATTTTATATATTATTAAATCAATAATTGAGACGACGAAGTTATTAATATTATTATTTACAATATTAACGATGTCTAGAAGTTCTGCCGATGAGAGGTTTGGTCACCTAATTCCGCGCTAATAGGGAGAAATCCTTATTGGAAAGCCGCCTCTTTCCTGGAAACGACATGGTTAATTTATATTGTGAATTATAATAATAATGATAAATGTTGTTAAATATATTGAGGTGTCTTTTTATGAAGTCGCAGAAGTTTATACACACACACACACACACACATATATATATATATATATTATATATATAAATTTTGTTTTATTAGTATTATTAATGTAATAAAACAGAAAAGCTTTTTATATAAAACAAAATACTTTTTATAAAGTTATTTGTTTTATTAGACAATAATTAGAATATATTATATTCTATTATGCGTAGTATTTTGCATAGTAAAATCTTTTTATATAAAACAGAATACTTTTATAACGTTATTTATTTTATTAGACTATAAATAGAATATATTATATTCTATTATGCATAGTATTTTGTATAGTAAAATCTTTTTATATAAAACAGAATATTTTTATAAAGTTATTTGTTTTATTAGACAATAATTAGAATATATTATATTTTATTATGCATAGTGTTGCATAGTTCCTGCATAGTGTTCTGTATAGTAAATCAATATGGACCGTCCGTTTAAAAGTAAATCAATCTGGACCGTTCATAAATTAGTTACTATTTAGTCCATTCTCCTATAAATAGAAGCTCATTCCTTCATTATTTCTCACGAATTCACTGAAACTCTAGAGAGAAACTATAGAGAGAAAGAAGAAAAGTATTCTGCTACTTCACTACTCCAGTATCCAATTTCTTTCTAAGGTAAGGGATATTATTTGTTGTACTCGTAAGGGGTATTATTTCTTTCGTATTCATGAAGAGAACTTCTGTTATTCCATTCTTTATTATTCTATTGGAATAACCTGTAAACGCGGTCTACCCTATACTTGGTGAAATTCTTCTATTATTCCATTCTTTATCATTATGTTGGAATGACCTGTTTATGCGAAGTACCACATATATGGTGAAATTCTTCTGTTATTCCATTCTTTATTATTCTATTGGAATAACCTGTATACGTGGACTACCCTATATTTGGTGAAATTCTTCTGTTATTCCATTCTTTATTATTATGTTGGAATAACCTGTCTATATGAAGTACTGCATACATGGTGAAATTCTTCTATTATTTTATTCTTTATTATTCTGTTGGAACATCATGTCTGTGCGTTTACGCATGACCTGGTTCCGTTATTTATTATTCTATTGGAATATCTTGTCTGTGCGTTTACGTATGACCTGGTTCCATTATTTATTATTCTTTTGGAATATCATGTCTGTGCGTTTACGCATGACCTGGTTCCGTTATTTATTATTCTACTGGAATAAACTGTCTGTGCGGTCTATCGCATGCCTGGTAATTTCTTTTGTTATTTCATTCTTTATTATACTCAGTTGGTTAAAGTTTTGACTTCTATACTCTATGAAATTAGTGGAATATCCTTGATATTTGCACTTCATCCAGTATCTTTTCATAGAAATATTCTTCTGAGCATTCTTGAATTTTACTCTACAAAGAAGTATCATGTTGACAATTTGGACGTTATTAGTTTCTGGATAAATTAATTCTTGAACTTGTTTTATTCAATTATTATGTCATTGTCATCATCCCCATGTTTATATTATGTTGAAAGTCATGTGTGTCCTATAGTGCATAGATGTACTTGGTATGATTATGACCAGGGATTATTCGGTATAATCATGACCGTAATGTTACAAATGATGTAGAAAAAGTTCTCATTGGCCCGTAGTGTATTGATGGACAATTTTTGGTATGATTATGGCTATGAATTCTCTTCGGCCAAGGGTGCAAAGATGAATTATTTTATGGCATTATCAGGACCGTTGATGAAAACATGATTATCTTTAGCCCGTAGTGCATGGATAATTCGTGTTAGTGATACTAAAGAATATCATTGGCCTGTAGTGTAGGGATGATTTGATGATGTGGATTATTTATTAAGCTACGTTTCAGCGATAAAAGTGATGAAAAACATTTTAAATCATAGAAGATAGTAGATTTTATTCTCTACTTGACTCTTCTAATGGATTGCTTGTTCCGCTGCCGTTAAACTTGATGTTTGTTATATTGTATTAGTTTAACACTGTTGAAGGCTAACGATAATTTATTCTGCATTATCTTAGTCATAATATTTCTTACTGGGCTAGTTGAGCTCACCCTTTCTTTCACTGCTCTCTTCAGAAAATGAGAATGTAGCCGGGACTAGTCGGGGAACGGAGTAACGGTCCAGATGATAGCATTAATAGTCCTCACTATTCTATTAAATAGTGTGACAATAAATGTATTGAGGACCCCATTGAGTGTGGATATTGTCTAGATGACAATATTCTTATTAAAAACTCTTAGATTATGTTTTGTCGTATTTTTACACGACTGTTGTATAATTAAGTTGTATTTAAATTTTTTTACCATGTATTTGGCGACTCAAGATGAGTGATGTATACCTATTTTGGGGGCGTCACATTATGAATGCGTAGAATTAATATTGAATGATCATCTTGAGTATACAAAAGACTGTATGACTTGGACGATAAAGAACGAATCCCGAGGTATGTCATTTAGTTTCCAGAAAGCTATAATGAATAAGAAATTAACTTAACGAACATTATAGTTTTAATGGTTCGGATAAGTTAAAATAAGTTTAGGTTATGGTACAATCGTAATCATTGATGGTTGACATATGGGAGCTGGGCTAAACAATTCATTCAGAGAGCGGAGGTATATATGAAACTGGAAACCGATCTAACTCACTGTGAAAGACAATGTAGATGAGACGAGAACTTATTTGTTGGTTGTTTGTGGGAAACCACTCAGAGTACCATATGGACTACTAGCAGAGAGACGATGTGTGCTGAGTCCTAGAAGAGTTATAAGAAGAAGATAAAAATGCAAATCATCAAAGATGATGATCGTATGAGTAAGATATCTCCGTATGTCATGAAGCCGTAAATCGGTAAAGAAAGTTGGTCGCATAAACTTAGATTGCAAGAACGCAAACCTTAAGAAGTAAAGTTAAGTAAACCAATGTGTAAGTTAAATATGTGGCTAATTGGTTCTTGTTATTTTCCTTTTGTGATATATAGGAATTGGAATGAGCGGTTCAGCATAAACTTTAAGTTGTAACTGTGCGTAAGGCAAGTTTTCTAACTTCATTCATATTCTAAATGAATGCTAGTTTCTTAAACTTTCTCAGATGTTGAACTTGAGAAGTTTTATTTATATGCAAATGTGTGATATTTGTACAAGGTGGTAGAATGTATGAGGCCTTGTGCCACAATTTGAACACTTTGGTGTTTTTATGAGATGAACTGTTCTGTGATTGAACTGTTCGATATGAGAATGTTCTGTTTATACATGAACCGTTATTGTTAAGTCTGTGCTAATGATTCTAGTCAGACAAGATGAGTATGGAAAAGGTAGAAGAATGAAAGTATTTCAAAGTAAATGTTAATAATATTTTAAAATGATAGGAATAAAAGTTTATTCCTATTATTTGAGTTGCTTCATAACCTTTGTTCGTTTATCGAAGTTCTAAAAGAATGTTTAAATTCTTGAAGTTGTTTGTTCAACTGCTATGACTTGCTAAGTAATTGAATGCTCAAACTTACTTTAAATGAAAAACATTTTCAGTGTACGAGTAGAAGAACTTAAGGATCCCGTAAAGATCAAGCTGGTCAGTATCCAGAAGAAGTGTCGTTCATTAGATGAATGAACGTGAAGATCAAGCGAAGACTTGTAATGTAGAATAGTTTAATTAAACTATAAACTAGTTTAATAAACTGTTATGTATCCTTGGTGGCAGATGAAAATCACTCGTGTAAGATGTAAAGAATAATGTAATAATCATTATTTATAATGAACGAGATTAAAAGGTATTAGAACACGGGAATTGAGAATATATGTTGTTATATTTTACTATATAATGATGTATGTTTGGAAAGAAGTGGGACCGTGGCGTACGGAATCCGGGTGTTTAAGGAAATACGGATTCTCTTTCCTATTCACAAATAAACTCCTTTATTTTGAATAATATGAAATCTTATTTCATATTTAAATAAACTACTTTATTTAAAGAAACATGGAATTCAATTTCAACTCCAATTAGTTATCATGGAATCCAATTCTAACTCTAATTAGTTAGCATGAAATCCAATTTTAATATTAAAATAAAATTTTTATTTTAATTATAAAATAGTTAAGAATAATATATATATATATATATATATATATATATATATATATATATATTAACCATATATATGTATGATATATATAAATATATACGGTTAATATATATATGGTTAATATATATATATATATATATATATATATAAGATACATGAATAGTATATTTATATCATAAACGTGATTCTTATAGGATATTAACCATATTATATATATAAGTACGGTATAATGCTAAAACAGGCTTCCCGAATAACGATTTTTTTATACAATAAAATTATGCCCAATTAAATTGTTTAAACACATATCAACATACATATCAAATCAAACAATTAGTAATTCGCATAAAGGTTTGGCTCTGATGCCACTGTTAGGTTTGTAATATTCATGAATGCAATTAAATTGCACAAAATAAGCGGAAGCATGGAAAATTAGAGTTTTAAAATTTTACAAATCATATACTCAGATCATCCTTTATGCACAATTATTAATTAAACGAAAAGATAAAGAAAAAGAATTATACCCTTGAAGATTAGAGCTTTCTCAGGTACAAGTTCATCTTCAAATCCTTCCGTGTATAACTTGAATCCATCGGGTTTGGTTCCTTCCTTTGATCAATGTTAGCCACCCAAGTGTTTGGCCTCTAGAGGTGATCCGCCAAGGAAGAAATATTCAAGAAGATGGGTATTTGGTAAAATCCTAGTTTTTATATCTCTCGTAGAATAGGGTGTACTATCCCAACTATTGAAATTTTGTATGTTGTGAAAAAGTCAACAACCTCCACCCATAATAAGACTTCTCTTATTTATAGATTTAGGCAACTGTAACGATCGAGAAATTTTGTAATTTAAATATTTATTAAATTAAATAAATATTTTATAATAATTTATTTATTGAGAAAAATAAATAATTTATGAAATTGTGGTATAATAATTTAGTTATGTGTGTATGATAACTAGATTAAAGCAGTGATAATTTTATTATTTGAATATTTAATTTAATGAAATAATTAAATCAAATGAATTGTTTAATATTTAAGAAAATAAGTAAATTAAATAAATTAATGCTTAAGTCTAATTTATTAATTAAATTAGATATATAATTATTTATTAATCATAAGTATAATTATAATAAAAAGTATAATTATAAGTGTAAGCTAATTAAATGGGTTACATTTGTGACAAATAAAAACTATATAATATAAATATTATTAAAATAAATTGGAATGGGGGAATTGGTGTGTAGCCAAACAAGGCCTTGTGGCCTTTGGCTTATTTTTAACCGACGCAACCTTTTTTGGTTTTTACCTGACGAACGTGGGAATCCTTCAGTTTATATGTTACGCGTCCTATTTTTCTAAGGCTAGCACAGAGAATATAGAGAAGAAAGAAAACACAGTGGTTTTGAGAGAGTGTTCTAATCATTTTTCTAAATCAAGGATTAAAGGTATAAACTATTCCTAATTTTAACTCTTAGTTTTGGTAGTATCTATTTTATATGATTTGGAAATTACATTGGATTGTTGTATATACATATATATATATATATATATATATATGTGTGTGTGTGTGTGTGTGTGTGTGTGTGTGTGCGTGTGTGTGTGTGTGTGTGTGCATATAGAGTGATATTTGATTATCAAACACGTGAAATTGGGTTTGAGGAATAGAATTGAAATAACAATGTATGTTCATGTAAAATGGCTTAGTAAGTCCAACATTTGACGTTCAATACTTGCTATAATCTGCAAATTTATGTTAGATTATGTTAGTACATCAAGAAACAAAAATAGCGTAGTTTGAATCGTGTCAATTGGTTAAGAAATGAAGTCGTGGCGATCAAATTCGCTAAAAGTGTTAAAAGTGAAGAAATTGGGAAAATTGTGGTTTTGATCATTCAAAATTGATTATATATAGTTTTTGTGTTATTAGAATAATGAATTGCATGTTTATAGATGTTATTACAAAGTTTAATTAAGTTGTTAAGTTTTTTGAGTTTTTGTGGAATTGGGTTAATTGGAGTGTTGGTGCAAAACAGAGCTGCAAACTGCAGTTTCTGTCTGTGTATGGCGCAGCTGCACCGGTACCACAGGCAGAAACGATGCAGCTGTGCCGTATGGCTTTCTGAAGTCGAGCACCAGCGCAGCTACGCCGGTGCCAAGGCTTGGGGCAGCGCAACTGCGTCGTGCCCTCAACCTAGGCAATAAGTTCTGATTATTTATGGGTTATAATATAAGGACTTAATCTAGTTTGGCATGCATGATAATGATGTTAAAACATAACGTGGTCTACAATAATAGATTGTAATGTGATGTAATATAAAGTGTGAAGATTTTAAGTGATCATTTAATTAAGTTATGTAATAAACAAAAAAATTTGACGTTTACAAGAGTTAAAGATGAAGGGTAAAGCTTATATTAAGCGATTATAGATTTCAGATTCGTTAGGGTGGTTAACCAACATGATTAGACATTAAGTTAAGGTTATGAACTAAATGGTGGGTTAAACCTATAAAGTTAATATTAACACAACTAATTGTTATTGCAATTTCAATGGTATGTCTTGTCAAACATTATTATACTTGTGTAGCTTACACACGAGGCAAGTTTCCTAACTTCATTATATTATTAATGAATGCAAGTTTCATAGATACGTTATCTTTTATGTCAAGCAAGATTTCTATTCCTAAATTATCATTGTACAAGTTCCTAAATTCTATGTTAAAGTCGAGCAAGCCTAATATATCTTGTGTAAAATTGTACAAGCTCTTATAACCTAATTCGTTACATCGAGCGAGTTTTATTTTTCTTATTCTTATTATTTCTATTCAAAGCATATACTATTTTAATACATTTATTCGAATGAGATTATTCTAACTCTTTTAAATATAGTATTTTTCATGTATACCATGTCTACTCATTTGTATATTGTTGTTATTCGATCTTTGACTTAAATAACCTTATTCACTTCTATATTATCATGTTAAACCTTTAAGTAGCAAGCAAACTCTTATTGATCGAATTGGTCTATAATTGAAAAGTGTTCTAAAATTCTAGAACCACTGATAAGCTAGTTCCAAACCAAACTTTCTTTAGTGCGGAAATTCTAAATTCAAATTGAGACGAACAACCATAACAAAGGGGATTATGGACGTGTAACGTTTAGATGTTTGTGCACAATACATGGTACAAAGGGCTGATCCCCCTAAGTACGTAAGGAAGGGTCTGTATACTCTAAATGACTATTAAGGTTTGGGTAATAATACCTAAATATCGGGGACATAGTTCGTGGTCTTAAGACCCTCAGATATTAAATTCAAACTTGTTTTCTATTTTTAATTCATAGAACAAGTTCACCATTATTCAGTATTCGTTATTTATTCTCATGTTATTATTATTATTACTCTCTATATCAGTGAGCAATCGTTTGATCACTCTTGCATTTAAACACTGTAGCTAAAGTTGAGAAAGTCGATGAGCCATCTTCCACCAAAGGAAAGGGCAAGATGTCCAAGTGTTGAAGATTTATGAGAATTTATTTGAATGAACTATGTTATAAGACTTAATTTAATTATGTGATGTATTCCACTTACTTATGTAATAGTTTAAGGTTAGATTACCTGGGATTGTTTTAAATGGATGTATTACTTTAATGGGAAAGATTATTATTTAAGTTATTTAAATTATATCTTTATCCTTTGATATGGGTAGTTAGATGTAATGGTCTTGGATAGTGAGCACAAAATCCTGTGAGAATGGAGTACCCAGATTTGGGGGTGTCACAGCAACCCTCCTTAACAATTAAGGAATTAGGTTTTATTTTAATTAATTAAACTCCTTTAATTAATTAGGCTCCCAATCCTATTAGGAATAATTAATTACACTCTTTTAATTAATTATCCTCCTAATCTTATTAGGATATATGAGAGTACTTTTATTAATTAATTCCCAAACTCCTTTAGAAATTAAATAATAATAATATGACTCCTCTTATTAATTTATATTTAATATTTCCAAAATATTAAATAATAACTTTGGCAGCACTTGACCTTTGAAGCTCTTATTGATTTATACTCCTTCACAACCTTCCCGTTGTAATGTAGCCATTGGGAGCTATTTGAATTGCTTCACAAATCTTGAGTTATTTGGTGTAGACTGCAGATGTGACATGACAGCTCCTTTATGACTTTCTGACACTGCAGTCTAATGTTTCACCTACCCCGTTAGAGATGTCACTTTGATGTCTCGGGCAGGTACTCAACTTTATTTCCTCCTTCTGATTTCTAGATCAGAGGTTATCTTTTTGCATCCATGCTCTTAATAAGCTCTATTCGAATGTCAATCTTCATATTGAACCGTTGCCATTGCTTTAATTTTCAGTTGACCGAACTCTACGATTCTGATGCAACTATCTTAGGATCGGATCACAGTGTCCTGTTGAATGTTGCTCATTGACAGTTTGAGACAACACTACGATCCTAAAGAGTGTTCATCAAATCTTCAATGTAGAATGCGTCTTCCTTTTCTTGTGCAGTGCTTTAACACTTCTGTTTGCTTCGACTGATCTCAGGAACTGATAGCTTGACTCCTTATTCTGTCCTCTTCTGAATAGCAAGGCACTTTAGATTTGTGGAATGCCCAGCTCGCTTTCTCCTTGTGATCTCCCGTTCACTTATCATCAATGGACTGACTCAATGCTTAATCACTTTAGCCTTGTTCTTCATAAGCTGACCAGTATCTCTATGTACACTTCATCAGTTCCTGCTTTGTTTGGCAAACACTACGATCCTGGTTAATCCCAAGATTGTTGTCTTCTGCACTCTTGATAGCTACTACACTTCCTGACTTTCCTTAGTCAGTTACTGAAGTCTTCTTCTGATCAACTTCTGGAAGATTTCATCTTGAATGGCTTCATAACCCAATCTGGATGTTGATTTTGTTGGTGCTTAGATCTTCTGTTAGCTTGCATGCCTTTCATTGAGTGCTCTCTACTTTCCTTCAGGTGGGATGTATCTCTGCAGATCAGACTAGAGGCCTCATACTTTTGATATTCTGGGAGTGCTCATTTGTTGAGAATCGTGTTTGCTCTATGATTCTGCCTTGGAGTTGTGAGCACATCTGTTGAAGCTTTAGTTCTGTACTCTACGATTCTGTCTTGCGTTGTACAGACACTACGACTCCGAGATCAGATCTTGACACTCTACGATTTCTGTCTTTATGCTCATTGTCTTCATCTGATCTTGCTTCGACTATGATCTCTGCCTCTGAATTGATCAATAAACTTTACGAATCTGAGTGTAGTATACGATTCTTGACTTGACTTTGGCAGATGCTCGGTCGGCTCTTAGACCGGTTGTCTTTACGATTCTGAACATGAATTCCTCATTAGACTTTGGCTTCGAGGAAGTTCTTCTCGACACACTACGATCCTTCCTCGTCACTCCTGGAAGTTTACGAACTCTGAGATCTACTATCTTACAGACTATGACTCTTCCTTGATAGATCTTGAGTTTTCCTTCACTCTCCTGACAGACTACGATTTTTGGTGTAGTGTTCGATGATCAGACAAGACTATCTATTACATTATAAGATCAACCTAACAAGCTTGATCTTTCTATATTTATAGTCCTTGTACATCATTTCTTTTTTAAAGACTTTACAAAACTATTTCGCTTATGTAGGATCAACCTAACATATTTGATCAATTCATTCTAAGTCCTTGTACATATGTTCCTATTATCTGTCAAAGGACTTTACAACTTTTCTTAATACAAGCATACTTGCATATTCATTCATTTATATCATAATCAAATCATACATAAATAAGAATATCATTCACATGCTTATTCCTAACAATCTCCCTCTATTTGATTATGACAAAAATAATAAGTGCATATGCATGAGATGAATGAATCTTATATACAGTGAGCAGCTGTATTTCTAAAATAGATAATCATGAATGTCATTGATAATAATATGGAATTACATAAACTTATGACACTTAACATCCTGGATCCAGAACATACTTAACTAGATAGAGATGTACCATTTTGGCTTCATATGTGTTTCAAAGATGTCTGTCGATCAGCTACTTTTTTGCTTGATCTTTTTACTCCTGCTCCCTCTGGGATGGTGAGTTTAGTTCTTTTCAGTGCTCCCCCTTAGACTCATGTTCTTCTTCTTTATTTGTCACCCCTTCAAACTCTCTATTGATAGGATCATCACCCTTTGGCTCCCCCTCAGATGATGATTCTGCTTCTGTTGCTGCTATCTTCTTCTTTGCCTTCTTCTTAGCCTTCTTTTCTTCTTTCCTTCTTTTCTCCTTTCTCCTTCTTGAGTGATTCTTCATATGTCTCTTTTTCTCCCCCTTTTTGTCATTAATCACTTGTGAAAGTTGCTCTATGTTGGAAATTAGTTGTTCCATCAGGTAAGATGAGTTACCAACCTCAGTCTTAAGTTCTTGTTAGCTTAGCTCCATTTACAGGGAGAGAGATTGATTCAGATTGTCAATCTTGTCAAAAAGGGATATGATTTGCTCTTCATTTGCCTTTTGTGCTCGTAGAGCTTCTGCCTTCTGTTCATTTATAGCCTTCAGATAGATTTGATCTCTCTCTTTGATTTTGAGAGATATATCAGACATAGTGGCTATGAGTCTGTCTTGAACCGCATCATCTCCTGCTTCTGTCAACATCTTTGCCTCTTTAGTGATGATGGATATCTTCTCAACCAACTCATTAGAATTCTTCAGTAACTCCAGCTCCGTAGGAGTTTGGTCATGTGGTTGGGCAGGCTCTTGTTGAACACCAAATTGAACTCTACAATTTTCATTTTCTAACATTTTTTCTAAAGCAGTAAGAATTTGGTAAATCGTTGAGTGCCAATCACTATTGGATGATGAAGGAATTTCAGACAATTGTGCTTAGAGAGAGAGAGAAGCTTTTCAAATTGAACTTGATCATCTTCAGTGGTAGGGTGAAAGGACTCTACAATCAGCTGCTTGGGCATAATCCTTCTGCCATCAGAACCCACTCTATAATCGTAGGGAATGTAGTGGTTTTCAGCATGTCGGTAGACTTTGTAGTGAGGCTATTCTTTGATCATCTTGGTTGCAAACTCATTTACTCTTGGAAAGTTTTGAGATACCAGCTCCAAGTTCAGAAACGTTGAGTAACACCAGCTGAAGTAGCTCCCATCTTTATCAATATGCGCTTTTAACCAAGGCATCCACGGGAAGAACCATCTCATCAGAAGATCTTCAAAATTGTACAGTATTGTTGTGCAATCTAACTCCATATTTTTCCAGTTGTTAAGCACCTCGTCTATAGTCATTCGTACAACTCTGAGTTGTTCATTTCCATGGCTTATCCATCTTACTATATATAAGCTTTACCTTGCATGTATTCCCACCTTTAAAATAAAAAAAAATATAAGCAAAATTTCAGATTTAATTATATAGAAAATATCGGGTTATTATATTCACCCTCCCTTATAAAGACTTCGTCCCCGGAATCACCGTTTTAAAACTTATACCTACTAGGGTACATAGCATACATAGTTATTGCAAATAAATCTCGATCAAATTCGATCGAATTGATCTTTAACTATTCAATGTAAAGCGTGTCTATCTGATTAAACAAAAATTTGATTTCTAATAGAACTCAAATTCATCCTTCAAAATTTCTTTATAAAGTAATTTACTATGTATTGGAAAATTATGCATAAGAAAATAGAAGTTATACGAATAATACCTGTTGACGTGAAGTATTCCTTCTTCATCGATTCTTGTTTCTGGGATAACACCTTCTTGTACTTTCTTCTTCATACGCATCAAATCCGAGTCTATGGCTTGAGTAACTTTAACTTTATCTATTAAAGTTGGTTCTATGTGTATACTTAACATCATCGCATGGGTCCCCAGAGTCTTGAATTCTATCTTCATCTTTTGTAAATCACACAAAATGGGCCTTTGTGTTGACAACATCACACTCATTCCCGCATATGATCTTCTACTCAATGTGTCAGCTACCACGTTCGCTTTTCTAGGATGGTTTTGAATGGTATGGTCGTAATCTTTCAACAGCTCGAGCCAATGTCGTTGCCGCATATTGAGTTCCTTTTGGGTGAAGAAATATTTGAGGCTTTTATGGTCTGAATATATCTCCACTTTCTCCCCATATAGATAGTGCCTCCAGATTTTTAACGTGAAAACGACTGCTGCCAACTCTAGATCATGAGTAGGGTAATTCTTCTCATATTCTTTGAGTTGTCGCAAGGCATAGACTATGACCTTCCCATGATGCATAAGAACACATCCTAACCCTTTGCCTGAAGCATCGTTGAAGATAACAAATCCATCCGAACCAGATGGTATTGTCAGAACAGGTGCCAAAATGAGTATCCTCTTAAGCTCTTGGAAATTTTTCTCGCAATCCTCGCTCCATACAAATTTTGTATCTTTCTGAGTCAGCTGAGTTAACGGAGTAGCGATTCGAGAAAATCCTTCCACAAATCTCCGATAATAACCAGCCAGAAAGCTACGTACTTCGGTTACTGTCTTAGGTTGCTCCAACTTTGTATTGCTTCAATCTTCGTCGGGTCAACAGATACTCCATGTTTTGACACCATGTGCCCAAGGAATGTTACTTCCTCATGCCAGAACTCGCATTTCTTCAACTTGGCATATAGCTTGTTTTCACGAAGCCTTTGAAGTACCAGCTTCAAATGGTGCTCATGATCTTCATGACTTTTGGAATATATGAGGATGCCATGAATAAAGACAACAACAAACTGATCCAAATATTCCTTGAATACTCGGTTCATCATATCCATGAAAGCCGCAGGAGCATTAGTCAATCCAAAAGGCATGACTAAAAATTCATAATGCCCGAACCGAGTTCTAAAGGCAGTCTTCGGAATATCCTCCGTTTTAATCTTCAGCTGATGATATCCAGAACAAAGACCAATCTTTGAAAAGAATTATGCTCCTTGCAACTGGTCAAATAGATCATCAATGCGAGGTAGCGGATACTATTCTTGATGGTGACATGGTTCAATTCTCGGTAGTCAATACAAAGTCGCATACTCCCGTCCTTCTTCTTTACGAATAAAATAGGAGCACCCTAAGGAGATGTACTAGGATGAATGAAACTGATGTCCAACAACTCCTATAGTTAGACCTTTAACTCCTGAAGTTCAATAGGATCCATTCGATATGGGGTTTTAAAAATGGTCTTTGTACCAGGTTCAAGGTCAATAACAAATTCAACTTCACGTTCTGGGGGTAGACCGGGAATTTCTTCAAGAGATACATCAGGAAATTCACTAAGAACAGAAATATTATTCAAATCTGATGTGTTTTTGTTCAAGTCCATAACATGGGCTAAGAAAGCTTGACATCCATTTTTTTAATAAACGAATGGCTTTATGGCTTGATATGACAGTGATTAACTTTAGTGGTTTGGTTGCTTGAATACGCATAACAGGTTGGTTAGGAATATGAAAACTAACAACCTTACAAAAATAATGAATTTTGGCATGATGAGTATTTAACCAAACAATCCCTAAAATCACATCAAATGCAAGTATCTTTAAAGAGATAAGATCAACAAGTAATGTGATGGTGCCAACTTGGATCAAGCAAGATTTATAAATAGTGGATGTAATGAAAGTTTCTCCTAACGGAGTCTCCACAGATAAGTCAAAGTCTAATTTCTTTGGAGTCAAGTTTAAATGTTCAGCACAAATAGGAGAGATAAATGAATGGGTAGAACCGGTATCTAGTAAGGTATAAACTTCGTAAGAGTTTATGACTAGCTTACCCGTGATCACCTCGTTCGGGTTCCTTGCATTTTGGCCAGTCACGACAAACGCTCTTCCAGGAACCGCTGACTTTGACTTTTCTGGGATAGCCTTTTGAGTCATCATCCCCGCTGGACTTGGTTTTGCTACAGTACAATCTCGAGCGATATGACCTTCCTTTCCACAATTATAACATACCTTGAACTGTTGTTGGAAGTTTGGGCTGATGTGTCCCTCTTTTCCACATTTATAACATATGATCGGTGGTCGTTCTCCTCGCTTAGGAATAGTTGATGTTGGTGCTGATGTCTTTACATTGTCATTGGTGTACCTTCTCTTTTTAAAATCTCCCCCGACTTGCTTCTTATATTATCATGGCCATGATTACCACCAAAGTGATTACCGCTTTTGTCAGTATTTTTCCCTCCCCGCTGGTTATCATTGCTCCGATGACTGCTGCCACCGGTATGACCCTGGTTGTGGTCCCTTGGTTGAACGTACTCATTATCTCGCTCTAATAATTGAGCCATGTTGATAACATCTGAATATAAAGAAAATTTGTGAGAAATAATATATTAACGTATATCGGGTTTCAGACCTCTTAGAAACATCCACGTCATGCGTTCCTCATTCTCCACTAAATGAGGTGCAAACCTGGATAACTCCATGAACTTCGCCTCGTACTGGGACACTGTCATGTTGTTCTGTTCCAATCTAATAAACTCAACCTCCTTCATATGACGAATATTTTCAAGAAAGTACTTGTCATTGAACAGTTTCTAAAATATTTCCCAAGACATGTTAAATGTGGCTGGCTGGATACGCTTCACAGATTCCCACCAGTAATTTACCTCACCAAGAAATATAAAGGTGGCAAATGGAACCTTCTATTCCTTCGTGCATCTCAAGACATCTAATGTCTTAGTAGTTTGCTTGACCCACGTCTCCGCCTTAATTGGATCCGGCTTTCCCCAAAATTCTGGTGGTCCCGACTCTTTGAAACAGCTTGGTTGTGACTATGATTGTGACTGTACGCAAGTGGTTATAAAATATTCATTTCTGTCAGGGAATATTCGTTTGGTCGTGGAATATTCTTGTTGTCGGGGAATATTCGTACGACGGCGTAGCCATTTGTGGGCCCCATAAAAGAATAACTATCGGATGACCTTAGGTCTATCCCACCTAAGGTTTTTAACCCTAAAGCTCTGATACCAACATGTGATGCCCCAAAATTCAGTTACTTGAAACCCGAACTTTGTGCTTCACGATACCATTACTATGAGCGGAATAATACTAATAATAATAACAATGATATAGGTACCAAATTTAATTTAGATATGCATTAGAGTCTATTCCTAGGTACGCGACCTTTAAACATTCATTACATCATAGATAATAGATATCATTGTCTTAATAAACTCTAACTATTACACAGAATTATATAAAACTCATTCGAACAGCTTTCCTTTTCCCTTGTTCTTGTCTGATCCTTCGGATTGATCATACTTAGCTGAAAACATTTAAATTTAAAGTAAGAATGAGCATTTGATTGCCCAGCAAGTAATAATAACAATAGATATTAGCTGAAAGAATTAAATGTTTTCTTTGAATGACGCTTCTACAACGAATCAACAGTTGTGAAGTAAGCTGAACCAATAATAACAACATATCAATTCTATATCAAATTTTTGAAACTACGTACTGACTATAACTGGAGATTAGTCGACATACTATGAACATTGTTTTCTATTTTAGAAAAGGTTAAACAGAACTTCATTTGTAAACCGTCATAACTTACAGGCATGGGGGGTGATCATCCTTTTATGCCCTGTATTGATCAATACTACATGCAAGAATGATATTATCGTTCATCTTATCCACCTTAGGTGCACAAAAGTTTTCCCATGTTCGGGATGTTCATACTTAGTCGGGAATCCGAACCAAAACAATCTGGTTGGATACAATAAAGTTCTATCTTGTTCAATAATATTTTTTAAGTTTGTGTCTAGCCAAATCAAATAGCTTAGACGGCTTTTAAGTCAACGTATACATACTGGAAATCAATAAGTATGTATCAATATGTGATTAAATACAATGATTATCCAAGTGGGGACACTTGTATAACCATATTTAGAAACTAACGAACAGAATAAATATCAGGATTATGCACTAATACTGTGTTGATAAACAATGATCGTATAATTTAAGAACGTGTATGAATATGAATAATTGGATACATAATCAATAACAATAGAGTTAATAATCTGGCACAATAATATGATTCTAAAACTTTCTTACTCATGTCCATTGCATAAAGGAAATGCAAAGTTAGGATACTTGCCTGAGCTGCTGCTACAATAACGCAACCTAGATTAATCTTTTATATCGAAATCTATCATTAATAAGATCATTCGTTCGATTAGAATAATGTATCATAACACATAGTACTGCTATTTGCAGTCAGCACATAACCTAATCACATTGTCACATATTTTAACAGTCATTGGTTCACAAACAAACACTTATCGAGTCCAATTATATAAGTCTAGATCAATTTCTGAAATATTTCAGTGTACCGACGGCTTTATCGGGTAATTATTGAGTCTAAAACTCTATTCTGTAGTTCAATATTCGATTAGATAATTTAAATATCAATCATATTTTCTTTCATAGCCTTATAATAATTTTTAAATAATTATTATAATTTATTTATAAAATGATTTAAATATTAAATAATTCTATTATCATTAATATCTAATTAATATTAAACTATTAATGAAATCATTGCCAAAATATTAACGTTATTTATAATAACTCAAATATTTTTAAACTATTAATATTACCCTTAAATGATTTTTAAAATATTTAAAATAATTTTTAAATAATTACCATTAATGTTTAAATATTAATGTATTATTTATCAAAATATTAAAAGTCATTTATTATTACTTAAAATATTTTTAATTCATTTATATCATTTTAAATGATTTTTAAATCAATAATAGCATTTTTAATTTATTTATTCAATATAATTATTAAATAAATTAAATATCATTAATATAAAATTATTAATGAAATTTACCTTTAAATATCAAAAGTTATATTTTATAACTTAAAATATTCTTAAACTATTTATTTTCATTTAAAATGATTTTTATAATATTAAAATCATTTTTAATTAATTTATTTAATATAATTACTAAATAAATCTAATATCATTAATATTAAATAATTAATGAAACTTATCTTAAAATATTAAAAGTTATGTTTTATAACTTCAAATATTATTAAATACCTTATTATCATTTAAAATAATTTTTAATACAATAAAATCATTTTTAATTAATTTATTTAATTCATTTATTAAATAAATTAAATACCAATAATATTCAAATAAATATTAATATTTATGAAAAATATGTCAAATTATAAAAAGGTAATTTTTATAACTTAAAATAATTTTGAATACTATTTTTGTAATTTTCAGAATTTATTTACTATTTTTAATTGATTTTCTAGAAATTAAATTAATTAATTTTAATAAGTATGTCGTTAAAGCCCTTTGGCGACAATAAGTGTCGCCTTAGGTGTTCTTGAGAAACCCAGAACACTAAAAAGTCAGTTTCGAGTGGGTAGGTTTGACCATTAATAAATCAATGTGCAATGTGTTATTGGGCTAGCTAATGATTAAATCTTGTAGAACTAGTGTAACATTACATGTAACAACCAATAACCATGTAATACATCATCACAATCGGAAGTTATTAAGCTTTGAACTAGCTGTCAGAACGTGTTAATCATATTTCTGGGCTGCCCAGAATTTTCAGTCATGGTCGGTCAACGCTTTTGTTGATCTTATTTCAGTCAATCGGATCATTTATAGTTGCCTTAGACATCGGGCCTTGTACACTAACTAACAGGGTATCTAGTTTGATCATTGTTCAAGCCTAAACATCAACAATCTGCAAGATCGAAGGCATTAAAAAGGCTATCAGAGCTGTACTTCATTTTTGGGTTACCCAGAAATGAAGAACAGTTTCGAGTGACCACTTTTGGGCTTCCACTACTTGTTGTTCGTGTGATGTTTTTGTGATCTATCAATTCCAAGTTGTAGTAAGCATGCAAATGAACTGATTCATTACATAAAATCAGTTTAACAACAACAAAATCCCAAGATATCGTTCAGTCAAACCATGTCAGAAGTCACGCTCATATGTTTTCTGGGTTACCCAGAAAACATATTTCGTGAACATCCTGCCTGGTTTGACCGTTCACCAAATTCAACATGCTTGATGTTTTAGTGAACTAAGAGTATAAGAATGAAGTCCATCTAACATACAATAATCTGGTTACAACAACAGAATCAAAACAACAAACATGAGCAAGATCTGAGGACATGAACTTCTTGTTAGAGCTATCTGGGCAAGTTTTGGATTACCCAGAAAAGCTTGGTCATGGTCGGTCAACCGACTTTGACCATCAATAACTTTCAATCTATGCTAGATCTAAACCTGATTCAAGTTCCAGCTCCAAGATCTCATAACAGACTACAAGATCAAAGCATAAAACAATAAAAAATACAAATAGGATGAGATCTAGAAGGTCTGACATTCATTGTCAGACATCAAAAACAAAATTTTCCAGTTTTTGTAAAACATCACATCCGAGCCTCTAGATGTTATGGATCTAACATCTAGCAACCCAGATCATCTATGTATACCATAAACAACATGTTTTAACACTTAAACATAACTTTGATCATATAAATCAAGATCAGATTATACATTAGGTTTCATACCTTTACTTGAACAAATTTTGATTTTAATCTCCTAATTTGTTTATGGGTGATCTAGAAGCTTAATGAGGGACTGAAATACTAATGAATTTCGTGGGTGAGGAGAGAGAGAGTCTTGGTTATGTGTTGGTTTTACAAATTGGGTAAATAATGCACTTTCTCTCTCTTAATCCTTATCTAATCTTTGATGCAATGAATTTAGCTGATGCAAGGTGGCAATAGATCAGATATGGCTGAGTTTTAGAGCACATGGGAGATCTTGAGTTGGAGATTTGCCAAGATATGACAAGATTTGCTAGCATTAATTTCAAGAATGGGACAAAAAGGGGTATTTAGGTCATTTTGCTTACAATTTTAATGGTATTCTTGTCCATGATACTTTAATCTAGGTTTTAATCACTAGATTTTAAACCTTAAAGTTTCCCAAATAATTTCTAGGGTTTGAAAAATTACATTTAAAGTTTAATAAAATTTTAATTAAAACACGCTAATTAAAATTACGGTTTTTAATAGAAAATTAGGGTTTTAAATAATTAGGGTTCCTTAACATCATTAGGGTTCCCAAATTAACAATTCAATTTACTAAAATAATAATTAGGGTTTCTAATTTTAGTAAATTAAGGTTTTCTAATTTTAATTAGGGCTTTCAAATATTAATTAGGGTTTTTCCTAATTAACAGAAATTCTATAATATGCAACATAATTCAAATAACACAATTTTTGACAGATCTTAAACTCCAGTTTTGAGTTTCAAATTATGGTTTATGACAGTAATACTAGGGTTTGTCATGATACACCATAATTAACTAAGCATTATTGTAAGACCCCGAATTTTATGAAATAAAAGTATTTAATTTTTCTTATAATTGTTGTTCAGTAAATGGTTAAATTAATAAAAAGTTAAAGTTAAAGGTGATATATGAATTTTTTCAAAATACGCAAGTGGTTATAAAATATTCATTTCTGTCGGGGAATATTCGTTTGGTCGTGGAATATTCTTGTTGTCGGGGAATATTCGTACGATGGCGCAGCCATTTGTGGGCCCCATAACAGAATAACTATCGGATGAAGAAAACGACAAGTTTGAGTTTTTATAAATAACGGCGTAGTTGTTACCGTTAACACTGTTTGAATACCTGGTGGTTAAAATACAGCAATACGCGTGGTTGCACAGTAGCACACGGTATTTCACAGTATTTTTGAATTATTGATTCTTACGTAAGAAGGCTCTACTCAATAATTGTTACAGTAATGATTATTCAATATTTTATTTTAATGATTCAATAATTGCTGCGTTGATATTTTATATTATTGTTGTTTCAATAATTGTCACGACACAGTATTTTTCATTATCAGATCAATAATTCATATTATTTGAATAATATTATTAGATAACATTATTGACAATGTCTAGAAAGTTCTATCAAGGAGAGGTTTGGTCACCTAATTGCGTACCAGTAAGGAAAAATCCTTATCGAAAAGCCCCCTCTTTTTTGGGAACGGCCTGGTTGTAATAATTGTGATTCTGTAATATTATTTGTGAATAATTAATTATTGATTTATATGATAAGGAAATATTTATTTGGTGTGGATATAAGTGATGAATTTATTTATTTTATGTGGTTATAATTGAAAGAATTAATGTTGAGGTGTTTTATTAGTATTTTGTCGGAATGGAAGTATTAAAAATTAAACCAGTGTTGTTGAGATATATTGCGTGAGTTATAATTTTTAATCGTCGTGATTTTTGGATATGTTATACATATATAAGTTGAGTATATGTCCACAAATTTTGAACCATTAAAAATGAACGTATGATTTGTTATGAAATTTAAGAGGTGACTGGTTTAAAAATTGTTAAAGTTTCAGAATTTATCATTTTGGTGAAAAATTGTAGAATGCGTGGGTCCCACATTTGGTTGGTGAAGAAATGTGCTGAAATTGTATTACAAATGTGGTGGGTAGAAATAGTAGCAGGTAAAGTCATCAGGTTACAGGTCAAGTCTGCTTCGGCGGGCTAACATTTTTCTATAAATAGAGGGTTATGTTAGAATTGAAAAACACACCAGAAACATAAGCTTTCTCCCTTTCTCTCTCTATATTCTCGAGCGTATTTTTGTGAGTATTTAGATACTTGGAGAGTTGCAATTCAGTGCAAGTTTCCTTCGGCTTTTCATCCGATATTCCGGTCAAAAGTACTGCTCTTTTGAAGTGAGGGATTTTAAAGGTTATTATGTTTTTCAGTTTCGTACTTTTTCAGACCTTCAAAAATTCTGGAAAAAATTGAAATGATAATTTGATGAGTTTCTTTGATTGTGTCCAAAAATGGCGATTTTTGGATGTATAGATTAGGAGTTATGGATTTTATGAGAAAAGATTATTTTAAAAGTAAACCCTTATAACTCCTTGTGGTTAACTCCAAAATTGATAAAATTTTTATTGGGAGTACATCTATATAATATCAGTATACCTTGTAAATTTCGGAATTTTTTGATAAGATTACAATTTATGATAAATGTCTAAATATTCGACAGTTTTGGCCATATAAAAAATAGTAAATGAATTTTAAAAATTCTGAGAAAAATATATGTTCAATATAGGACTATGTTATTCTAAATTCCAGAAAAGAAATATTTTTGGAACTGATTTGGTATTTTTCATGAAAATGGACTAGTTATGAATAAATAAATTAAATATGTTATGTGAAGTATCAAAATTGGAAAATAGGATTTTATGGCTTGGAAATCCTATATATGGTATATGCAGATTTTTGATGAGGTTGTTGGTTATTGGTGATGAAATCTTATTAGTTTGGCATTTTAGTATGATTAAATGCATTAATTAGTTAAGTGTAAACAATTAAAATAAATTGTTTATAAGTTTAAGAAATGATTAAAATATTGTGGTAGCATTAATAATATTAGATTATGAGATTATTAAGTGATTTATAACATTTGGAATAAGGTGTTATGAAATCATTGATTTATGAATCTTACTCTTGAAATTAAATGCAGTTGTTGATCGTATTATTTTTATTATCATATATAACATTTTTATAATCCCGGTGATGAAATTTCTGTTTGTAAAGATGGGTAGATTATTGGTATGATCGTGACTATGGGTTCTCTTTGGCCAGTAGTGCAAAGATGAATTATTGACTGGTATGATCTAATTAAATATTTTTAGCTTAAGTGCAAAGGTGAATTGATCAACATTGTTATAATTATTGTTTATATAAATTCTGAAATGATTATATATTTCTTTGAGATATGAATATCTTTGGCCTGTAGTGTAAAGATGACCTGTTGTTGAATATCTTTGGCGTGTAGTACAAAGATGACCTGTTGTTGAATATCTTTGGCCCGTAGTGCAAAGATGACCTGTTGTTGAATATCTTTGGCATGTAGTGCAAAGATGAACTTTAATGAATATCTTTGGCCCGTAGTGCAAAAATAAATTTATTAGTATGATTATGAACATGAACTGTGATTTGGTATAACTATGATCTTTGATGTTTCAGGTAAAGACATGTGATGAAAAAATATCTTCATCTTGGATGAGAAGAGAAAATTAGAACTACAATTATGATTATGAGTTATTCACATGACTGTGAATAGGATCTGTTGATTAATGTTATAGGGTTAAAGCATTGTTGGTGGACTTTTAACATGGAGAAGATAATAGACTTTATGGTCTATTTTACTCTTCTAATGGATTGCTCGTTCCGCTGTAACTATGGTTAAAAAGTTTTATCATCTACCATATGTTCTAAATCTCTGATTTATTACTGATGAAGGCTATTGATAATTTAATTATCTTTAGTTATGATATTCTTTACTGGGCTAGTTGTGCTCATCCCTTTTGCTTCACAATTCCTTTCAGGTAATAAAAGTGTAGCTGGGTCGAGCGGGGATAACAGAGGAATAGTGTGGTGGTCTGAGACTATCAAAGTTTCTCAACACATTATAAAACGGCATGACATAAAATATATAATTGTATTGAGGACCTAAGATTTGTGTGTCGTATATTAAACGTCACTTAATAATTAATTTTGGTTAACAACAATAGGGTGAGGTGAACCCAACTTTGGAAGGGTGTTTTGCCACTATCATACAAGATGTCTAATAACATACAATCTCGTGTTATCATAAGAAAGGGTTGTGCACATCCACTTGGTGACTATATCTACGAGCACTACCTATATGATCTTGGAGTTGGGTTGAAACATAATGTTCAATCGCAGACGGTGGAGATAGTTATATGTCAAGAGAAGACTCACCATTGGAAGGAACATGATAGTAATCTTCTCGTTTTTCTTTGGGGTCTATTGGATCAACAAAGGATAATTCTCTGGACATATGATATCTATCATAACTTAGATTCATGGCCTCCTATGTATGAAGGTTTCCTTGAGCACTTCCCAAAGATTTTAATTTCTAAAACAGTTCTAGATTGTACCTTTATGTAAGGTATCACTGTGAGGTGTTGTCCATAGTTGGGACATGAGTCACAGTTGGTATTAAAATTCACAGTATATGTGTTGTTGTATTTTGCACGACAATTGTAGTAATAAAGTTGTAGTTATTTTCTGTACCATATATTTGACAACTCAGAATTGGTTGGATGGATTGGACCTATTTTGGAGACGTCACAATTATCAGTCTATACATATACAGTATATATTTATAACACTGAAAAATAGTATTGTATTTAATATAATATTATTATTCTCATTTATTGCTCAAAATCCAAAATTAGGGTTTAGATTCCATATTTGATTTATCTTTCATATATAACATTATTAATTAAGTTAAAATAATTAACTTAATAATCTGAACAAAAATTCATTTGACAAAATAGTAATTATAATAATCTCAATAATCATTTCATATAATATTTAAATAATATAAAAATCATATTTTCATAGAAAATAAATAATAAAGGCATTTCTACTATAAAATTAATTATTATAAGAATATACTTTATAATGATCAATAATTCTAAAATAAAATTATTTGAAATTATTCATGTAATAAATAAATTTTATTTATCACATATATACATACACATTACTTTGCACATATTCCTGTCTTTAAAATATAAAAAAATTATATGCAAAATTTCTTATTTATTTATATAAAAAATATCGAATTATTACATTCACCCTCCCTTATAAGGATTCCGTCCCTGGAATCACCATTTTAAAACTTATACATACAAGGGTACATAGCATACACAAACATTGCAAGTAGATCTCGATCATATTTGATTGAACTGATCTTTAATTATTCAGCATAAAGCTTGTCTATCTGATTAAACGAAAATTTGATTTCTAAAAGAACTCAAATTTCTCCTTCAAAATTTCTTTATAAAATAATTTGTTATATATAGGAAAATTATATATATCCACGAAAATAAAAGTTATTCGAGTAATACATGGAGTTCCATTCTCAGCTGCCACAGTATCCTAGACCGTTATGTTGAAGACTCTCGCGGTTGATTTTGTTGGTTTATTGGTTGAAGTCGGTCCTAATATCACCAGAGTCCCGTTGCCTTTTGTCGTGGTTACACTCCCCGCCTCCATTTTCTTCTTTGGACAATTCATCACCTTATGCTCCATAGACCCACTCAGAAAACACCCACTGTTCATCATTGGGTTGGGGAAGTTGGGAGAAATATGGACCTCCTGCCCGCACTTGTAACATACAAACTTACCCTTCAAACACTCACCAGAGTGATTCTTCTCACAGTTCCCACACTGAACTGCCTGCTTCTTCACACCTTCCTGTTTCACCTGAACATTCCCAAAATAATTCCCATTTCTTTTTTCACCCATATTCCCACTATTAGTTTCCACCTTCACAGCTCCTACTGCCTTGCCTTTGTTCTTCTTCTCCTTGTTGCAAAGGCTGATGGCCTCACTCCCCTCCTCAGCTATGATAGCCTTTTCAATGAGTGCTGCAAAAGTATTAATCTGCAACACCGCCACCTTGTTGTAGAGCCAGGGTTTTAAGCCCAGCTCAAACCTCCTTGTCTTCCTAGCCTCCGTATCAACTTGATGCGGAGCAAACCTAGACAACTCATTAAAATTTGTGACATACTCCGTAACAGTCATGTTCTCCTGCTTTAATTCCAAAAATTTCACCTCCATCCTAGCCTGCATACTAGCTGAGAGATAATTTTCAAAAAATAGAGTTTTAAACCTAGCCCAAGTAACTACTCCTTCTCCTACCCTAGTTTGATTTGCCTCCCACCAAAAGTTAGCCTCCCCCTTCATCATATAAGTGGCGAAAGCGTTCTTTTGTCCCTCATCTACCCTATGAATTATGATCGCCTTTTCTATCTCGTTGACCCATGTCTGGGCTTCTATATGTTCAGTTGTTCCCCTGAATTCTGGTGGTCCTACTGCCTTGAAGTCTTTAAATTTTTCCAAGCGATTGTGTGGCTGGTTCCCTGCAGTTGGTATTCCCTGCTGCATAGCCTGAGCTACCATGTTTGCAAACTTTTGCATCGGGTGTGACAACCCGAGAATTTGGAGAATTTATGAAAATCATAATTGATTGATTTAAGGTTCAATATTAGGACCTAGACAGGAAATCAGTGTATGGAATTGGCAGTTATGTAATGAAATTCCAGGAATTTCAAAAGTTTTGGATGAGACTTGAATTATGTGATAGACTGTAAGTGATAGTCTAGTAATGAGGTATAAGATTATGGTGGATTTAAAATTCTTTTGAAGAATTATCAGGAATAAGTATTGAAGTGAATACTAGTTGGTATATTTGATTATATAAGTGAACTGTAATGAATTGAGATCAAAGATTGATCAGATAAGTTATAAACTTTAGTCAAAATTCTAAAGTTATGTTAATCATATGTTTATTAAGTTAGAAAAATCTAACGAACTGTTAGAAACCCTAACAATCGGTTCTGTAAACCTAGTTTCAGTTCCGGGAGTCCGAAACCCTAATTCGGATATTGAAAACCCTAGATGGGGAATGTAATGTTATGTGCAAGGTTAAACGTCATCAATGTTAAATTAATTAGGGAAAACCCTAATTGAGTTATATAAAATCTTAATTGATTATTTTAAGACCCTAATACCAGATCTGAAAATCCTAGTTTCAGATTCTGATAATCGGAAACCCTAATTTGAGAATTCTAAATGCAAAGTATTAAACCCTAAGGGTTAAAAAGTTGTGTGTAATGAATATGAACATTATGTGATGGTTTAGATTTGTTTATTATATAAACAAACAAAAGAAACTAGTGTAACCCTAATTATAAATTAGGAATGAAGGATTTAATAACCAAAGGGGTTATGGGAAAAGAGAATTTTGGTATATTTACTAATTCTAAGAGATTTATTTTATACATCTCGGTTAATTAATTTTATAACCTAATTATAGCAAGTCTAATTGGGTTAAGGAAATGAGTGTGCATGAGCAAGAATTTGTGTTTTAATTGGAGAAGTAAAAAACCTAAGTAAATGATTTGGGTTGGATGAGAATTTAAGGAATTGGACTATGATTATTGTATATCTCAAGTATTGGTGAATGAAATTGGTTAGAGGACCAAGCAAGACATTAAAATAATGGCTCAATTTTTAGCCAAGTGGGAGAAGAATTTTTGGACATTTGTTAACTCAAATAAGAGGTAAAATAAGAAAGCAAACTTGGAGCATTTTTTAGCCAAGTGGTCAGCCATGTGAGCAATGGAAAAGGGGGATGAATGAATGCATTTAATGACTCACTTTAGTTAGTGACCAACCCTAAGCCTAGTCTAGCACTAGCCTTGAAATGTGTCCAACACATTAGCATTACTTGTAAGGAAAGCTTGGAAATTAATAAGGGAGGAAGAGAGAATTATGTGAGCTTTGGAGAAGGCTTGGCCGGCTATGAGGAGCAAATTTTTAGGCACATGGCCGGTTATGAATAGCTAAGATAAAGGGGGGGGGGATGAATGCATTTAATGACTCACTTTAGTTAGTGAACAACCCTAAGCCTAGTCTAGCATTAGCTTAGAATGTGTCATTTGCTTAATTGTCCAACACTTGTGTTTTCTTTGGCAAGCAATCACTTGTTTATTGCTAAAGGGAGAAGTAGAGAAAGAGAGGAAATTAATAAGGCTTGGCCGGCCATATTGAGAGCAAGAAAAGGAAGGAGCTTGTGTCAAGTTTATAAAGTAAAGTCTAGCTTTTATTTCTTTCCTTCATTCCTTATATTCTTACAAGTTGCTAAGATCAAGAGGGAGAGAGAAGGGAGGGATGTTCGGCCATACTTAAGAAGAAGAGGGAGAGGAGATTTGGATCTTCATTCAATCAAGATCTATGATCAAGCTATGGAAAAGAAGAAGAAGAAGGAGAGCAAGTAAGCTAAGGTATAAAAAAATTTCTTCTTATGTAGGCTAAGTTTCCTTGGTAACTTGATTTGATTTTTAACAATTTGAAGTTGTGATCTTGAGGTTATAACCCTAGATCTTGGTGTTTAAAGGAGTTCTATGTATGGATCTATCTATTTTATAGATCAAAAGTTAGATTTATAGCATGAATTGGAAGCTAGGTTTTTAAAGTATAGAAAATCTTATTTTTCTTACTCTTGAGTGTGTTTAATCTTGTATTTGATTTTTGGTTATTTTGAACCATGAAGTTCATGAACTTGAACATGAGAACTATAGGTCTACATGATAAATGATATTTTATGGTTAGATCTTGTCATTTTTAGGGTTGATAAGCTTGAATAAAGAAGATTTACCAAAACAGTTTGTTGGTTTTAAATGAGTTAGTGGACTGCTGTCCTAAAACAGAAATTTCCGGATCTGTTAGGTTGTTCTAAAAATTCTGGATTTGAGATATGTTGTAGTACACTCAATAAGCTTTCCATAGACTCTGAAACGGACTAAAACCGACATCGGAGGAGAGAGTTATGGGATTTCTCCCAAACTACACAAAACTAAGAAAACTGTGAAAAAGGACAGTTTTGGAACAGTCACTTCCTGGCTGAATTCCGGGAGCTAAACATGTCCAAATATTGATTGTGATATATGAAAACTGTAGTTCGGAAAGATACGAACCCAACAAAATTGACGGATCATTAATCGGAGTTACAGAACTAGTTTTATATAAGTTTTAACAAAGGACTCCAAAACTGCCAAATGTCAAAAACAAGCTGCGAAGAATTTTCCGAGGGCTGTTTCGGACATTTAGTTAATGAGAAAAATTCCAGGCTTCTGGGAAATGAAAATATATGGTAATATGTAGATCGTGTCCAAAAATGAGCTGATTCCGAGTTAAAACGACAAAGTTATGACCGTTCGAATTTTTGTGATTTTCCGACGGAAATCACTATAAACGGAGTTCTACAACTCCGATTGCCACGAAATTTAAAATGGAGCATCACGTTAACATATATAAGGTTATGCCAAAAGATGGGCATTACTGGAGTTAAGCACGAGGTAGCTAATTTCTTAAGCTACGCACTAGAATTAATTTTTAAAAAATTATCAAAGGAAGTTAAATAATTATGGAATAAAATAGTTTTAATGTTTTAAAAATCATATAAAAATGATTTAAGTATTATAAAAATATTTTTTGATATTTTGACATGAAAATATTAATATTTTAATATTAATATTAATTATCGGATAATGGATTTAAGTGTTGGAAAATCTTATAAAAAATGATTTTAAAGTATTAAAAATACTTTGATATATTATAATTATATTATAATATTTATGTAATGATTTTCATTAATATTTTATATTAAATAAATATTAATGATTAAGGAATAATGTGGTATTTATTACGGTTTAAAATTGTGATAAATCATAAGGTATATGATATAGTGATTGAATAATTATCAAAAGATGATAATAATATATTGATGTGTTAAGTTGTTATCTAATATTGGATTAAGTATTAGATAGTATTATGGAATAAAGTATGTTATACTGATTAAAAGATCAATCTTATAACTGATAGGTCTTTCGTGAGAGATTAAATTAAATTGCGTTGCGGTAATCAACGGTTCAGGCAAGTTTTCTCATACTTAACTCTAATAAGAGTAGTTTCTTCAAGCTTATGGTTAATCTTTGCTGATTGCCATGAAAATTGTACTCTGTACATCTTGCATGTATAAGTCAGGTATGAAAGGCTGATCACCTTCATTACCAGTTGGTTCAGAAATGTTTGTTCATGTATAATACTTGTTCAGTCAAAAATTTGTTCGTGCTAGTTCTCAATTATATTGATGAATTATAGCAAGCCTTTTATTCATACTCTTCAATCATGATATATCGTTAAATTGTTGTAAATAAACTTGCTGGGCAACTTTCATGCTCACCCTTGCTATATCATGATAAAACCTTGCAGGTAAATCAAATGCGTTCATATACAGGAAAAAGGAGAATGACAAGCTCATCTTGGGAGAATATGTGCGACTAGTTTATAATAGTTTATTTTGATAAATATTATTGTATAATAGATAATTTATAAGAAATGTGTATTAAGTTAAGGTTACTCGACCTTGGGGAATAGTGTGTAATGTATTGTATAAACAATTTATGTTTATATCTTCCGCAAAAATAGTGATAGAAATAATATACCGGATCCGAGGCGATTCGGGGCCCGGATTCGGGGATGCTACATCGGGTCTTGCTGTTGTCCCCCAGCGTTGTTAACAGATTCTTCTGCCCTTTGATTTCGTGTTCGACGTCTTGGCGGCGTTATCTAATTACATAAAATCATGAATTTAACTTACATTCTAAATCTTATTGTATAAGTTTAACATGTAACACAAAGTTTTATACAAAACTTATTCCATAGATTCGTATTCATTAATTCAAAGTACTTTACATAACATAACACATATTGTTATCCCTTTGTGACCACAAAAGTCAGGAATTACTACAATAACTTACACAAAAGTTGGGAATATTACATTACACATGTACATTATCAAACATTCATAATCAACTATTAATCCTACTTATTTCCTAAGTCACGGTCTTTCATCTTTCTTTTCCTCTTCTTGCTCGGAGCTGTGCACGATTTGTTGCTTTTGGCTCCCATTTGATCAATTTTGATTTTGAGTTAATCTTGTTCTTCCATAGTTTCCATTAACGCCTTTCGCAATTGGTTATTTAGTAACTTTTCTATTTCCCACAACTTTTCTAGAGAAGAAACCTTGTTCTTCAGATACTGCACCTCCGTTGATGCTTGATCAGCTCCAACTTTAGTGTCTGAATCACTATCTATCAGTTCTACCATTTTCGGATCTGGTAGTACGTTTTCCAATACCACCACTTCATCAAGGTTGCTTACACTGTGAGCCTCTATTTCACCTATTGGCTTTGATATTGGCTCCTTTTTTACGATCTAAGGGTATCCTAATTCTTTTCTACTTATCATCTACACACAAATTATCCTGATTAGCAAATAGTATATACATACAGCAAATAATAGTTTTATAAAGTTATCTTTTATTTTGTTTAATGATGAATTTATTTAATTCATCTCCTTTTAAACTCTATATGAGTTATTTGTATTTTCAACATTTCTCTCTATTCTAAGGTTATAGCCTAAGGTATATCCCACCTAAGGTTTCTAACCCTAAAGCTCTGATACCAACCTGTGATGCCCCAAAATTCAAGTACTTGAAACCCGAACTTTGTGCTTCACGATACCATTTCTATGAGCGAAATAATACTAATAATAATAACAATGATATAGATACCAAATTTAATTTAGATATACATTAGAGTCTATTCCTAGGTACGCGACCTTTAAACATTCATTATATCATAGATAATAGATATCATTGTCTTAATAAACTCTAACTATTACATAAAATTATATAAAACTCATTCGAAAAGCTTTCTTTTTCCCTTGTTCTTGTCTGATCCTTCGGATTGATCATACTTAGCTGAAAACATTTAAATTTAAAGCAAGAATGAGCATTTGATTGCCCAGCAAGTAATAACAACAATAGATATTAGCTGAAAGAATTAAATGTTTTCTTTGAATGACGCTTCTATAACGAATCAACAATTATGAAGTAAGCTGAACCAATAATAAAAACATATTAATTCTATATCAAATTTTTGAAAGTACATACTAACTATAACTGGAGATTAGTCGATAAACTATGAACGTTGTTTTCTATTTTCAAAAAGGTTAAACAGAACTTCATCTGTAAACCGTCATAACTTACAGGCATAGGGGGTGATCAGCCCGTTATGCCCTGTATTGATCAATACTACATGCAAGAACGATATTATCGTTTATCTTATCCACCTTAGGTGCACAAAAGTTATCCCATGTTCGGGATGTTCATACTTAGTCGGGAATCCGAACCAAAATAATCTGGTTGGATACAATAAAGTTTTATCTTGTTCAACAATATTTTTAAGTTTGTGTCTAGCCAAATCAAATAGCTTAGACAGCTTTTAAGTCAACGTATACATACTGGAAATCAATAAGTATGTATCAACATGTGATTAAATACAATGATTATCCAAGTGGGGACACTTGTATAACCATATTTAGAAACTAACGAACAGAATACATATCTGGTTTATGCACTAATACTGTGTTGATAAACAATGATCAGATAAGTTAAGAACTTGTATGAATATGAATAATTGGATACATAATCAATAACAATAGAGTTAATAATCTGGCACAATAATATGATTCTGAAACTTTCTTACTCTTTGCCATTGCATAAATGAAATACAAAGTTAGGATACTTGCATGAGCTGTTGCTTACAATAATGCAAGCTAGATTACTCTTTTATATCGAAACCTATCATTAATAAGATCATTCGTTTGATTAGAATAATGTATCATAACTCTTAGTACTGCTATTTGCAGTCAGCACATAACCTAATCACATTGTCACATATTTTAACAGTCATTGGTTCACAAACAAACACTTATCGAGTCCAATTATATAAGTCTAGATCAATTTCTGAAATATTTCAGTGCACCGATGGCTTTATCGGATAATTATCGAGTCTAAAACTCTATTCTGTTGTTCAATATTCGATTAGATATTTTAAATGTCAGTCATATTGTCTTTCATAGACTTATAATAATTTTTAAATAATTATTATAATTTTTCATGATTTTTCAAACACTGAAATCATTATAAAATGATTTAAATATTAAATAATTCTATTATCATTAATATCTAATTAATATTAAACTATTAATGAAATCATTGCCAAAATATTAAAGTTATTTATAATAACTCAAAATATTTTTAAAGTATTAATATAACCCTTAAATGATTTTTAAAATATTTAAAATTATTTTTAAATAATTACCATTAATATTTAAATATTAATTTATTATTCATCAAAATATTAAAAGTTATTTATTATAACTTAAAATATTTTTAATTTATTTATATCCTTTTTAAATCAATAAAACCATTTTTAATTTATTTATTCAATATAATTATTAAATAAATTAAATATAATTAATATAAAATTATTAATGAGATTTATCTTTAGATATCAAAAGTTATATTTTACAACTTAAAATATTCTTAAACTATTTATTTTCATTTAAAATGATTTTTATAATATTAAAATCATTTTTAATTAATTTATTTAATATAATTACTAAATAAATCTAATATCAATAATATTAAATAATTAATGAAACTTATCTGAAAATATTAAAAGTTATGTTTTATAGCTTAAAATATTATTAAATACCTTATTATCATATAAAATAATTTTTAATAAAATAAAATCATTTTTAATTTATTTATTTAATGTATTTATTAAATAAATTAAATACCAATAATATTCAAATAAATATTAATATTTATGAAAAATATGTCAAATTATAAAAAGGTAATTTTTATAACTTCAAATAATTTTGAATACTATTTTTGTAATTTTCAGAATTTATTTACTATTTTTAATTGATTTTCTAGAAAGTAAATTAATTAATTTTAATAAGTCTGTCGCTAAAGCCCTTTGGCGATAGTAAGTGTCTCCTTAGGTGTTCTTGAGAAACCCAGAACACTAAAAAGTTAGTTTCGAGTTGGTAGGTTTAATAACCCGATATTTTCTATATAATTAAATCAAAAATTTTGCATATAATTTTTTTTTATTTATAAAGGTGGAAATATGTGCTAGGTATTGTGTATATATATGTATGTGATAAATAAAAATTTATTTATTACATTAATTATTACAAATAATTTTATTTTAGAATTATTGATCATTATAAACTATATTCTTATAATAATTTATTTTATAGTAGAAATGTTTTTATTAATTATTTTCCATGAAAATATAATTATATATTATTTAATTAATATATGAAATGAATATATAATAATTATAGTAATTAATTTTATTATAAGAAGTTATGCTAGATTAATTAAGCTAATTATTTTAACTTAATTAATAATGTTATTTATGAAAGATAAATCAGATATGGAATCCAAACCCTAATTTTGGATTTTTATCAATGCTTGAGAATAATAATATACTCCCTCCGTCCTAAATTAATTGCTCTGTTTTGACTTTTTAAAGTCAAATTGATAATTTTTAAAACAAATTTTTTTTATTATTTTTGCTAAAATATAGGTGAAGAGATTATAACCAAAAGAAAATATATACAATTTATTACTAACCCCAATTTTTATAATTTTAGAAATATATTTATATATGCTTAATTATTAATTCTAAAAATAGTCAATTTGACTTAAAAAATCAAAAATGAGCAATTAATTTGGGACGGAGGGAGTAATATTTATTATATTTTGATTTTTCAGTACTATAAATATATACTGTATATGTGTGGACTGATAATGGTTGTTAAATTATGTTGTATCATGACCAAACCCTAGCATTAATTTGTTTCACCCTATTGTGAAATTCAAATGGGAAATTCGAGACTATGTTGTAACTGTGTTATGTGAATCATGTCGTGTATTGCAGAATTTAAAGTAATTAGGTGAAACCCTAATTATACTTAAAAACCTAATTAATTAGAAATCCTAATTAATTTAGAACCCTAATTACTAAATTTGGAAACCTAATTTCTAACTTTAGAAACCCTAATTACTAATTGTAAACTCTAATCGTGAAATTAGAAACCTTAAATTTATAATTAAAAACCCTAATTAATAATTAGTAACCCTAATTGTTATATGGGTAATGCTAATTGCTAATTATTTGCTCTAATTGCTAAATTAGTAATTCAGCTTAATTATAATTATTAAATTGTTAAACTTAATGTTTAATTTCTAAATATTAAAAAACCTAAACTAATTAAGAAAACCCTAATTACAATTTTAAGAAACTAAATTTTTATTTTAACCTAATTTGCAAAATCCTAGAAATCCTATAATTTTTGTGCTTAACCTTAGGGTTAAACCCTATGGGTCAAACCCTAAGGGTTTGACAAGTTACTAGTTTGCCTTCAAATTCATAAGCCAAATGACATGTTTACCCCTCTTGTATTATTTGAGCTTGCTTGAAAATCCTACCAAATTGGGAGTTGGTGACCAACTTATTTGACCATGTGACTAATGTATATATATCCAGCAATCTGCATTTCATATCAGCCAACATCATTACATGTAATATTTATAGAGATTAAGAGAGAGAAAAGTCATTGATTTAGCCATTTGTGCAACCAATACTCAACTCACCTCTCTCTCTCTCTCTCTCCAAAACCCACGAAAATTATAAGTATATCAGTCACATAATCAAGCCCCATGATTTCCTTTAACAAATCAGAAGATCAGAATCAAAGATCTAAGTCTAAAAGGTATAAACCTAAATTTTGAAAATCTTGTGATCCATGTTGTTTGATGTTATTTGTTGTTGAAAGTTATGTTAAAGGGTGTCATTTAGTGATATGGGTTATTAAATCCCAGATCCGTAACATCTAGATACTCGAAATAAGAGTTTTCAAAAATCTGAAAATTTTTATTTTTGTGTCTGACAGTCAAATGTCAGACCTCATAGATCTTTGGTTGTTATGTGTTTTTGCTGTTTAAATGTTTTAACATGTAGTATGTTGTGAGATCTTTAGTCTGGAACTAGAATTAGGGTCATACGATGCACAGATTGCATGTTATTAATGGTCAAAGACCGTTGACCGGCCATGACCATATGAAATCTGGGTAACCCAGATGTTACCTAGAAAGCTCTGACAAAAAGTTTAGGGGCATGGATCTTTCAGTTGTTTGATGATTTTCTATGGTTGTTGTTTCTAATATGTTGTATGTTATATAAACTACTTATTTATGCTCTTAGAACACCAAAAAACATAATCAGGTTTCTTTCAGTGGACGGTCAAACCAAGCAAGAAGTTCACGAAATGAGTTTTCTGGGTAACCTAGAAAACTTAAATCGTGACTTCTGACATGGTTTGACCGGGTTAGATCTAGCGATTGTGTTGTTATTATGGTGAAATTTTGTAATAGATCTGTACCTTGTTCTGTTGTCTACAACCTGAAAGTCTAACATCACAAAAACAGTTCATGTGTTGCAAGTTATGAAATCATAAGTTACCAACTCGGACAGTTCTTCATTTCTGAAAAACCCAAAAATGAAGAACAGCTTCTGTCAAGGTTTTCTGAAGCTTAGATCTCTCTGATTTCTTATATTATGGCCATAGAACTTGATTAGGATTGTAGTATTACATGAATACTACAATACTAACACTTTAGACAAATCAGAAGCTTATCGAACATGAATTTATGGGTGGTCAAACTACCTACCCTGCAAACTGCCATGAATTTCTGAGTTTGGGCTCAAGAACATAAAGAACACCTATAGCGACGGTTCTATAACTATGGGCAGTCTTTAGTGACACTTTATTTCTAAAAATTATATTTTTATTTAATAATTAGTATTAAACAGTTTTTAATTATGAAAAATACAAAATAAATTCCTAAAAATTATTATAAAGTCTAAAAAATTAGTTTTTAATTATTTTAAGAATATTTCATAAATATTTAATATTTTTGAAATATTAATGGTATTTAATTTATTTAATTATAATATTAAAAAAATTATTTAAAACTGATTTTAATACATAAAAAATCATTTAAAATTATATTATGATATAAAAAAATATTTTTAGTTATTTTTAGTAACTTTTAATATTTTATGATGAATTTCATTAATTAATTAATATTAATGATATTTAATAAATAAATTATGAAAAATAGATTTAATGATTTAAAAATCATATAAAATGATTTAAAGATTTTAAAAATATTTTATGTTATAAAATATAACTTTTGATATTTTGTCATGAAAAATATTAATATTTTAATATTAATGATATTAAAGTTAATTAATAATTATATTAAATAAATGAGTTTAAAAATTATTTTAACATTAAAAAAATCATTTTAAATGAAATTAAGGTGTTTAAAAATATTTTAAGTTATGAAGTATAACTTTTAATATTTAAAGGATAATTTTATTAATAATTTAATATTAATGATATTAATTTAATATTAATGATATTAAATTTATTTAATAATTATATTAAATAAATAGTTTTATTAATTCAAAATCATTTAAAAAGGATATAAATGAATTAAAAATATTTTAAGTTATAATTAATGACTTTTAATATTTTGATAAATAAAATTCATTAATATTTTAATATTAATGTTAATTATTTAAAAATGATTTTAATTGTTTTAAAAATCATTTAAGGCTAATATTAGTACTTTAAAAAAATATTTTGAGTTATTATAAATAACTTTAATATTTTGGCAATGGTTTCATTAATAGTTTAATATTAATTAAATGTTAATGATAATAGAATTATTTAATATTTAAATCATTTAATAATGATTCTGGTGTTTGAAAATTCATGATAAATTATAATAAATGTTTAAAAATTATTATAAGTCATTTAAAAATAATATGACCGATACTTATAAATATTGAATTACATGATAGTCTTAGACTCGGTGATTACCCGACAAAGCCGTGGGTACACCGACATATTTTAGAAATTGATCTAGACTTAGATAAATTATATGTATACGTGTCTATTTATGATCTAATGACCGTTAAACATGTGTGACAATGTGATTAGGCTATGTGCTGACTGCAAATAGCAGTGATATGTGTTACGATATGTTATACTAATCAGTAAAATGATCTTATTAATGATAGGTCTTGATATAAAAGATAAAACTAAATTGCGTATTGTAAGCAGCAGACCAGGAAAATATCCTATCTTTGCATTTTCTTTATGCAATGGATATGAGTAAGAAAGTTTCAGAATTATATTATTATTGTACCAGATTATTAACCCTATTGTTATATATATATTATATATCCGATCATTGTTTATCAACATTGTATTATTATATAATTCAGATATATTTATTCTGTTCATTAATTGCTATATATGGTTATACAAGTGTCCCCGCTTGGATAATCATTGTATTTAATCACATGTTGATATATATATATATATATATATATATATATATATATATATATATATATATATATATACCTATTGATCCCCCATATGTATACGTTAAGTAAAATTCGTATAAGCTATTTGACTAGCTAGACACAGATTTAGAAATATCGTTGAATATGATAAAACCCTTTTTGGATCAAATCAAATTGTTTTGGTTTGGATTCCCGACTAAGTATGAACATCCCGAACAAGGGAAAACTTTTATGCGCCCAAGGTGGACAGGGTGAACGATAATATCATTCTTGCATGTAGTATTGATCAATACAGGGCCCATTGGATGTACACCCTCGCGCCCATAAGTTATGACGGTTTCCGGATGAAGTTCTGCTAAACCTATTCAAAAATTGAAAACAATGTTCATGGTATGTCAACTAAACCCCATTTATAGTCAATGCGTAGTTTCAAAATTTTGATATAGAATTGTTATGTTATTATTATCGATTCAGTTTACTTCACAACTATTGATTTGTTGTAGAAGTGACGTACAAAGAAAATATTTAATTCTTTCAACTAATTATATTTATAATTATTATTACTTGTTGGGTACCCAAATGCTCATTCTTGTTTTAAATTTAAATGTTTTCAGCTAGGCATGATCAACCCAAAGGTTCAGACAAGAACAAGTGAAAAGGAAATCAAAAAGAATATGTTTAATGGTATCTTTTATAATAGTTAAACTGTATTAAGACAATGATATGCATTATTTATCATGTAAAGAATTATAGTAAAGGTTGCGTACTTGGGATTAGACTCTGATATATGTAAATTAAGTTTGATATTTATATTATTGTTATTATTATTAGTATTATTCCGTTCATAGAAATGGTATCGTGAAGCACCGTGTTCGGGTTTTAAGTACCTGAATTCGGGGGCTTTACAATAGGTTTGACCATCAAAAAAACAGTGTGCAATATGTTGTTGGGCTAGCTAATGATTGAATCTTGTAGAACTAGTGTAACATTACATGTAACAATCAATAACCAGGTCATACATCATCACAATCGAAAGTTATTAAGCTTTGAACTAGTTGTCAGAACGTGTTCACCATATTTCTAGGCTGCCCAGAATTTTCAATCATAGTCAGTCAACGCTTTTGTTGACCTTATTTCAGTCAATCGGTTCATGTTATAGTTGTGTTAGACGTCGGGCCTTGTAGACTAACTAACAGGGTATCTAGTTTGATCATTGTTCAAGCCTAAACATCAACAATCTGTAAGATCTAAGGCATTAAAAAGGTTGTCAGAGCTGTACTTCATTTTTGGGTTACCCAGAAATGAAGAACAGTTTCGGGTGACCAATTTTGGGCTTCCACTACTTTTTGTTCGTGTGATGTTTTTGTGATCTATTGATTCCAAGTTGTAGTAAGCATGCAAATGAACAGATTCATTACATAAAATCAGTTTAACAACAACAAAATCTCAAGATATCGTTTGGTCAAACCATGTCAGAAGTCACGATCATATGTTTTCTAGGTTACCTAGAAAACATATTTCGTGAACATCCTGCCTAGTTTGACCGTTCACCAAATACAACATGCTTGATGTTTTAGTGAACTAAAAGTATAAGAATGAAGTCCATCTAACATACAATAATCTGGTTACAACAACATAATCAAAATAACAAACATGAGCAAGATCTGAGGACATGAACTTCTTGTCAGAACTATCTGGGTAAGTTCTGGGTTACCCAAAAAACCTTGGTCATGGTTGGTCAACCGACTTTGACCATCAATAACTTTCAATCAATACTAGATCTAAACCTGATTCAAGTTCTAGCTCCAAGATCTCATAGCAGACTACAAGATCAAAACTTAAAACAACCAAAAAAACATAAATAGGATGAGATTTAGAAGGCCTGACATTCATTGTCAGACATCAAAAACAAAATTTTCTAGTTTTTGTAAAACATCAAATCCGAGCCTCTAGATGTTATGGATCTAACATCTAGCAACCCAGATCATCTATGTACACCATAAAAACATGTTTTAACACTTAAACATAACTTTGATCATATAAATCAAGATCAGATTATACATTAGGTTTTATACATTTACTTGAACAAATTTTGATTCTAATCTCCTGATCTGTTTATGGGTGATCTAGGAGCTTAATGAGGGACTGAAATACTAATGAATTTCGTGGGTGAGGAGAGAGAGAGTCGTGGTTATGTGTTGGTTGTACAAATTGGGTAAATAATGCACTTTCTCTCTCTTAATCCTTATCTAATCTTTGATGCAATGAATTTAGCTTATGCAAGGTGGCAATAGATCATATATGGCTGAGTTTTAGAGCACATGGGAGATCTTGAGTTGGAGATTTGCCAAGATACGGTATGATTTGCTAGCATTAATTTCAAGAATGGGACAAAAGGGGTATTTAGGTCATTTTGCTTACAATTTTAATTGTATTCTTGTCCATGGTACTTTAATCTAGGTTTTAATCACTAGATTTTAAACCTTAAAGTTTCCCAAATAATTTCTAGGGTTTGAAAAATTACATTTATAGTTTAATAAAATTTTAATTAAAACACACTAATTAAAATTAGGGTTTTAAATAATTAGGGTTCCTTCATATCTTTAGGGTTCTCAAATTAACAATTCAATTTACTAAAATAATAATTAGGGTTTCTAATTTTAACAAATTAGGGTTTTCTAATTTTAATTAGGGTTTTCAAATATTAATTAAGATTTTTCCTAATTAACAGAAATTCTATAATATGCAACATAATTCAAATTACACAATTTCTGACCGATCTTAAAGTCCAGTTTTGAGTTTCCAATTATGGTTTATGACAATAATACTAGGATTTATCGTTAAACACCATAATTGACTAAGCATTATCAGTCTACACATATACAGTATATATTTATAACACTGAAAATAGTATTATATTTAATATAATATTATTATTCTCATTCATTGCTCAAAATCCAAAATTAGGGTTTGGATTCCATATCTGATTTATCTTCCATATGTAATATTATTAATTAAGTTAAAATAATTAACTTAATAATCTGAACAAAAAATCATTTGACAAAATAGTAATTATAATAATCCCAATAATCATTTCATATATTATTTAAATAATATAAAATTATATTTTCATAGAAAATAAATAATAAAGACATTTCTACTATAAAATTAATTATTATAAGAATATACTTTATAATAATAAATAATTCTAAAATAAAATTATTTAAAATTATTCATATAATAAATAAATTTTATTTATCACATATATATACATACACATTACTTGGCACATATTCCTATCTTTAAAATAATAAAAAAAAAATTATATGCAAAATTTCTTATTTATTTATATAGAAAATATTAGATTATTACAGTGACAAATCGCACGTTGCTATCATTTCCACCCATATTTTGTACACGAGTCTCCCTCATATGATTTTTCATAAACTGTAAAAAGCTTCTAAACATCCCATCGTTCATTGTCTGATCAGTGGTGTTGTTTACAGGAGGAACATTGTCGTCCTATTGCACGTTCTCCTGATTGGTGAGTAAAGGTGTCTCCGGTCTCATTTACTCCATTATTAACATTCTCAGTTGTCATTCTCAAATACAATCATAAAACAAGGGTTAATTAAAGAAATTAACACTTCACATAATATCCCTATATTCTGACCAACCAAAAAAATAAGTTTAGGTATAACACACTAGCGAATGATTTACTCGTCTCTCCCTTCCTAGTTCTATTCCCCGATCTCCGCCAAAGACCATATCCTTAAGCTCTGAAACTAACTGTGACGGCCCCAAAATAGTTATACATCACCCATTCTAAATCGCCAAATACATGATACAGAAACAACTACAACTTTATTAATACAATTTTCGTGCAAAATACGACAACATATAAACTGTCAAAAAATAAGTCTACACCCCAACTGTCATAAAACTGTCATATTACAATTATTTTGATACACTATTTTACAAAATAGTGAGGACTACTAAAACAACTTTCTAGAACCATCATTCCACACCCCGACTACTTCCCGCTACATTCTTGCTTCCTGAGAAGAGAAATGGAACAAAAAGGAAAAGGGTGAGCTCAACTAGCCCAGTAAAGAATATTATGACCAATATAATATAGAACAAATTATCATTAGTCCTCAACAGAAAAAAAATCTGATAGAATATAATAAACAACAAGTTTCAGATCAATATTCGCAGCGAAAATAACAATTCATTAGAAGAGTTAAGTAGGGAATGAAATCTACTATCTTCTATGATTTAAAAGTCCATCATCAATATTTTATCCTTGTAACATCAATCAATATACATTTTGAATCAAATATTCATCTTTGCACTACAGGCCAAAGATATTCATTAGTTGGTCATGTTCATCTCAACATATGTTCATCTTTGCACTACGGGCCAAAGATATTCATCAGAAAATCATTCATCTTTGCACTACAGACCAAAGATATTCAGTTATATCATCATTTAGGACTAAGGATGATGAAAAATATTTTAAAGAAAACGAATTCAGTGAGACAAAAGAACAAATATTAGGGATTCGTACTTTAGACAATCCAAGTTCAAAAATACTCCATAATAAACCATAGTGGAGTAAAATTAAAGAATGAAGATCAAAACATGAATACAATCAAAAATAGTACCCATAATAGACATCTTGGACAAAGAATAAAAATATAATTTTTCTATAAATAGTGTCGTATTCGTGAATAATGGTGTATACGTGAATAGTGTCATATATGTGAATAGTAACCCCGACACAAAAAGGTTGAAATTTCACAAGAAAAATTATACTAATATTTCGGCATAATGATATTGAAAGAAATAATATCATTTACGAAGAAAATAACATTCCTTACCTCAAAAGAATAGTACTTCTAGCTGGAATATCAGATATAACGCTGAAGGGAACTTGCACCGTATAGCAACACTCAAAGTATCTAAATACTCAAAAAAATACCCTCGATAATATAGAGAGAGAAAATTTTAGTTTCTGGTGTGATTTTTAATTCTAACCTAAGCACCCTATTTATAGGAAAATGCTTAGAACACCAAAGTAGAAAATTTAATAAATTAATAATATTTATTAAAAAATTTCTACGCCCACCTTAGAATTCTAAAACTCAGCACATTTTCAATACAAGTGGGCCCACCCATGATAAAAGAGTTTTTCTCTGAAAAATATATTTAAAACGTTTTAGAAAAACTTATTCCAAAATTCATATTCATATAAATAGCCCTTTTATTAGAAAAATTCGAAGCTTATGTTCCATTTTCATAGAACTTAATTCTCTACCTTTTGTAGCTTTAAGTTTTCCAAATTCCAAACAGAAATTGACCGAAATTCATATACGGACGATTTTACAGGCTATAATCAAATTTCAGCCAAAAATGGGGCCCACCAACATGTTTAACTTGTTTTTAGCATTTATTATAACAAAAATATTATTCCTCCTTATTTATTCATATATCACACATTTATTTTAAAAATATTACCATTATTATATTATTGAAATATAATAATAAATTTAAATAAATTATTTTATAAGAAAAGATAAAATATCAATTTTCAACAATTGTCACTTTTTTTGTAAATTCCTCCATTTATATCCACATAAATATTTTCCTTATCATATAAATTAATAATTAATTATTCACAAATAATATTATAGAATCACAATAATGACAACCAGGTCGTTCCCAGAAAAGAGGGGGCTTTCCGATAAGGATTTCTCCTTACTGGCATGTAATTAGATGACCTAACCCATTTTATAACTTTCTAGACATTGCCAATGATGTTATCTAATAATATTATTCAAATAATATGAGTTATTGATCTGATAATGGAAAATATTGTGTAGTGACAATTATTGAAATAACAATAATATAAAATATCAACGTAGCAATTATTGAATCAATAAAATAAAATATTGAACAATAATTACTGTAACAATTATGGAGTAGAGCCTTCTTACGTAAGAATCAGTAATTGGTGCAATACCATGTGTTACTGTGTTTAAACCACCGGGTATTCCAACAGTGTTAACGGTAACAACTACGCTGTTATTTAAAAAAACTTATACTTATCGTTTTCTTCATCCAATCGCTTTCTATTATGGGGCCCACAAAAGGCTACGCCGTCGTACAAATATTCCCTGACAGCAAGAATATTCCACGACCAAACGAATATTCACTGACAACAATGAATATTTTATAACCACTTGCTTATTTGAAATATTTGCGCATTTTGCCCATAACTAACCACATTAATCCAATCAACCCCTTCCTATTTCAAAATAATAAATAGAGGAAATTCAATTTCATTTATAAAAA